>JBBGZY010000147.1:1820000-2325000 GCA_037952925.1 Lithobates clamitans
ATGTAAAAAAACTAAATTTACTCTTTGGTTTAGGCCAATATGTATTTGTCTATATATTTTTGGTAAAAAAATTTGTAATAAGCGTATATTGATTGGTTTGCGCAAAAGTTATAGCGTCTACAAAATAGGGGATAGATTTATGGAATTTCTATTATTTTTTATTATTTTTTTTACTAGTAATGGCAGTGATCAGCGATTTTTAGCGGGACTGCGACATTGCGGCAGAAAGGTCGGACACTTTTGACGTTTTTGGGACCAGTGACATTAATACAGTGATCAGAGCTAAAAATATGCACTGATCACTGTATAAATTACACTGGCAGGGAAGGGGTTAACACTAGGGAGGCGATCAAGGGTTTAAGTGTGTACTAGGGAGGTGCTTTCTAACTGTGGACTGACTGGGAGTACAGAGAGATCACTGTTCCTGAGCAGTAGGAACTGGTACGGATTTTCGCGCTATAGGGCTGCCCTGCCAAAGTTTATATGCGGTGGGCGGTCCTTAAGTGGTTAAAGGACTTTTTCATTTTTATTATTTCTCATTTTTATGGTTTCATGCTCATTTACAAATGATGTTATTTACAAACTTTATTTTGATGAATACATGTCCCCCAGGGCAGTACCCGGACCTCATAACCATTGTATGCCCAATTACTTGCATATAAGCCTTCAAAATGGGCACTTTTGATTTTTCCAGTTATGCTCCTATAGACTTAAATAGGGTTTTGTTATTCGGTTCCGAACTTTTGCAATGTTCAAAAGTTTTGCCACAATCTTAACCCGGGGGTCGTTCGGCCCATGTCTAGTGGTGATGATGCGAGATTTGTCAGCTCCACCCCCTCCTCCTCCAAGTCCTCCTCTGCTGAATTGTCCTATGAACCACCAGTACCCCCTAAGCGTTCAAGGGGCTATTCAATGAGTCAGGCTAAAAGATGCCATGCAGTGCTTCAGCTGGTCTGTATAGGAAAAAGGAGCCACACGGGAGCAGAAATCCTTCCAGCTCTGCAGGGGCAGGCCCAGAGGTGGTTCACGCCATGTCACGCCATAGTATATATATATTGCGACATGATGGGATTTTGTAGCTCAGTGGTAGTGCAAAACTTTCCTGCCCACTTTTATTTAAAATAATGTCAAAAGTCCATACAGGTATGTCTTCCCACACAAGAAGTTCTCACCATCAATACGAACAAAACATAACATTCAGCCTCTTTGCTCTGTTCGCTTTACTGCTCTATAACTATATATATATATTAATGGCATATATAACAAAAATATTAATGGTGTGCTGTTCCTATAAATTAGTGAACTCATGTGATAATAAATTAACAAACAATGTGAGTGAATTGATGCAATCACTCTTAAGTGCTCAAATTAATAATGTATATAAATGTACTCTAATTACAAATTCAGCACTGGTCATGCAAATAAAAAAAGTCCATAGTGAAAAATGCATAGTTCAAAAAATTCCCAATGTGCCAAAAAGGAATTAATTAATGTATTAAATTTAGGTCCATAAAAAAAGTCTGCACACTTGATAGAAAATATGACGAATGACAAATGAATGTGTAAATGTATTTTTCCACTCCATGACTACCAATGTTTAAAGAAAATTAACAAAGTGTTTCGTTCACAAGAAAAAAAGAGGATGACCATCTGATGGATCCCTATTATAGAGATCAAAGAAGCTTGTGCACGAATAATCACGGGTGTGGAGGTTTCAAACAGCATGTCTTGATATACTTGCAGGGATGAGCAAACAAAAATGGCGGCAGCAAGCGATGTGCTCATATCTGTAGACCAAAGGAAGCTTTACTGCTCTGATTAGTACCTCTTGGTCCTCCTGACCATTAGTATCTTTTGGTCCTCCTGACCTACAAACACGTCCCACTGTTTGTGCACAGACGCTGTACCTCAGCTCTGCATCTCTCCTTGCAGCTCCCCAGCTGCTCTGCCCCTCATTGACTCTCTCTCGCTCGGGCCTTGGTCTGTCTTGTCCTGGACAGTACAGTGCATACCAGCACTGCTCACAGCTCCCTTCACACACCAACCCCAAGCTGCACCAAATAAAACTCACACTGGAGCCGACGGATATAATATAATGTAGTATGTATTGCAACTTGTGAATGACATAAAGAGCATGCCGCAATAGCCACATGGCCATCCTCAGGGGACACCTACTTCTGACATTCCACTATGTTTTTGTAGCCCCCTAAATCCCACTCCTGAGAGGTGGAGGCAAGACCTTTCAGCCATGTTGTTGTGGTTCAAATGTTGAAATGTGTTCATATCTCTAAAGAAAATATCTCTTTTCTTTACAGCAGCTTACAAAACATTTTTTGATCAAATTAAATTAAAGCGGGGTTCCACCCAAATTTTGAACATTATCCCTATGCATTCTCTTCCTTGCCTAGATGCTGACATGCTGTGTAAAAAAATTTAAATCGCCGTAATTACCTTTTTTTTCTAATCTTCTTAGCACTTCCTGGTTTTCCTCCCATGGGCGTAGGCGTGTTTCTAGCCTCTCCCAGACCTCCCACAGTCCCCTGGGAGCTAGTCCCAGGCTTCCCAGCATGCATTGTGCAACAGCGTCATCACAACATCTCGGTGAATGCTGGGAGCACAGCATTCACCGCATCCAGGAAATACATGCTTGTGGGCTTCAAATGCCCACAATGAAGATGGAAACCGCCTTCAGTGAATTTTATAAGTTATTCTTTACAACGAAATCGGACACAGGCGGACTTATTACACAGAACATGTGAGTAGATAATCATGAGAAGAAAAGTTTGTGAATGAACTCCAAAAAAAAAAAAACGATAGATAGGTGGACCCCCGCTTTAATAAAACAGACCACCTACACATACTATAAGTAGAAAAAAGTTTTTAAAAACGTCATAAAATACTATCAACGATGATAAAAGAGGAGAGCTGGGAAGAGCAGACAGATCAGAGCATGCACCCCTTCATTAATTAGCAACAGCATCTGAAATATGTTCTACTCTATATTCAGAAGGTCCATTTTTGGGAACAGATGATATATGTGCACAGCAACTCCCAGCTGTCCAAATGTGGGCTGGCTAAACAAAAGATAATATTAATCTATGGCCAGCTTTAGAAAGGTAAAATGGTCTAGACAGATTGAGAACAGATAGGAATTGGGAGTCAAGTTAGGGGAGTAAGCCAAAATACAAGAACATGAACTTGGAAATGATGAAGTAATTAGGACCATTCTGAAGACAGCATAACAAGAACAACAAGAAAGGAAAAGGATTCAGTAAAACAGCATCACGCAGCCACAGATTCTAGAGTTGCACTAGTTGGAGTTAGCACAAGACTCTCCGTTTGTCTCCACATTGATCAGTCACCAAGCATCCTTCCTTTGCATCAGAGGAAGGAGAGTGGGTCACATGCTCCTCCATACCAATGTATTTTTTATAACCTTTGTGGTTGAATTAAGTTGTGGGGGTGTAAAGGAAATTAATGTGCTGCTGAGGAGGGGACCATTAAAAAAAATGTTGCCTTGCCCTGCATGGGTGTAGCACAGGTTAGATTTAAAGTGGAAATCATGTTTTTTTTTTCATGGGTAGCAACCAGTGCCCCTAATCAGTGGAGCTTCTGTTTATAGGATTATTCTGCTTCTAGCATCCTTGATATATTGGGGCTACAACCTTTCTGTTTCTTATAACACCTGCCTTTTTTCTCATTCATTAGACAGGTACACCTTTACTATTTCTGCACACAACACACTACATATATGTCCTTTTCTATATCACCTGTGCTGTTACAGTTCAACAAAATGTACTGATATACTGTAAATGTTTATATGACATAATGGTGTAACACAATATGACATTACATGGGGACACATTCTATACAGTGAACACAGTAGACAAATATAGTGCCTTACTGCAAACATTTACCCCACCTTAATACCAACATTCACAGAGGAATGCTGCCTTCTGTGGGCTTTTCGTAATTCTTCCTCTACCTAAAGGCAATGCATACCTGAATCAAAATCAATTAATTACTCAGACTCATCACTGCAAGTATGCTCAACATTAACATTGCATTTTCAAATTTTTTTACATGGTTTTTCTTTCCCTTTCTTCCCCGATATACAGATGTTTTGGTACTTTTTAGAATATATATTTGTTAGGGATCAAAAGATTATATTTTATATGATCATGTTTTTTGATCTGCTTGATACAGCGTTAATACATGTGTTATAATTATTATATTTTGTATGAATGTATAAATATTAATCATTCTAATTAAGTATGCATTGCATGCCATTAGGAGTTTTCGTGGAAGTTAATATTCATGTTTAATACACTTTCACTTTTCAATTTATTATAGAAAAATGTGCTGTTTTGCAACGTGTTTTTCTTAAGGTTTAAAATAAAGAACATGGTTTAACCATTCGATGGAATATTGTTCCCTTATTGTAATTTATTTTTATGTTATTCGTGTGTATATAGTATATGACCGTGTGCACAGGTCATGATTGTAAGGATGTATGTGTGTGTTTTTAATTGTATATGTTTGTATGAGCTCTAGAAAGCAAATTTATACCATAAGCCAAACATGTGCTCCTTATATTTTTTTCTGGAAAGTACTAGGAGTGATCCAGGTCACTTACAACCCTAGTGATGCCCCAGACAACCCCTAAAAGTTTCAATTGTTACAAATAAAATCGATGTCTATCCACTGTTTTTCCACCTGGCTTCAATGAGGATACGATTGTCCAGGGGTAGGCAACCTCAGCACTCTAGCTGTGGTAAAACTACAAATCCCATCATGCCTTTGCCTCTAGTAGTCATGCCTGTGATAGTCAGGGTCTTGCAATGTCTCATGGGACTCGTATATTCACCACAGCTGGAGGCCTGAGGTTGCCTACCCTTGCAATAATCAGTTTGTTGTTTGAATATCAGGCAGCTCCATAAGATTACAAATCACTATACACTGATGTGTAGGGGGTTACCACAAACTATTCTGTCCATGAATTTAGTCATGTGAAAGTTACAACTGTTTAGGGATAAAATCAACAGTTCTGGGTAGAGTCCCTATGCTGTTAAAGGGGACTTTTTCCTATATGGGCTGCCATTGTGTGCTTCTTTTTGAAAATAATAAAGTGGGAGAAAACTTAAAAAGCAAAAATGTGGCAACAGGTAGAGTCTTTGGTATAAGTTTTTTCTGGAAAAAAAACTTTCACTTGCCTGCTAGCAATTATTTAAAATCTGTACACCTACACTGAGAACCAAGAGAGCACACATGGCATATTGGTAATAAAGGGGCACACTGCCTACCAATGTTATGAAGCAAAATATATTAGTAAAAAAATAATAAAACTCATTTGGGTACAGTGTTGTGTGGCTGAGTAATTGTCAAACTATCACAGCACTGAAAACAGAAAAGTAATCTAATTGGCACTGGGGGGAATATACGTTGTACTAGCTAGTTACTCACTTGCCCAGTGATGGCTACAGCGCGACCGGCTAGTTATGGGATTCTGGCGTATGATGGCGTGCCGTGATCACGCCCGCTGCAATCCGGGGGACACTGCTGACCGCAGATTGATGTAAAGTGCCAGTCAGTGCCAGTCTTTACCACGTGATCAGCTGTGCCCAATCACAGCTGATCACGGATGTATACAGAAGCCGGTCATCGGCACTCCTCTCCTCACGTTGATAGCGTGAGGAGAGTAGAAGAGAGCTGGTAACCAGCTTTTGTAAAAGAGACATGCACATTGATAATCAGGGCACTGATTATCAGTGTCCTGACTATCAGGGCAGTCCCAACAGTGCCCACCAGTGCTGCCAATCTGTGCCCACCAGTGCTGCCAATCAGTGCCCACCAGTGCTGCCAATCAGTGCCCATCAGTGCATCTTCCTCAGTGTCACCTATCAGTGCCACCTACCAGTGTCCATCAGTGCTGCCTACCAGTGCCCATGAGTGCCGCTACCAGTGCCCATCAGTACCGCCTATCAGTGCCCATCAATGCCACCTATCAGTGCCCATTAGTGCCACCTATCAGTGCAGCCTCATCAGTGCCGCCTCATCAGTTCCCATCAGTGCAGCCTATCAGTGCAGCCTAACAGTGCCCATCAGTGCAGCCTCATCAGCACACATCAGCAAAGGAGAAAAATTACCTGTTTGCTAAATTTTATAACCAACAATGAAAATGTTTTTTTTTCTTTATTTCAAATTTTTCTGTCTTTATTTGTTTATTTAGCAACAAAAATAAAAAAATGAGGGGTGATTAAATACCACCAAACGAAAGCTCTATTTGTGTGGAAAAAAAATATAAAAATGTAATTTGGGTACAAAGTTGCATGACCACGCAATTGTCATTCAAAATGCGACATCGCTGAAAGCTGAATATTAGCCTGGGCAGAAAGGGGTTAAAAGTGCCCAGTAAGCAAGTAGTTAAACAAAGAGTGCAGTAAGCGCCCCAGTCTTATTTTTTCTATTCAAATAATTTAAAACTGTAATGGGGTTGATTTACTAAAACTGGAGACTACAAAATCTGGTGAAGCTGCACATGGTAGTCAATCAACTTCTAATTTTAGCTTGTTCGGTTAAGCTTTAACAAAAAAAACTGGAAGCTGATTGGTTTCTATGCAGAACTGCACCTGGTTTTGCACTCTCCAGTTTTAGTAAATCGCCCTCAATGTATTGTGGGCAAAAGATAAATATAGGAAGAAAAAAAACTGCTGACATCTGTGTTTGCTGGACAAAAATAATACATAAGAATAAATAATTGGGAATAAATAATTAAGAAATGAAAGGTAAATATAACTAAATATTTGATCTTTATTGCTTAATACAGTATGTATAGTAAAAAAAAAAAAAAAGTAGTTAATAAACACCTCTAAAACACGGCTCTATCTGTCTCAAACAAATGATATAAAGTTTATTTGGGCACACTATTGAGGGACCAAGTAATTGTAATTCAAACTATCGCAGCTCTGAAAACTAAAAATGGTCTGCAAGGGAAGGGGCTTTAACATGCTAATATTGAGGTGGTTAATCACCTGCACTTGGGGCAGCATCTTAATACAGATTAAGCAACCACTTTGAACCTAGTGCAGGTCTGTCCAACTGACAGCATGCAGGGCACTGGTGGCTCATTGCAGAGTCCTTCCACATCCTGTTGCCCATTGCTATCATTTGGTTGCAGAACTCTAGCTCCCGCACGACACCCACATTAGTCACATCAATTCATTCAGCAATACTAGCACGACTCTTGCAATGATAGGCACAGAAAATGTGCTAGTGTTGGCGAATATAAAATGTTACTAATGCATTGTCACTTTGCAGTGAGCTCAGTCTCATGACTACTTCTTGGGAACAGGTAGTGTAGGGTTAAGGAGGCAGAAGAGGGAAGTGTTGGTTTGGGAAAGGGAGTTGGTCTGGAACCACAATGCCATCAGAGCTGATCAGCAGCATGAAGGAGTGGTAAACTACAACTAAATGCAGCAGAAAAGTTTGAGATCACCTACAGTGCCTTGAAAAAGTTTTCATATCTCTTGAAATTTTCCACATTTTATCATGTTACGGCCAAAAACTTAAATGTATTTTATTGGGATTTTATGTGATAGACCAACACAAAGTGGCACATAATTGTGAAGTGGAAGGTAAATGATAAATGGTTTTCAAATTTTTTTACAAATAAATATGTGAAAAGTGTGGCATGCATTTGTATTCAGCCCTCCCTGATCGAATACTTTGTAGAACCACCTTTCGCTGCAGTTACAGCTGCAAGTCTTTTTGGTTATGTCTCTACCAGTTTTGAACATCTAGAGAGTGAAATTTTTGCGCATTCTTCTTTGCAAAATAGCTCAAACTCTGTCAGATTGGATAGAGAGCGTCTGTGAACAGCAATTTTCAAGTCTTGCCACAGATTCTCAAATAAATTTAGGTCTGGACTTTGACTGGGCCATTCTAAAGGCCCGTACACACGATCAGACTTTTTGACAACAAACATAGCTTTTTGACAACAAATTAGCTGTTTTGGGGCAACATCCGACTGTGTGTACGCTCCATCGGACAAACTTTTTCGGTTTTCATCGGACTTTTGTTGGCTGTGCAAACGGACAAACTTTCCAGCAACAAAATTCCGATGGAGCAAAGTCCGATCGTGTGTACACAAAGCCATCAGATTTTTTAACAAACTACAGTACCTGCCCGCGAGAATGATGGGATCGCGCTGGTTCTCGGCGACAGGGCACTGTACATCTTGCGCTGGCTGCAATAGGAAAAACACATTTTCCTATTGCAGCGAGTGCCGGAGGGAATTCACCTCTGGGAGCATACTAGGCCCTTAGGTCTCACCCTACGCTGAAAAAATGGCATGGGTGCCCCCCAAAATCCATACCAGACCCTTATCCGAGCACGCAGCCTGGCCGGTCAGGAAAGGGGGTTGGGATGAGCGAGCGCCCCCCCCTTCCTGAGCCGTACCAGGCCACATGCCCTCAACATGGGGGGTGGGCGCTTTGGGGCAGTGGAGCACCCTGCGGCCCCCCTACCCCAAAGCACCTTGTCCCCATGTTGATGAGGACAAGGGCCTCTTCCGACAACCCTGGTCATTGGTTATCGGGGTCTGTGGGCGGAGGGCTTATCGAAATCCGGGAGCCCCCCTTTAATAAGGGGGCCCCCAGATCCTGGCCCCCCACCCTATGTGAATGAGTATGGGATACATCGTACCCCTACCCATTCACCTGGGGAAAAAAAATGTCAATAAAAAAACACACTAGACAGGTTTTTAAAGTAATTTATTAGGCAGCTCCGGGAGTCTTCTTCCGACTTAGGGGGTCTTCCAACTTCTCTGCTCTCTCCGGCCTCTTCTCACGGTATCCGGTTCTTCTCCCACTCTGGGAAGAGGCCCTTGTCCTCATCAACAAAGGGAAAAGGTGCTTTGGGGTGGGGGGGCCACAGGGCGCCCCCCTCCCCTAAAGCACCAATCCCCCATTTTGAGGGCATGCGGCCTGGTACGGTTCAGGAGGGGGGGCAGGCGCTCGCTCGTCCCCACCCCCTTTTCTGACCGGACGGGCTGCGTGCTCGGATAAGGGTCTGGTATGGATTTTGGGGGGACCCGCACGCTGTTTTTTCGTGTAGGGTCTTCCCCTAAATATCCATACCAGACCGAAGGGCCTGGTATTCCCCCAGAGGGGAATTCCCCCTCGCGCCCGCCGCAGTAGGAAAATGTGTTTTTCCTATTGCAGCCAGCGCAAGATGTACAGTACCCTGTCACCGAGAACCAGCGCAATGGGATCGCGCTGGAAACATTCTTGCGGCTGCGCACTATAGTTTGTACAAAAGTCTGATGGTTTTGTGTACACACGATCAGACTTTCCTCATCAGACTTTTGTTGCCGGAAAGTTTGTACGTTCCCACAGCCAACAAAAGTCCGATGGAAACAGAAAAAGTTTGTCCGATGGAGCGCACACCCGGTCGGATGTTGCTTCAAAACAGCTAATTTGCATGTTTGTTGTCAAAAAGTATGATCGTGTGTACGGGCCTTAAGATTGCTCTGTATTTGTCTCCATCCATCTTTCCATCATCTCTGACCAGCTTCCCTGTCCCTGCTGAAGAAAAGCATCCCCACAACAAGATGCTGCCACCACCATGTTTCACAGTGGGGATGGTGTGTTCAGGGTGATGTGCAGTGTTAGTTTTCCACCACACATAGCTTTTTGGTTTTAGGCCCAAAAGTTCAATTTTGGTCTCATCTTCCACGTTTGTTGTCCCCCCCCACATGGCTTCTCGCTAACTGCAAACGGGACTTCTTATTGCTTTTTTTCAACAGTTGCTTTCTTCTTGCCACTCTTCCATAAAGGACAGATTTGTTAAGTGCACAACTAGTAGTTGTCCTGTGGAAGATTATCCCACCTGAGCTGTGGATCTCTGCAGCTCCTCCAGAGTTACCATGGGCTTCTAAGCTGCTTCTGTGATTAATGCTCTCCTTGCCCAGCCTCTTAGTTTAGGTGGACGGTCACGATTTGGTAGGATTGCATTTGTGCCATACTCTTTCCATTTTTGGATGATGGATTGAACAGTGCTCTGTGAGATGTTTAAAGCTTCGGATGTTTTTTTTAAAAACCTAACCCTGCTTTAAACTTCTCCACAACTTTACCCCTGACCTGTCTGGTGTGTTCCTTGGCCTTCATGATGATGTTTGTTCACTAAGGTTCTCTAACAAACGTCTGAGGGCTTCACAGGACAGCTGTATTTATACTGAGAATAAATTACACACAGGTGGTCTCTATTTACTAAATAGGTAACTTCTGAAGGCAATTGGCTCCACTAGATTTTAGTTAGTGGTATCAGATTAAAGGTGGCTGAATACAAATGCACACCACACTTTTAGATAGTTATTTGTAAAAAATTTTGAAAACCATTTATCATTTTCCTGCCACTCTACAATTTTGTTGGTCTATCACATAAAATCCCAATACAATACATTTACGTTTTTGGTTGTAACATAATGAAATGTGGAAAAAGGCAAGGGGTATGAATATTTTTTCAAGGCACTGTATACAGCACAGGCATCAAAAGGTGTTATGAACAGCTCAGTTTGCATTTATTATTTGCACCATGTACTGCATGTTGTCTCTGTGCTGAGGCATCACTCTTTCTCAAGTTGATAAGTTGGGATTGATAATCAATACCACAGATGACACACTTTTTAGTCACACCAACCCTGACCACATGGGGAGGTTTTGCGTTTTTTTCATGTTACTTCCTGCTATCTTTAACCGCTGGCCGACCGTATACTGTACATATACGGTGGCAAGGCGGCTCTATTGTACAGGATCAAGTACCTGTACATAATCCTGCACTTCTGGGTTTGGGGCATGCACGCGTGCCGCCAGCGACCCGTTCCTGCTGTTATTGGACACAGCGGGAGACAATCAGCAGGTCCGGCGGACCCTATGTCCACTGGGACCTGCCGATCGTTCGGCACAAAAGCAGAATGGCCCTCTGCCTGTGTAAACAAGGCAGACTGACGCTCTATCAGTAGGGAAGGTAGTGATCCTGTATTTCTGCAAAGCAGGTACACGGATCTCAGCTTTCCCATAGTACAAGCAGCTCCCCCACAGTAACCAGGCACATTTTGGCACACATTTAACCCTGATGTTAACCCCTTCCCTGCCAGTGTCATTAGTTCAGTGACAGTGCACATTTTTTAGCACTGATCACTATATTGGTGTTACTGGTTCCCAAAAAAGTGTCAAGTGTCAGTTAGTGTTCGATTTGTCCGCCACAATGTCGCAGTCCCTCTATAAGTCGCTGATCATCGCCAATACTAGTAAAAAAAAAAATTCCATAAATATATCCCATAGCTTGTAGACGCTATAACTTTTGTGCAAACCATTCAATATACACTTATTGGGATTTTTTTTAACCAAAAATATGTAGCAGAATATTGGCCTAAATTGATGAAGAAATTAGATTTTTTACTGCACGTGTTTTATAGCAGAAATTAAAAACTATTGTTTTCTTTTTCAAAACTGTTTATAGCTCAAAAAATAAAAACCGAGGTGATCAAAACAGAGGTGATCAAATACCACCAAAAGAAAGCTCTATATGTGGGAAAAAGCGACATACATGTTATTTGGATACAGTGTCGCACAATCGCACAATTGTCAGTTATAGTAACGCAGGGCCGTATCCCAAAAAATGGCCTAGTCATGAAGGGGGGTAAACCTTCCGGATCTGAAGTGGTTAATTCAGGGTAGCTCTGCTAATTTGAACACCACTTCCCAGAAATGTTTATAACAATGCATTTCTTTTATACAGGCTAATTAGAGGGGAATACAGTGGCAGTACACAGATGAGTGGAGGGGCTCCCTATGCCTCAACTGGAAGATTGGGGTGACCCTTTGTTATATTCATGTCTTATTACAATACCTATGGCTGCCATTATCTTATGTCCTGGCTTTTCCTGTTGATCATGGGGCTTGGAAATTTGAAATGTCTTATTTGGAAATGGTAAAATGTAGTTAATTTACATAAAGACCTCTATGCAATTTATAGAAACTTTTGATTTGAACACAACTGACATAGACGTATGCATTCCATAAGCACTATGGACATTTGCATTAAAAAACAACAAAAAGCTCCTGTCCTGTATAAAAGTCTAAACTGCAACTGCTTCAGGCTGGGTTCACACCTATGTGAATTGGATGTGGCTTACACCACATCTAATTCGCATGACATTGTAAAATATGTTCATTTGAATGAGGCTGGTTCACATATGTGCGTTGCATTCGCATGCCACATTGCCCAAAAAACGTGTGCGTTTTCTGGGCATTGCAGTGCGAATTGCAAGCATATTATCTTCTATGAGAACTCATCTGATTCACAGATGCATTCCGTTGTGAACAAAATTAAACCCTGACCTGATCCTGATGTAAACCTGACCTGATAATGATGCAATCCTGACCTGACCTTGATCAAATACTGACGTGAAACGCTGAACAACTACTTTGTCAATTAGCTGTGAAAACGGAGCTTCAATTTGGACCGCGCATGTGTGAACCCAGCCTAATTGTTTTAAACATGCTTAAATGGTAAACTATGCTGCCTTCAAATTCCACTTTTAACTGCAACTGCTTCATTATTTTAAACATGCTTAAAGGGTAACCTATGCTGCCTTCAAATTCTTTACCTGTGTCCATATCACTGTGATGTTTGTTTTTGTTTTCTTATTGTCCATACCTAAATTATGAGTTGGTTTTATCTTTATAGCCATGATCCCCTGCTCTCTTGCTGTATCTTGTAGTCTGTCTTTGGTGTGAGGCGTTCTTTCTGTCAGCCATGTGTTCCTCCTATGCAATCCTGGCTGATTAATTGGCAATAATACCCCCACCCAACTCAATATAAATGTAGGCCTTCTCTAAGGGTTGCACATGCAGGGAATGCATTGGCAACTATCATTTTGGATAAAGTATTCATATTGGATTAAGTATTACACTTCGGCTCAGCATTTCAGCAATAGGGAGTCCCGGCGTTAAAGGAATAGAAATAGTTAAAAGAATGGGCAGAGGGACGGCATAACAGGGGTGGACATAGGACAGGCAGGGGGTAATGTAGGAGGTTGGTCCCTTTAAGGAAAGGGGGGTGGTCTCGAGCTGGGAGGCATTCTTGGGATGTAGGGTGAAAGAGAAGGAGGAAGTGACGTGAGTCAAGAGCGGAGGGGAAGAAGATTCCCATGCACCCTCCCGATGTTTGGTCTGTATTTTCAGGAAGGCTGTCAGGCAGTGGCAGTGGTGGGTCTTTGGAGGAAGAGAAGATGGTGGTATATATATAACATGGTTGGGACCCATCTGTGGCATGGGGTTCTCAGGTACCTTCCGGTTAACGAGGGGTTAACCAGGAAGGGGTAAAAATGTAGGTCACTGCGAATGTTGAGTGCTGTCTCTGAGACGGTGGCTTGCGACTGGAGGCCTGAAGTTTAAAAGAAGTTGGTCGCAGTGACCAAGTTGTGTGTCGTTGCCCTCAAAGACCCCCCAAAGTATATAGAGAAGTTTGGTTGATGGTTATTTTCAAATGTTATTTATTTAAATTACGTTAAACTGTTAATAAAAATGGCCGTAAGGCCATTTTACTCCAATAAACCTTGTCACGTCATTTATTGGGTAAGTGGAGGGGTTTGGAGATTATGTTATAACAGGTTAAAAAAGAGAACTGGAGGTTATGTCCTTAATATGTCATGCACAAAGCGAAAAATTGCAACAGACTACTGCAACACACTAAACAGACTACAGGTGTCCTAATTCCCCATAGAAAATCTCTCACCCAGTCTGCTTCTCAATCTCACTACACTGTATCATGCACTCCCTACTTTTCCTTCTCACAGTTGCATCCTCTCTCCTTAAACTTTCTCTCTGTCACCCCTCTTCCCCACCCCACAGCTTATATATATATCACCCTCACTCCTGTCTTCACCGTATTACTGCACTCATCAGCTCCTGCTAATTTTGAACCCACATACTGTCAGGAAAGGGTCCATCCACTGGTAAGATATATCGTTTGGCATGCAGTACTGGGGTCCACCAGCAGGTGTCTCCTGGCAGTGTTGAACTGTCAGGAGAATATTTCCCTGCTGGTGTCACTTCATCTTTTGGCCGCAGTACTGATGTCCACCAGCGGATGGATCCTGGCAGTATGGAGCAGACAACACTCCCTGCTACACCAGTCTGCTTCTCAATCTCACTACACTGTATCATGCACTCCCTACTTTTCCTTCTCACAGTTGCATCTTCTCTCCTTAAACTTTCTCTCTGTCACCCCTCTTCCCCACCCCACAGCTTATATATATATCACCCTCACTCCTGTCTTCACCGTATTACTGCACTCATCAGCTCCTGCTAATTTTGAACCCACATACTGTCAGGAAAGGGTCCATCCGCTGGTAAGATATATCGTTTGGCATGCAGTACTGGGGTCCACCAGCAGGTGTCTCCTGGCAGTGTTGAACTGTCAGGAGAATATTTCCCTGCTGGTGTCACTTCATCTTTTGGCCGCAGTACTGATGTCCACCAGCGGATGGATCCTGGCAGTATGGAGCAGACAACACTCCCTGCGCTCAGGTGTGACTTGAAGCCAATTATAGGCAGCCCTATAAATACCCGGCAAGCCCTCACATGCTCGCCTTGGTATCTTTCTCCCTGTGCCTTGACCTTGCTGCCTGCATCCTGTTTGTGAACCTGCTCTGTCCCGTCCCGCTCTGCTCTGATCCGATCCGATCCCTATCCCAGGCCCATCCTGTTATTGTCCCTCCTGATTCCCTTGGATCCCTACCCTGCAGCTTTACCATCCATCCTCTCCCCTTCCTGCTGGTTTCCCGTCCTTACCCATCTGCTGACCTCCTGTGTATGACCCTGGCTTGGCTAAGGTTTATGCTTCTGGTTTATCCCTTGTTCCTACTTACCTGCTGTGTATGACCCTGGCCTGGCTGACATCTGTGATTCCGGTATTGCCCCTTGCTGTATATACTATTGTTTGCTGTGGGTTTGTTGTGTTGGTTTTGCACTGTTTGTATTTTCTGAGTTATCACTTATTTTTAATAAATATTATTTATTCATTTACATGTGTTTGGGTTATCTCTGTGCAGTCCACACAGTCTGGTCTACTAGTCTCCTGACAGTATACCAATAAAACCTTCAGGACACTGAGAAGTTTCCCCCCACATAAGTCACACTCCCATACCACCTCTCTCATTCTTCTTCTTCTCCTAATGCCTTGAAATATTTCTCCAAATCCTGGACCGCCATCATTTAACTTTGGACAACATACCCAGCACCCCCTATCCTCTGCCAGAAGCCACAATCTACACAATCTAATTTCTATTCCTCTCCTGCCTAGAACCAGCCTTCCCTTTTCCTGTGCCCTTTAGAATGCCCGCTCGGTTTGCACCAAACTTACCACCGTCCATGACCTTTTTATCACAAACTCCTTCAACCTACTTGCAATTACGGAAACATGGCTTCAATAATCTGACTTTCCTTCCCCTGCTGCCCTCTCCCATGGTGGTCTCTCTCCCAGGCCTAGTGGACGGAAAGGTGGTGGTGTTGGAATCCTCCTATCCCCTCAAAGCACTTTTCAGGTTCTTCATCCACCCCCCTCCCTGTCCCTCTCCTCATTGAAGCTCACTGTATTCGTCTATTTTCTCCAGTTTTGTTGAGAATTGCTGTGGTCTATCGGCCTTCTGGACTGTTATCAAGCTTCCTTGACGACTTCTCTGCCTGGCTACCTTACTTTCTCTCTCCTGAAATCCCAACAATCATTCTTGGTGACTTCAACATCCTTGGTAATCTTAACACTCCGGCTACTTCTAAATTTCTGAACCTAACCTCCTCTTTTGATCTGAAACAATGGGCAAATGCTTCTAGACATGTGCACACTGAAATATTTCGTTTCGGAATTTCGTTTTCGCCCGAAAAATTTTTTTATTTAGTTACTCCCGAAATTCGTTTTTATTTATTTTGTTTTTTGTTAAAAATTGCATTCATCCGAAAATCCAAATTAAGGTTGAATCTGTCATTGAAGGCTTATGGTGTCTGTCGAATGTTCAAAGAATATTCGACGGAGCAGCTAAACTGTACAACGCCGTATAGTTTACCTGCTTCGTCGAATCTTCTTAGAACTTTCAACAGACACCATAAGCCAAAGTACGTGTGTACTTAGTTCTAGCTATTTTACTGCTCCTCCTCTTTGGTTACAATCGGCCAATAACATTCATCATCATCATTGTTTTTATTCATCTTTTCTCCCCTACGTCGAATCTTTTCTCCCCTACGTCGAATCTTTTCTCTCTACGTCGAATCTTTTCTCTCTATGTAGAATAATCTTGGACTAATAGAGTTAAGGTTAGGCACATTCGACCACAGGTTTGATGGACACAGATTGTTATTGTCATCATCATGTCGAATCTCCTATCTATATCGAACTGTTGTAGCAGCGAAAACGAAAATAAAGCATTTGTTTATGTCGGATGTTTCTTTTTTCGTATTCTGCACTTTCGTTATCATTTGTTAAAACGATAACGAAAATACCTGAAATTCGGATGAAAATGCATTCGGACGAAAACGAATGCACATGTCTAAATGCTTCTACTCACTCTGTTGGCAACTGCCTTGACCTCATATTCTCCTACCTATGCAATCCACGCAACCTCTCCAACATTCCTTTTGCTCTGATCACCACGTTATTAGTTTCACTCTCTCCTTGTCTTTCTCTATGCCAAATTCTCATCCTTGTTCTGTTCCAACCTGGCCCAACAATCATTCTTGGTGACTTCAACATCCCTGTTAATCTTAACACTCCAGCTACTTCTCAATTTCTGAACCTAACCTCCTCTTTTGACCTGAAACAATGGGCAAATGCTTCTACTCACTCTGTTGGCAACTGCCTTGACCTCATATTCTCCTACCTATGCAATCCACGCAACCTCTCCAACATTCCTTTTGCTCTGATCACCACGTTATTAGTTTCACTCTCTCCTTGTCTTTCTCTATGCCAAAATCTCATCCTTGTTCTGTCCCAACCTGGCCCAACAATCATTCTTGGTGAATTCAACATCCCTGTTAATCTTAACACTCCAGCTACTTCTCAATTTCTGAACCTAACCTCCTCTTTTGACCTGAAACAATGGGAAAATTCTTCTACTCACTCTGTTGGCAACTGCCTTGACCTCATATTCTCCTACCTATGCAATCCATGCAACCTCTCCAACATTCCTTTTGCTCTGATCACCACCTTTTTAGTTTCACTCTCTTCTTGTCTTTCTCCTCTTTGCCGTCCAACTACCAAACAATTACCCATAGACGCCTTTGCCATCTTAACCCTTCTCTTCTTTTTTTCTGCTACAGATTGTCTCTATGCCAAAATCTCATCCATGTTCTGCCCCAACCTGGCCACTTCTATCTACAACAGTTCACTGTCATCCACCGTGGATACCTTGGTCCCCCTCACTATACACAGAATCAGACCCCGACTGCTACAACCCTGGCAGACAGACATTCCTAAAAGCCTCCAAAAACAAAGCCATGTTCTTGAGCATCTGTGGCGTAAGACAAAGTCACAGCAAGATTTCAGCCAATATAAATCTGCTCTCCAAAAATACCATTCCTGTCTCCACGCTGCCAAACAGACTTACTTTATCCCTCTCAGTAACACCTTCTCACGCAGTCCCCGTCAACTCTTTTCTTTTCTACCTTTAATGCTTTACTTCGTCCGCCATTACCTCCACCCACTAACTTACTCAATGCCCAGGAGATTGCTAACCACTTCAAAAATAAGATTGAGATGATTTGTCTCGAGACCTCCTCCACTCTACAGATATCTCCCTCACTTTACACTCTTTGCCCCCCTGTACAATCAAAACTCTTGTTTTTCCAACTACTACAGAGGAAGTCAATAAACTTTTTTCTAACACCCACCTAACCTCTTGTCCGCTGAACCCCGTTCCTTCTCAAATACTAAGGTCACCCTCTGACTCTATCCTACACTCTTTAACTCATATCTTCAACCTCTTCCTCTCTACTGGCATCTTCCCTAACCCTCTGAAACATGCACTTGTCACTCCCATACTAAAAAGGGCCTCACTGGACCCCACCAATCTTAAGAACCTAAGACCCATCTCCTTACTCCCTTTTGCCTCCAAACTCCTTGAACGTTTAGTCTACAACCAACTGAGTGACCATCTCATTGAGAATAACCTTCTTGATCCCCTTCAGTCTGGATTTCGTCCACAGAACTCCACAGAAACTGCTCTCCTAAAAGTCACAAATGACTTACTAACAGCTAAAACCAATGGTCATTATTCCGTACTCTTATAGGGCGTACACACGGTCGGACTTTGTTCAGACATTCCGACAACAAAATCCTAGGATTTTTTCCGACGGATGTTGGCTCAAACTTGTTTTGTCTACACACGGTCGCACAAAGTTGTCGGAAAATCCGATCGTTCTAAACGCGGTGACGTAAAACACGTACGTCGGGACTATAAACGGGGCAGTGGCCAATAGCTTTCATCTCTTTATTTATTCTGAGTATGCGTGGCACTTTGTCCGTCGGATTTGTGTACACACGATCGGAATTTCCGACAACGGATTTTGTTCTCGGAAAATTTTATCTCCTGCTCTCCAACTTTGTGTGTCAGAAAATCCGATGGAAAATGTCCAATGGAGCCCACACACGGTCGAAATTTCCGACAACATGCTCCGATCGGACATTTTCCATCAGAAAATCCGACCGTGTGTACGGGGCATTACTCTTGGACCTCTCCGGTGCCTTTGAGACAGTTGATCATCCCCCTCTTCCTCAAAAAACTTAATTTGCTTGGTATCCATGGCTCTGCTCTCCATTGGTTCGAATCTTACCTTTCTCACCGCACCTTCAGTGTCACTTACAACTCTACTTCCTCCTCTCCAACACCTCTTACCATTGGGGTCCCCCAAGGTTCTGTCCTTGGACCTCTACTATTCTCGATTTACACATCCTCCCTGGGTCAGCTGATAGCCTCCCATGGCTTCCACTACCATTTATATGACAATGACACCAAAATCTATCTCTCTACCCCTCAGCTCACCCCATCAGTCTCCTCACACATCATTGATTTACTAACAGACATATCAGCCTGGATGTCACACCACTTCCTCAAACTGAATCTATCTAAAACCAAGCTCATAATATTTCCTCCCCCATGTGCCCCTTCCCCTGACTTCTCTGTCAAGATCAATGGCACAACTAGACTCTGAACTGTCCTTTCAGGCCCACATTCAATCCCTGTCCAAATCATGCCGCCATAGTATCCGCAACATCTCTAGAATACAACACCAAGTTTCTAATTCACTCCCTGGTCATCTCTGGCCTCGACTACTGCAACTCACTCCTCATTGGACTACCCTTACATACACTATCCCCCCTTCAGTCCATAATGAATGCTGCTGCAAGACTCATCCACCTTACCAACCATTCAGTGTCCTCCACCCCTCTCTGCCAATCCCTGTACTGGCTTCCACTCACCCAACGAATAAAATTCAAAGTACTAACAATAATTTACAAAGCCATCCACAACTCTGCCCCAGCTACATTACTAACCTAGTCTCAAAATACCAACCAAGCTGCTCTCTTTGGTCCTCCCAAGATCTCCTGATCTCTAGCTCCCTTGTCACCTCCTCCCATGCTCACCTACAGGATTTCTTCATAGCGTCCCCCATCCTTTGGAACTCCCTACCCCAATCTGTCCGACTGTCCCCTAATCTATCCATCTTTAGACGATCCCTGAAAACCCTTCTCTTTAAAGAAGCTTACCCTGCTTTAAATAATACACTGTTTTACTTTTTCCATCAGCTCATCCCCTACAGCTATTACCTTTTGTATCAATTGACCCTCCCTCCTAGATTGTAAGCACTAGCGAGCAGGGCCCTCTGATTCCTCTTGTACAAAATTGTAATGTAACTGTAATGTCTGCCTTGATTTTGTTAAGTGCTGCGCAAACTGCTGGCGCTATATAAATCCTGTATAATAATATAATAATAATAAACTAATGCTAAATCCAGTTACTATGGGATGCACAGGTGTCACGTACCTGGTTGGTGAGCCAGGCCTCTCGTACAGCTTCAGCTTGGGGGCCACTGGTAGTGGACCAGTAGCCACAAGAGCACAGTGAGTGTCTGTGATCAGTTCGGTAGTCTGCACTGATAGTAGCCGATTCTTTACTGGGAGAATGCCAGGAAACAGAAGCAGCTAACAGCAGGCAGATGTAATAGGCTGGACAGGCCAGTGACAGACAGACTGGTACTGTGCTTGGCTGGCAGCAGGCTGAGGATTCAGGTCAGGAAACACAAGCCAGATTACAACATGCAGGACTGAAGGAGTTGTAGCAGTCTCGATAAGCAGAACATAGGGTCAGGCAAGCTGGGTTAATAACAGACAGGCATATCAGGCATAAATGGCAGGCAGAAGAGTAGTCAGGTCACAGGCCAGTGTCAGCATCGGTGGGGCAGATCAGCCAGGAATGTGAGGCAGAAGCAGAAACTGGGGACAAAGCCAAGGGCAGGTAGCAGGCAAATGTAGTCACAAGCAAGCCTGGTCAAGATCAGAAGTCAGGCACAGGAATCAGGAACAAGCACACAACACACATAATGCTGTAGACCAAACAGCAATTAGCCCCATTTAAATAGGCCGTTTGGCACCAGTATTTTTGACAGGCATGCCTGTGCACATCTGTTCGGCCAGTTCCCAGCCTCCGCATGCGCACACTATGCGCCTGGGAACGCCATTTGCACTATTGAGAAGCCTTCCCTGACAACAAGCCTCAAAAAGTAAACAAATAATTTAGTTTACCTGCCATGAGTGGAATGTATACGTGCAGTTTAGTCTTCAGAATTAAATGGGGATTTTGACTTTGTAGTGTGGTCAACAAGAAATGTTTTAGTTAGCACATATTGCATACATACACCCTTGTATATGTAGCCAAGTCCCGGGCCTCTCCAGGCCTAATGATGACCTCCAGAGTTAGGGACAGCTGACATCCTTCTATATAGAGTGGGTTATGAGGCATGGTGGGTGCAATGAAAGGTAGATTAATGGGCACCAGACACTTCTTGAATGCAAAGAGATTTATTGTCTCTTAAACAGAACTGTGGGAGAGATGGTTAGGGCTAGGACACCCTTTAGTAGTTGGAATGTTAATTTAGCAGACTCCGAGACTTCTATAGGTAGACAGCCACGCAGGGAAAGGCATCAAGCAAGACGCCACATCTGCGTGAGTAGGACCGCTGTCTCCTATAGCAACAATCTTGAAACAGTTTCTGACAAAGGTTGTAATGAACTTATTCACTTCTTCTACAATCTCCTATTGTAGCTCTTCACTTAACTGAGATCCCAGTCTTTCACTAGACTTGCTGATCCACTGCCACTGGATCCCCTGAGCTCTTCCAATCTTCTCATTCAGTATCTTCCTCAAGCGTCACCCCCACGTCCCTGCTGGGTCCCTAGCTTGGCACTCACAGATACTCCTCGAGCATCACCCCACTAGCCTGCTCAGTCCCTGGCTTGGCGCACAATATTGCTCTGCAAACGTTACCTCCGCTGGCTGGGTCTCTGGCTTGACATCTGTTGAACTTTCCCAATTCTTCACTGTCCCCGGGTTGGTAAGAATGCTTCTCTGGTACTTGCTTCAGCTACTCACAGTGGTCCCCAGTACAAGATGGATGGTCCCATAGTGGTGACAGCTTCCCCTCTACCTCTGACCTCGACAGGTTCTCTGGCCGAACGTCTGGTTGGACTGCAAGCCACAATCATAACCCTACGCTGCTCTCTTGCTTCTGGATAGGCCCTCAGACAGCCTAACAGCCAGAAGTCCCTGGGATAGACCTCAGGCTTTGGCTTAGCAGCCCAGGGCAGCACCACACACATCCACGCAGACAGCTGTCCAGGTGGCACAGAACCCCGATCACCTGACCTCACCCAAATAAATAGGCTCTCCCAGCAGGTCAAGGGACCTAAAAAAATACCGGCACATTGGAAACACCCCATTCATTCCTAATCTGTCCTTGCAATGCCCTTGTCCTTATCTAATGCCACCAAATACCCGGCCATCTAGTGACAGAAAAGAGAAGTGCAGCAATTCCAGAATTAGGGTGAAATCAATTGACCTCCGACCAATTGGCCAAAGCAACTATCACTTGGCAAATAAGTTTACTAGCAATCCTGCCTAAACATCAGGGTGCTACATATATTTAAAGTGAAACTCAATTTTTGTTCTATCTCATATTAAAAAAAAAAAAACATTTATCCTCTCCACACCCCAGTTTCTTCTTTGATATAGCACCACCACTCCTCTTCAGGTTAACCAACAGTCAGCATCATTCTATCTAATTCCTGTGAGTCCAGCCTGTCATTAATACATCCCCAGTGGGTGCACATCATGTAGCCTAGGCCAGTGTTTCCCAACTCCAGTCCTCAAGCACCCCAACAGGTCATGTTTTCAGGCTTTCCATTATTTTGCACAGGTGATTTAATCAGTTTCACTGCCTTAGTAATTACTACAGCCGTTTATTCTGAGAGAAATCCTAAAAACATGACCTTTTGGGGCGCCTGGAGGACTGGAGTTAAGAAACACTGGCCTAGACTCACAGTACTCCAGCACGGCATTATGTGAATGCTGCTGAGTCCCTGTGGTTTCACTTAGACCCCTTTCACACTGAGGCACGTTACAGGCATTTTTGCGCTAAAAATAGAGTATGTCAAGTGCCAGTAAAGTGCCTCTCAATCCACCCCAGTGTGAAAGACCGAGTGCTTTCACACTGGGGTGGTGCGTTTGCAGGACAGGAAAAAAGACCTGCAAGCATCATCTTTGGGGCAGTGGAGGAGCATTAAATACAGTGCTCCTCCACCGCCCCTGCCCACTGGAATGAATGGGCAGCGCTATCGAGGCGCTTGCAAAGTGCTTCGGCAGCATCGCAACACAGGCACTTTTAACCCTTTATTATGCCTCTAGCGGGGGTTAAAAGCGCCCCGCTAGTGGCCGAAAAGTGCCTCTATAACAGCAGTAAAGCACCACTAAAACTAGCGGTGCTTTACCTCTACCGCCACCACCGCTCCAACGTGAAAATATCTTTAAAAGAAAAAAAAAGGACTGTTGACTTCACTGGACTGCCTGAAAGACTGTAGTAAAAAAAAGCACGTACAGTACAGGGACTTTTTGTTAAAGAAAAAAGGTCTAAACGGGAGGCTTTAGGGGTGGGGGTGGGTGTTCTGCTTTAGACTATATATTATGCGATCATTGGATATTGCAGTGTTGGCACGAGCATGGCCTTTTAACCTAATAATTCTAATGTGAACGATATCAAATGAAAAGAGAAAAACATGGTATTACCTAGTTATGAAAAATGTCATGGAGGATATTACTGAACCATAGCATATTTACAACAGCCAAATGTGTCCCAGGAAATTACATGAAACACTCAAATGGAAATTACATTACAATTTACTGTACAGAGTAATATTTCTATGCTTACCACTTATCCAAAAAAAAACTGTGCTTGCAATGTTAAGTGTTATTATGTTAAAATCTGACATATCAGCATCTAACGTTGTAAGCATAATGTTATGATAAAAGATGAATATGGAAATATTATACTGTGCAGCAGATAAAAACTGAAACGTCACTACATGTAATTAATTATCATTTGAATAGTTCAAGTAATTTCCTGGGACACTTTAGTGCTGCAAATATGCTATGGTTGAGTAACACTGCTCATGTTATTTTTCATAACTAGGCAGTAACATGTATTACTTTTTTCATTTGACATTCTTTCTTTAGAATTAAGTTGAAAGGTCATGCTCATGTCAACAGTAAAAAAATGAAATCAGATCAACATTTAAAAGTAGATATCTGTCTGATGCTGGCCAAAATAAAGTATATCTCTAGTCAGAACTACTACTTAAATTTTGAATAGTGTAAGAAATGGTTGGAAGATGTCAGATTTTATTGATGTCTATGTCCCTGCTGGGAAGAGTCATCATCTTTATTTGTCCTGGTGACTATTGTCATTGGCACGGGATGTTCGAACTTTAAACAGTTGTTACCATAACAGGAGGCCAAAGAAATCATCTGATGTCTGTGCATCAAAGGATTTGCCATATCTGGGAATATAGGAGACCTGTTCACAGGTCTCCCTGTCTGGTGCCTTAGGTCTAGCAGCACCTATGCTCTGAACCATGCTGAAATGTATATTGTAAAAGGCAGCTCACTGGAGGTAGTGCCAGGTGAAGTGATATTTCACCTAATGTTCTTGCATATTTCTGGTGTGTACAACACAGTAAGTGCAGCGCTAATAATTGTGAAATAAAATATCGATTAAGATAAAATTATAAAATACTCAAACAATGATGCATACAGTAATAAATAACAATAAAGAAATGTGAAAATCAATTATACAGAAAAAGAAAAAAAAATCCCAAAAATAGGAGAAAAAAGGAAAAAAAGGAAAACTAAAGCAATGTCCCATAGTGATCAGTGAGGAAATCCATAGGTAATATGCCTCCACAGGAGAAGGGGTGAATTGCAGGAAACAAAAGCTGTGACACCAATCTTCCTATTGCAAAACCAACGTGTATTCAGGTCAACACCCAAAAGTGAGGAAGCTGGCTTACCAAAAAGCTATGACTGCTGCTAGCAGTCTCTCCCAACACAGGGAATTTTGGAATTCTCCCCAAAACTTAAAATCCTCCGGACCAGCCGTTCTTTCTATTGTTACTCAGAAATAGAAAATAGAAACTTCCATAGTGCAATATGTCAATTCAGTCTTGTTTATTAAAACAAGGGTTTGCACAAAAATGTTGTATCATCATAAGCGGTTGTATCACATGTAAAGCTGCGGTGTCTCTATTCTCTTCTCCCTATTCCCAAAGCGTTCGTCTCACCACCGTCGCGGAAGGCTGGCGTGATGACGTCACCGTCCGAAGCTCCACCCAGGGTAGCGATAGTCTGAAAGATTTTATGGAATCCCTTAATAACAACGATAGGGGTATCATACTGAACTTTGAAGTTAGTAAAGAAGAGGTGCACTTCTTGGACTTGGAGCTTATTGTTAAAGACGCAAATATCTAGAGTAGAGGTAGAGGGTAAGAAAGAACCTTTTCTACCTTTTATTACAAGTTACTCGACACAACATTGGAGGATAAAAAAACTTATTCAGAAGCATTGGCACATTTTGTGTAATGATAAAGTTCTTAGACCCTCTTTACTTTTTGAGACTTCAAGTAGTTTTTAGCGGGGTCCCTTCACTATTGACGTCATTAGTAAGGGGGACCTCACAATTTCAGGCGAAATAGATTTTCAAGATTGGTTGTTTTTTTCCTTTGGGCCTTAATGTGGATGTAGATGGCAATTAGGCATGAACCGAACACCAGAACCTGCGAACGGACCGAAAGCTTGCGCGAACTTTAGAACTCCGTTAAAGTTCGAAATCAAAAGTGCTAATTTTAAAGGCTAATATGCAAGTTATTGTCCTAAAAAAGGGTTTGGGGACCCGGGTCCTGCCCCAGGGGACATGTATCAATGCAAAAAAAGTTTTAAAAACGCCAGTTTTTTCGGGAGCACTGATTTTAATGATGCTTAAAGTGAAAAAAAAAGTGAAATATTCCTTTAAATATCCTACCTGGGGGGTGTCTATAGTATGCCTGTAAAGTGGCACATGTTTCCTGTGCTTAGAACAGTCCCTGCACAAAATGACATTTGTAAAGGAATAAAAGTCATTTAAAACTACTTGCGGCTTTAATGTAATGTCGGGTCCCGGCAATATGGATGAAAATCAGTGAGACAAACGGCATGGGTACCCCACCCCCAGTCCATTACCAGGCCCTTTTGGTCTTGTATGGATATTAAGGGGAACCCCGCACCCAAATTAAAAAAAGGAAAGGTGTGGGGCCCCCAGGCCCTATATACTCTGAACAGCAGTATACAGGCGTGCAAACAAGACAGGGACTGTAGGTTTGTTGTTATGTAGAATCTGTTTGTAATTTTGAACTGGTACATTTTTAAAGTGTAGCTCCAGCCAAAAAATCTATTTTTAAGCTTTTTGGAAAACATAGGGAAGGGTTATCACCCCTGTAACATTTGTTTTGCTGTCTGTGCACCTCTTTAGAAGATTTCACCTCACTTTCTGTCTCAATAACAAATGTTTTTTGAAAATTTGGGGGTTTTAGTGAAACAAGGACTGGTCATAAAGCATTAGTGGAGAGGAGACACGTTTTTCCTACATTAACTCTTATTACAGGAGAGAATTTCCCTTCCTAGTGGTAGATTTCATCTCACTTCCTGTTGTCTACTTCCGTTGGCAAGTAGGAGTCATTTGTAAGTTGGATGTTTGAAAGTAGGGGCCTGCCCTATATACTCTGCAGAAACTAGGGCCTTAGGTAAGCCCTCACAGTTACTCTTGTTGGGCGCAGGAACGGGCCCTGCTGTGAAATATTAGATCAAGAATTGTAATTACATGCCATTGTTGAACAGTGGTAGAAAAATTGGGCCTTTGGTGGTGGTGGTGCTGGTGCCACAACACTGTAAGTTCTCACAGTTACTCTTGGTGGGCGCTGGAACGGGCCCTGCTGTGAAATATTATATCAAGAATTGTAATTACATGCACCTGTTGAACAGGGGCAGAAAAATTGGGCCTTTGGTGGTGGTGTTGCCACAACACTGTAAGCCCTCACAGTTACTCTTGGTGGGCGCAGGAATGGGGCCTGCTGTGAAATATTAGATCAAAAATGGTAATTACATGTCCCTGTTGAACAGGGGCAGAAAAACTGGGCATTAGGCACTGGTGCCACAACACTGCAACCCCTCACAGATGCTATAGTTGGAGCGCAGGAATGAGCCCTGCTGCAAAGTATTGCATCAAAAATTGTAATTATACTCCCCTGTTAAACAGGGGCTGAAAATTTGGGCCTTGGGCACTGGTGCTGGTGCCACAAAACTGCAACCCCACACAGATACTATAGTTGGAGTGCAGGAATGAGCCCTGCTGCAAAGTATTGCATCAAAAATTGTAATTATATGCCCCTGTTAAACAGGAGCAGAAAAATTGGGCCTTAGCCACTGGTGGCGGTGCCCAGAACTAAAAATGTTCTTACAAGCTATCAGCATGAAAATTGAGGAGGAAGAAGATTGTCACTCAGCATAACAGGATAGTCACTCAGCATCAGCATAGGCAGTCTTGAAGGGATCTCACATAAAAAAAAATATTCGGTTACATCAGCATCAGGTGCTTGGTAGCTGGTGATCCAAGAATGATTCATTTTTATGAAGGTCAGCCGATCGACCGATTCGGTGGACAGGCGCACCCTGTGATCGGGTACAAAGCCTCCAGCAGCACTGAATGTACGTTCCGAAAGAACGCTGGATGCAGGACAGGCCAGTAGCTCAATTGCATACTGTGCAAGATCTGGCCAGTGATCCATCCTCAAGACCCAGTAGCCCAGAGGATTTTCGGTGGGAAACCTTACCCTTGTAACGTGGATCAAGGAGGGTTGCCAGCCAGTAATGATCCCTCCCCTTGATACCACAAATACGAGGATCCTTCTGCAGGCTTTGCAGGATCAGGGAGGCCATGCAGGTTTGCTGAGGCATTCGGTCCAGAGTCCTCTGGGTCACTAAGGACGACATGATCCGCAGCCACCTCCTCCCAGCCACGTACAAGTCCATGGGTTGCTTCATACTGTAAATGATCCCTTGAAGACTGCTGCTGATGCTGAGGGCCAGGCTCCACCTCCATGCTGACACAATCCTCCTCCTCCTCATTGTCCCCTTCTTGTGTGATCGGCGGGCATGCAGGAACACTGTCTGGATAAAGGAGGCCTTGAGAGGTAAGGAAGTCCTCCTCTTTCTCCCTCTGTTCTGCCTCAAGTGCCCTGTCCATTATTCCACGCAGCATGTGCTCCAACAGGTAGACAAGAGGGACAGTGTCACTGATGCATGCACTGTCACTGCTCACCATCCTCGTGGCCTCCTCAAATGGTGACAGGACAGTGCATGCATCCCTGATCATAGCTCACTGGCGTGGGGAAAAAAAACAAGTTCCCCTGACCCTGTCCTGGTGCCATAGTCGCATAGGTACTCATTGATGGTCCTCTGCTGCTTGTGCACACGATGTAGCATGGCCAACGTTGAGTTCCACCTGGTGGGCATTTCACAGATTAGGCAGTTCTTGGGCAGGTTAAATTCCTTTTGGAGGTCAGCCAGCTGAGCACTGGCATTATATGACCTGCGGAAATGCACATAGACTTTCCTGGCCTGCCTCAGGACATCCTGTAAGCCCGGGTACCTGCCAAAGAACCGCTGCACCACCAAGTTAAGGACGTGAGCCAAACAGGGCACATGGGTCAGTTGTCCATGTCGGAGGGCGGAGAGGAGGTTGGTGCCATTGTCGCAAACCACCATTCCTGGCTTAAGCTGGCGTGGCTTCAACAACCTCTGAACCTGCCCCTGCAGAGCTGACAGAATCTCTGCCCCAGTGTGGCTCCTGTCCCCCAAGCACACCAGCTCAAGCACCGCATGGCATCTTTTTGCCTGCATGCTTGCGTAGCCCCTTGAACGCCTACGGAGCACCAATGGTTCAGAGGAAAAATCAGCACAGGAAGAGGCCATGGAGGAACAAGAAGAGGAAGGGGTGGAGGAGAGAGGTGTGGCAGAATTCCCACTAGTAGAATATTGGAGGTGTGGTGGCGGAACAACCTCCAACACTACTGCACCCTGTCCTGCATCCTTCCCAGCTGCCAGAAGAGTCACCCAGTGCGCGGTGAAAGATAGGTAACGTCCCTGTCCATGCCTGCTGGACCATGAGTCAGTGGTAATATGCACCTTACCGCTGACCGCCCTGTCCAGCGAGGCCAAGACATTGCCTTCCACATGCCGGTAGAGAGCCGGAATCGCCTTCCATGAGAAAAAGTGGCGTTTGGGAACCTGCCACTGAGGAACCACACATTCCACAAACTCACGGAAGGGGGCAGAGTCTACCAACTGAAAAGGCAGCAGTTGAAGTGCTAGCAATTTAGCCAAGCTAGCATTCAACCGCTGGGCATGTGGAAGGCTGGGAGCGAACTTCTTTTGGCGGTGCAGCAGCTGGGTCAGGGAAATTTGCCTGGTACAATCTGACGTCGGTGTACCGATAGCATATTGCCCACAAGTACTTGGCTGTGACACATCTAATTCTACACCTTCATTCCTCTCAGTGCAGGTTTCAGAGAGGACTGAAGGTATAGTGGGGTTGGAGATCCCAGCTGATGAGGAGCAAGGAGAGGTCCGCTTTGATCTTTGGTGTGGGTCTTTTAGGTACGCTTGCCAACTAACTGCATGGCAGGTTGACATATGTCTGGTCAAGCATGTGGTGCCCAAGCGGGTGATGTTTTGGCCACGCGAGATACGCTTGAGACATATGTTGCAAATAGCAGCGGTGGGATCTGATGCACTTGTCTCAAAAAAGGCCCACACCAAAGAACTTTTGGAATAACGTGCAGAGACAGCAGTGCCCTGCACATGCGGAGCTCTGCGGTGTGATGCAGTCTTTGTGCTGCCCTTAAGCTGGCCCCAGGAGGGCATCTTGCCTCGTTGGAGATGTGCCTCCTCCTCTCTCGTATCAGGCACTCACGTGGAGTCAGTGACTTCCTCATCATCCCCTCCCTCCTCATCACTGGAGCAAAGCTGGCAGTATGCTGCAGCTGGGGGAACATGACTGCCAGATTGCTGTCCTTCTTGGGCACCCCCTCTCTCTGGGCTCACATTACTGCCTTCCTCTAGCTGGGTACCATTATCGGAGCCTTCAAAACACTGGGCATCCTCCTGGAGCATGTACCCAGCACTGTGGTCAAACAGTTCAAGGGACTCCTCAGGAGGACATGGGCTAGGGAAGGAGTGACTGAAGCCATTGAGCCGAGGGAAGAGGCTGGGTTGGCAGCTGCTTTGCCAGACAAAGTACCCTGAGCCTGGGTGAGAGAGGATGAGGAGGATGAGGACGGCTTGGTCATCCACTCTACCAAGTCTTCGGCATGTTGCGGCTCAACACGGCCAGCTGCCGAAAAAAAGGACAAGCGTGTCCCACGGCCACGTGCTGATGAGGATGCACCATGTCCATGACCAGCACTGTTGCCTCTAGACACAGAGCCTGCTTGCCCTCTTTTATTGGCTTGTGACTGTCTGCCTCTCCTTGTTGGCCTTCCAGACATACTAATGGCCTGCAGTGAGATGTAGCTGCACAAAGCTGAGATGTATATTTATATATATATATATACTGATTATACTGCAGCTAGCAGAATCAACTGCCTGCCTGTGGTATTAATAGGATCAGAACAACAGCAATTGTCTTCAGGTAGCTTTAGGTGCACACTGTGCAGAGGACACAGTACACAAACTGTAAATACTGTAGCTGCCTGCCTGTGGTACTAATATGATCAGAAGAACACCAGCAATTTTCTTCAGGTAGCTTTAGGTGCACACTGTGCAGAGGACACAGTACACTAACGTTAAATACTGTAGCTGCCTGCCTGTGGTATTAATAGGATCAGAACACCAGCAATTGTCTTCAGGTAGCTTTAGGTGCACACTGTGCAGAGGACACAGTACACTAATGCCCTGTACACACGGTCAGATTTTCCGATGGAAAAAGTGTGATCTGATTGTGTTGTCGGAAATTCTGATCGTGTGTGGGCTCCATCGGACTTTTTCCGTCAGAATTTCCGACACACAAAGTTTGAGAGCAGGATGTAAAATTTTCCAACAACAAAATCCGATCGTTTAAATTATGATCGTGTGTACACAAATCCGACGCACAAAGTGCCACGCATGCTCAGAATAAATTAGAGATGAAAGCTATTGGCTACTGCCCTGTTTATAGTCCCGGCGTACGTGTTTTACATCACAGCATTCAGAACGATCAGATTTTCCAATAACTTTGTGCGACCGTTTGTATGCAAGACAAGTTTGGCCCAAAATCCGTCAGAAAAAATCCAATGGATTTTGTTGTCGGAATATCCGATCAATGTCTGATCGTGTGTACAGGGCATAAATGTAAATACTGAAGCTGCCTGCCTGTGGTACTAATAGGATCAGAAGAACACCATCAATTTTCTTCAGGTAGCTTTAGGTGCACACTGTGCAAAGGACACAGTACACTAATTGTAATTACTGTAAATACTGTAAAAACAACTGCCTGCCTGTCAGTATATTAGGAAGAGAATAACAGGAATGAATCTAGCTAAACTGAATACAGTGTATATGTATATATATTTATAGCACCTAGGATGCATATATATACACAATATACTGTAAGTGCAGCTAACTGACTCGCCTGCCTACTCTATCTAACTTAAATCAAATTGACACTGTCTCTCTGTCTATCTCTCTCCGCCACCGCAACACACTACACAAGACCACCACGCAGGCGTGTACTAAACCCCCTGAGCCATAATTGGCCAAAGCCACCCTGGCTTTGGCGAATTACGGCTCTCTGTGCAGACGGCGCTGTGATTGGCCAAGCATGCAGGTCATAGTGCATGCTTGGCCAATCATCAGCCAGCAATGCACTGCGATGCCGCAGTGAATTATGGGCCGTGATGCGCCACTCGAATTTGGCGCGAACGACCCACAATGTTCGCAAATCGACGAACAATCGAACAGCCGATGTTCGAGTCGAACATGGGTTTGACTCGAACTCAAAGCTCATCCCTAATGGCAATGCCTTTGTAGACAATTAATAGTCATTAGACATTGGGGGCTACCTTGAGTGTAATACCACCTGTAAATGAAATGTAACATAGTGACCGAATTTGTCTCATTGTACAAACATAATAGAAATATTTCTGACCAGTTTTTGGGATGTATATAATGTACACTTTTGAGGTATTATCTAGACCCCAGCAGGGTATTCATCCCACTATAAAATAATAGGAATTATACTGAATCAGAATTTATTATATTTCCATCTGAAGATAAGTTTGTGGAACATAAAAACGTTTTAGTTTACTATTGCATGATGTTTAAGGCGTTTTTATCTATTTTCTTTTCTTTTTTTATTTTTGAAAAATGATCTCCTTTTTGATAACCATATCCCTCAGGATGATTCTGATGTATAACTTTGTGCAATATGCAGTCCTCCCTGTAGAGGGCAGTAGTGGAGTGTCCTTTGGTGGACATTATGCTCACTTCCGGGTCTAATTATGCAAGATTTTTCTTTAACATTCGGCTTTGTAAGTGATATTGTTGCTAGACAACTTTGGACATTTTTGCTCTTTTAAATATTACATTTTTCACTTTTTAGAAATTTAATGATAGGGAATCATTGCAGTGTAGGGAATACCATTGGTGTCCAGCTTAATCTCAAAAGGAGGCTCGATATCCAATTAAGTTTATCGATGTTAAAACGAGGCTTGATGCCCTACTGAGTTCTCGGGTAGTTCGACATTTCTAAAGGTTCAGTGTATCAGGTAAGCAGGCATTCCTTACTTTCGGTGGTGGTCTCATATGATGTCCATTGCACGGGGGATTGAAGGGGACTACATTGTGTCTGAGAGTTTATATATGGACTAAAAGCTGAAGATTTTGACACTCTTGCTTACCTATCATCCTGTTCTTTACATCACTCTTCACTAGGGATGAGCTTCGAGTTCGAGTCAAATCCATGTTAGTAGGTGGCTTTGGCCAATTATGGCTCAGGGGGTTTAGTACAAGCCCCACACTATATAAGGCCACCTGCATGGCGGCCTTGTGTAGTGTGTTGCGGCGGCGGCGGTGGAGAGATAGACAGAGAGACAGGGTCATTTGATTTAAGTTAGATAGAGTAGGCAGGCGAGTCAGTTAGCCGCATTTACAGTGTATTGTGTATATATATGCATCCTAGGTGTTGTGTGTATATATATATATATATATATATATATATATATATATATATATATATATATATATATATACACTGTATTCAGTTTAGCTAGATCCGTTCCTGTTATTCTCTTCCTACTGAAAGGCAGGCAGGTGTTCTTACATTATTTACAGCTACCTGAATAAAATTGCTGGTGTTCTGATCCTATTAGTATCACAGGTAGGCAGCTACAGTATTTACAGTTAGTGTAGTGCGTCCTCTGTACAGTGTGCACCTAAGGCTACCTGAAGAAAATTGGTGGTGTTCTTCTGATCCTTTTAGTATCGCAGGCAGCTACAGTATTTAGAGTTAGTGTAGTGCGTCCACTGCACAGTGTGCACCTAAAGCTACCTGAAGAAAATTGGTGGTGTTCTTCTGATCCTATTAGTACCGCAGGCAGCTGCCATATTTACAGTTAGTGTAGTGTCCTCTGCACAGTGTGCACCTAAAGCTACCTGAAGAAAATTGGTGTTGTTCTTCTGATCCTATTAGTACCACAGGCAGGCAGCTGCAGTATTTACAGTTAGTGTAGTGCGTCCTCTCCACAGTGTGCACCTAAAGCTACCTGAAGACAATTGCTGTTGTTCTGATCCTATTAGTACCACAAGCAAGCATCTGCAGTATTTACAGTTAGTGTAGTGCGTCCTCTGCACAGTGTGCACCTAAAGCTACCTGAAGACAGTTGCTGTTGTTCTGATCCTATTAGTACCACAGGCAAGTAGCTGCAGTATTTACAGTTAGTGTAGTGCGTCCTCTCTACAGTGTGCACCTAAATCTACCTGAAGTCAATTACATTTGTTCTGATCCTATTAATACCACAGGCAGGCAGCTGCAGTATTTACAGTTAGTGTAGTGCGTCCTCTGCACAGTGTGCACCATAAGCTACCTGAAGACAATTGCTGTTGTTCTGATCCAATTAGTACCACAGGTAAGCAGCTGCAGTATTTACAATTAGTGTACTGTGTCCTCTGCACAGTGTGCACCTAAAGCTACCTGAAGAAAATTGGTGGTGTTCTTCTGATCCTATTAGTACCACAGGCAGCTGCAGTATTTACAGTTAGTGTACTGCATCCTCTGCACAGTGTGCACCTAAAGCTACCTGAAGACAATTGCTGTTGTTCTGATCCTATTAATACCACAGGCAGGCAGCTGTAGTATTTATAGTTATTGTTCTGTGTCCTCTGCACAGTGTGCACCTAAAGCTACCTAAAGAAAATTGGTGGTGTTCTTCTGATCCTATTAGTACCGCAGGCAGCTGCTGTATTTACAGTTAGTGTAGTGCGTCCACTGCACAGTGTGCACCTAAAGCTACCTGAAGAAAATTGGTCTGTTCTTCTGATCCTATAAGTACCACAGGCAGGCAGCTGCAGTATTTACAGTTAGTGTAGTGCGTCCTCTGCACAGTGTGCACCTAAAGCTACCTGAAGACAATTGCTGTTGTTCTGATCATTTTAGTACCACTGGCAAGCAGCAGCAGTATTTACAGTTAGTGTAGTGCGTCCTCTCCACAGTGTGCACCTAAAGCTACCTGAAAACAATTGCTGTTGTTCTGATCCTATTAGTACCACAGGTAAGCAGCTGTAGTATTTACAGTTAGTGTACTGCATTCTCTGCACAGTGTGCACCTAAAGCTACCTGAAGAAAATTGGTGGTGTTCTTCTGATCCTGTTAGTACCACAGGCAGGCAGCTGCAGTATATACAGTTAGTGTAGTGCGTCCACTGCACAATGTGCACCTAAAGCTACCTGAAGACAATTGCTGTTGTTCTGATCCTATTAGTACCACAGGCAAGCATCTGCAGTATTTACAGTTAGTGTCGTGCGTCCTCTGCACAGTGTGCACCTAAAGCTACCTGAAGACAATTGCTGTTGTTCTGATCCTATTAGTACCACAGGCAAGTAGCTGCAGTATTTACAGTTAGTGTAGTGCGTCCTCTCCACAGTGTGCACCTAAAGCTACCTGAAGACAATTGCTGTTGTTCTGATCCTATTAATACCACAGGCAGGCAGCTGCAGTATTTACAGTTAGTGTAGTGCGTCCTCTGCACAGTGTGCACCATAAGCTACCTGAAGACAATTGCTGTTGTTCTGATCCTATTAGTACCACAGGCAAGCAGCTGCAGTATTTACAATTAGTGTACTGTGTCCTCTGCACAGTGTGCACCTAAAGCAACCTGAAGAAAATTGGTGGTGTTCTTCGGATCCTATTAGTACCACAGGCAACTGCAGTATTTACAGTTAGTGTACTGCATCCTCTGCACAGTGTGTACCTAAAGCTACCTGAAGACAATTGCTGTTGTTCTGATCCTATTGATACCACGGGCAGGCAGCTGTAGTATTTACAGTTAGTGTACTGCATCCTCTGCACAGTGTGCACCTAAAGCTACCTGAAGAAAATTGGTGGTGTTCTTCTGATCCTATTAGTACCACAGGCAGGCAGCTGCAGTATATACAGTTAGTGTACTGTGTCCTCTGCACAGTGTGCACCTAAAGCTACCTGAAGACAATTGCTGTTGTTCTGATCCTATTAATGCCACAGGCAGGCAGCTGCAGTATTTACAGTTAGTGTAGAGCACCCGCTGCACAGTGTGCACCTAAAGCTACCTGAAGACAATTGCTGGTGTTCTCATACTAATAATACTGAAGGCAGGCAGTTGATTCTGCTAGCTGCAGTAACAGTACATATATACATCCCAGCTTTGTGCAGCTACATCTCACTGCAGGCCATTAGTATGTCTGGAAGGCCAACAAGGAGAGGCAGACAGTCACAAGCCAATAAAAGAGGGCAACCAGGCTCTGTGTCTAGAGGCAACAGTGCTGGTCGTGGAGTCGGTGCATCCTCATCAGCACGTGGCCATGGGACACGCTTGTCCTTTTTTTCGGCAGCTGGCCGTGTTAAGCCACAACATGCAGAAGACTTGGTAGACTGAATGACCAAGCTGTCCTCATCCTCATCATCCTCTCTCACCCAGGCTCAGGGTACTTTGTTTGGCAAAGCAGCTGCCAACGCGGTCTCTTCCCTCAGCTCAATGGCATCAATCACTCCTTCCCTAGCCCCACCATGTCCTCCTGAGGAATCCCCAAACTGTTTGACCACAGTGTTGGGTACATGCTCCAGGAGGATGCCCAGCGTTTGAAAGCTCCGATGATGGTACCCAGCTAGAGGAAGGCAGTAACGTGAGCCCAGAGAGAGGGGGTGCCCAAGAAGGACAGCAATCTGGCAGTCATGTTTCCGCAGCTGCAGCATACTGCTTTGCTCCAGTGATGAGGAGGGAGGGGATGATGAGGTCACTGACTCCACGTGGGTGCCTGATAGGAGAGAGGAGGAGGAGGAGGCACATCTCCAATGAGGCAGGATGTCCTCCAGGGGCCAGCTTAAGGGCAGCACACCAACTGCATCACACCGCAGCGCTCCGCATGTGCAGGGCGCTGCTGTCTCTGCACGTTATTCCAAAAGTTCTTTGGTGTGAGCCTTTTTTGAGACAAGTGCATCAGATCCCATCGCTGCTATTTGCAACATATGTCTCAAACATATCTCGCGTGGCTAAACATCACCTGCTTGGGCACCACATGCTTGACCAGACATATGTCGACCTGCCATGCAGTTAGTTGGCAAGCATACCTAAGAGACCCACACCAAAGAACAAAGTGGACCTCTCCTTGCTCCTCATCAGCTGGGATCTCCAACCGCACTATACCTTCAGTCCTCTCTGAAACCTGCACTGAGAGGAATGAAGGTGTAGAATTAGGTGTGTCACAGCCAAGTACTTGTGGGCAATCTGCTATCAGTACACCGACGTCAGATTGTACCAGGCATATTTCCCTGCCCCAGCTGCTGCACCACCGAAAGAAGTTCTCTCCCAGCCATCCACATGCCCAGCGGTTGAATGCTAGCTTGGCTAAATTGCTAGCACTTCAACTGCTGCCTTTTCAGTTGGTAGACTCTGCCCCTTTCCATGAGTTTGTGGAATGTGTGGTTCCTCAGTGGCAGGTTCCCAAACGCCACTTTTTCTCACAGATGGCGATTCCGGCTCTCTACCGCCATGTGGAAGGCAATGTCTTGGCCTCGCTGGACAGGGCGGTCAGCGGTAAGGTGCATATTACCACTGACTCATGGTCCAGCAGGCATGGACAGGGACGTTACCTATCTTTCACCGCGCACTGGGTGACTCTGCTGGCAGCTGGGAAGGATGCAGGACAGGGTGCAGTAGTGTTGGGGGTTGTTCTGCCACCACGCCTCTAAAATTCTACTAGTAGTGATTCTGCCACATCTCTCTCCTCCAACCCCTCCTCTTCTTCTTCCTCCATGGCCTCTTCCTGTGCTGATTTGTCCTCGAAACCAGCGGTGCTCCGTAGACATTCAAGGAGCTACGCAAGCATGCAGGCAAAAAGATGCCATGCGGTGCTTGATCTGGTGTGCTTGGGGACAGGAGCCACAGTGTGGCAGAGATTCTGTCAGCTCTGCAGGGGCAGGTTTAGAGGTGGTTGATGCCACGCCAGCTTAAGCCAGGTATGGTGGTTTGTGACAATGGCACCAACCTCCTCTCCACCCTCCGACAGGGACAACTGACCTATGTTCCCTGTTTGGCTCACGTCCTTAACTTGGTGGTGCAGCGGTTCTTGGGCAGGTACCCGGGCCTACAGGATGTCCTGAGGTAGGCCAGGAAAGTCTGTGTGCATTTTCGCAGGTCATATAATGCCAGTGCACGGCTGGCTGACCTCCAAAAGGAATTTAACCTGCCCACAGTGGGCTATGATCAGGGATGCATGCACTGTCCTGTCACCATTTGAGGAGGCCACGAAGATGGTGAACAGTGACAGTGCATGCATCAGTGACACTGTCCCTCTTGTCCACCTGTTGGAGCACACGCTGCGTGCAATAATGGACAGGGCACTTGAGGCAGAACAGAGGCAGGAAGAGGAGGACTTCCTTACCTCTCAAGGCCCCCTTTATCCAGACAGTGTTTCTGCGTGCCCACCGATCACACAGGAAGAGGAGGAGGAGGATTGTGTCAGCATGGAGGTGGAGCCTGGCACTCAGCATTAGCAGCAGTCTTCAAGGGATCATTTACAGTCCGAAGAAACCCATGGACTTGTGCGTGTCTGGGAGGAGGTGGCTGCGGATCATGTCGTCCTTAGTGAGCCAGAAGACTCTGGACCGAATGCCTCAGCAAACCTATGCTGCATGGCCTGCCTGATCCTGCAAAGCCTGCAGAAGGATCCTTGTATTCGTGGTATCAAGGGGAGGGATGATTACTGGCTGGCAACCCTCCTTGATCCATGTTACAAGGGTAAGGTTGCGGACCTTATCTTGCCGTCGCAGAGGGAGCAGAGGATGAAACATCTTGGGGAGGCCTTGCAGAAAGGTTTGTGCAGTGCGTTTCCAGAGCCTGGGAGGTTACAATTTCCTGGTCCTCCTGGACAACGTGTTGCTGAGGCTTCGGTCAGTCACAGAAGGAGTGGTGGAGAAGGTGGCCATCTGACCGATGTGTTCAGACAATTTGTTAGTCCGCAGCCCCAAGGTCTGATCGGTTCCAGCAACCATCGCCAGTGTCTGATTCACATGGTGCAGGATTACTTAGGGGCAAGATCAGATTTGGACACCTTTACCACCGAAAATCCTCTGGGTTACTGGGTCTTGAGGATGGATCACTGGCCAGAGCTTGCACAGTATGCAATTGAGCTACTGGCCTGGCCTGCATCCAGTGTTCTTTCAGCACGCACATTTAGTGCTGCTGGAGGCTTTGTAACCAATCACAGGGTGCGCCTGTCCACCGAATCGGTTGATCGGCTGACCTTCATAATAATGAATCAGTCTTGGATCACCAGCTACCAAGCACCTGATGCTGATGTAACTGATTGATTTTTTTTATGTGAGATCCCTTCAAGACTGCCTATGCTGATGCTGAGTGACTATCCTGTTATGCTGAGTCACAATCCTCTTCCTCCTCAATTTTCATGCTGATAGCTTGTAAGAACATTTTTGGTTCTGGGCACCGCCACCAGTGGCCAAGGCCCAATTTTTCTTCCGGGCGTGTAATTACAATTTTTGATGCAATACTTTACAGCAGGGCTCACTCCTGTGCTCCAACTATAGTATCTGTGAGGGGTTGCAGTGTTGTGGCACCAGCACCAGTGCCCAAGGCCCAATTTTTTTGCCCCTGTTTAACAGGGGTGTGTAATTACAATTTTTGATGCAATACTTTGCAGCAGGGCTCATTCCTGCACTCCAACTATAGTATCTGTGAGGATTTGCAGTTTTGTGGCACCAGCATCAGTGCCCGAGGCCCAATTTTTCTGCCCCTGTTTAACAGGGGTGTGTAATTACAATTTTTGATGCAATATTTTGCAGCAGAGCTCATTCCTGCGCTCCAACTATAGTATCTGTGAGGGGTTGCAGTGTTGTGGCACCAGCACCAGTGCCCAAGGCCCAATTTTTCAGCCCTTGTTCAACAGGGGCGTAAAATTACAATTTTTCATGCAATACTTTGCAGCAGGGCTCAATCCTGCGCTCCAACTATAGCATCTGTGAGGGGTTGCAGTATTGTGGCAATTTTTCTGCCCCTGTTTAACAGGGGCTTGTAATTACAATTTTTGATGCAATACTTTGCAGTAGGGCTCATTCCTGCGCTCCAACTAGAGTATCTGTGAGGGGTTGCAGTGTCATGGCACCAGCACCAGTGCCCAAGGCCTAATTTTTCAGCCCCTGTTTAACAGGGGCGTGTAATTACAATTTTTGATGCAATACTTTGCAGCAGGGCTCATTCCTGTGCTCCAACTATAGCATCTGTAAGGGGTTGCAGTGTTGTGGCACCAGTGCCTAAGCCCAAATTTTTCTGCCCCTGTTCAACAGGGACATGTAATTACAATTCTTGATCTAATATTTCACAGCAGGCCCCATTCCTGCGCCCACCAAGAGTAACTGTGAGGGCTTACAGTGTTGTGGCAACACCACCACCACCACCAAAGGCCCAATTTTTCTGCCCCTGTTCAACAGGTGGATGTGATTACAATTCTTGATATAATATTTCACAGCAGGTCCCGTTCCAGCGCCCACCAAGAGTAACTGTGAGGGCTTACAGTGTTGTGGCAACACCAACACCTAAGGCCCTAGTTTCGGCAGAGTATATAGGGCAGGCCCCTACTTTCAAACATCCAACTTACAAATGACTCCTACTTGCAAACGGAAGGAGACAACAGGAAGTGAGATGAAATCTACCCCTAGGAAGGAAAATTCTCTCCTGTAAGAGTTAATATGGGAAAACGTGTCTCCTCTCCACTGATGCTTTATCACCAATCCTTATTTCACTAAAAACCCCACATTTTCAGAAAACATTTGTCATTGGGACAGAAAATGAGGTGAAATCTTCTGAAAAGATGCACAGACAGCAAAACAAATGTTACAGGGGTGATAACCCTTCCCTATGTTTTCCAAAAAGCTTAAAAATAGATTTTTTGGCTGGAGCTACACTTTAAAAATGTGCCAGTTCAAAATTACAAACAGATTCTACATAACAACAAACCTACAGTCCCTGTCTTGTTTGCATCGCCTGTATACTGCTGTTCAGAGTATATAGGGCCTGGGGGCCCCACGCCTTTCCTTTTTTTAATATGGGTGCGGGGTTCCCCTTAATAACAATACAAGACCCAAAGGGCCTGGTAATGGACTGGGGGGGGTACCCATGCCGTTTGTCTCACTGATTTTCATTCATATTGCCGGGACCCGACCTTACATTAAAGCCGCAAGCAGTTTTGAATGACTTTTATTCCTTTAAAAATGTCATTTTGTGCAGGGACTGTTCTAAGCACAGGAAACACGCGCCAATTTACAGGCATACTATAGACACCCCCCAGGTATTTAAAGGAATATTTCACTTTTATTTTTTCACTTTAAGCATCATTTAGCACTTTTTAATCATCATTTAGCACATCATCAATTTAGCACTTTTGATTTCGAACGTTCGAGTCCCATAGACTTTAATGGGGTTCTGAAGTTCATGCGAACTTTCGGTCCATCCGCAGGTTCTGGTGCGAACCGAACCGGGGGTGTTCGGCTCATCCCTACTCTTCAACCAATAAGGAGGGCTGTTTAGCACCAGATGTTTTATGCTGTACATGCTTTTATATTTCTTTTCTGTAAAAAGGTGGACTGTTTACTATCAGATATTTGATGCTGTATACATTAGGAGGACTTTTTATCAGTAGATATTTATGTTATGTATATTAGTGGAATCATGGACAGGGCACTTGAGGCAGTACAGCGGGAGGAAGAGGAGGACTTCCTTTCCTCTCAAAGCCCCCTTTATCCAGATAGCATTCCTGCGGGCCCGCCAAACACACAAGAAGAAGTGGAGGAGGAGGATTGTGTCAGCATGGATGTAGAGGATAACACTCAGCAGCAGTCTTCAAGAGATGGGTTTCAGTCCCCAGAAACCCAAGGAGTTGTATGTGGCTGGGAGGAGGTAGTTAAGGAAAATGTGATCCTTAATGACCCAGAGGACTCAGAATCGAATGCCTCTGCAAACTAACACTGCATGGCCTCCCTGTTTCTGCAAAGCCAGCGAAAGGACCCTAGGATTTGTGGTATCAAGGACATGGATCATTACTAGCTGGCAACCCTTCTTGATCGTTACAAGGGTAAAGTTGCAGATCTCATCCTGCCTTCGCAAAGGGAGCAGAGGATGAAACAGTCCTCAGTGCCAAGGTCTGATCGGTTCAAGCAACCATTGCCAGCGTCTGCATTATATGGTGCAGGAATATCTTGGGGCAAAAGCAGACTTGGAGACCTTACCAACACAGCATCCACTGGGTTACTGGGTCTTGACGATGAACCTTGCAATTACAAATTTTTGATACAATAGTTCACAGCAGGGCCCGTTCCTGCTCCCAACAAGAATAACTGTGAGGGCTTACAGTGTTCTGGCACCACCAAAACCAAAGGCCCAATTTTTCTAACCCTGTTTAACAGAGCATGTAATTACAATTTTTGATATAAAATTTCACAGCAGGGCCCGTTCCTGCGCCCAACAAGAGTAACAGTGAGGGTTTACAGTGTTGTGACACCACCACCACCACCCAAGGCCCAATTTTTCTGCCCCTGTTTAACAGGGGCATGTAATTACAATTTTTGATATAATATTTAACAGCAGGGCCCGTTCCTGCTCCCAACAAGAGTAACTGTGAGGGCTTACAGTGTTCTGGCACCACCAACACCTAAGGCCCAATTTTTCTGCAGAGTATATAGGGCAGGCCGTATAGTATATATACTTCTGTTCAGAGTATATAGTGCCTGGGGGCCTGGGGACCCCCACGCCATTTCTTTTTAATTTTGCTGCGGGGTTCCCCTTAATATCCATACCAGACCTGAAAGGCCTAGTATGGATATTGGGGGGGACATCCACGCTAATTTTTATTTTCTATTTTTGGCGTGAAGTTCCCCTTAATATTAATACCAGACTCAAAGGGCCTGTTTTTCATTTTTATCTATATTGCTGGGATCCGACAATACATTACAGCCGAGAGCAGTTTTGAATGAAATTTTTTCCTTTAGAAATGTCATTTTGCTGTGGTACTGTTATAAACATAGGGAAAATGCACTACTTTTCATGCAGACTAAGGAGACCCCCCAGGCACGATATTTAAAGGAATATTTCATTTTTATTGTTTCACTTTAAGCATTATTTAAATCACTGCTCCCGAAAAAATGGCAGTTTTTAAAACTTTTTTTTTGCATTGATACATGTCCCCAAACACTTTTTATGGCAATAACTTGCATACTAGCCTTTAAAATTAGCACTTGTTTTTTGATGTTCACGTCCCATAGACTTTAATGGTGTTCGCACAATTGTTTTGCCTATTCCCATGTTCTGCTGTGAACCGAACTGGGGGGTGTTCGGCTCATTCCTAGTGGTGGGTGAAAACGTATCCCAAAATGGTGTGTCTGTGACACCGAAGACTGTGGAAAAAGAGACAGTAGGCTGTTAGTTCTGGGGGGGAAAAAAGGGGAGAAAAATGTGTGTCCCCATCTGTAGAGAAATCCATCAGTTCTCTCTGTCCTCCTAGCAGTGGAGCAGTTCCCCTTGTTAAAACTCGTGCCTTCCCAATGGCACCAGTAGGTCCCACCTACCTTCACCAGCAGGTCCTGAGGCCCTCCAGCAGTTTGAACTGCCCACCCCCACCAATGGGTTCTGCCGACCTCCAGTGAGTCCAGGATACCTCAAATAGTGTGTCCCGTCCACCTCCACCAATGATTCCCAGCTACCTTCATATCTTCTTTCTCCCCTCTCCAGGAAGGAGGTGTTTTTGGGGTCACCTTGCCCAATCTCTTCCGCCCACATCAGCAGCTGTTCCAGTCACTGCTATGCACTGCTATGCACTATGCTATTCTGTAGATGAATTACAGGGGCGATGGGGGCAGCATTACTCCTGTCATTCAGGCACTGATAAGCACACCCCTCTGGTGGGTGTCACCCGGGTGCCGTCCACACCCTCAGCACCCCCATAGCAACACCACTGCCCTTACATTAGTGTATTTCTTGCCTTCCCCTGACCTATAATGCCAGGCAGTTTTCTCCCGCTAAACAAGAGTGCCAGGCATTTTTTTTTACTGACAACCAATAGTAGGACATTGTTATTCTTCTACCAACCCAGCCATTTCAGGCATTTTTTTCTCCCGCTGTCCACCAATAGCGGGGCATTTTTTCTTTTTCCCAATGATCACTCGAACAAGGGAAACAGTAACTCAGTAGCAGTAGAAGGACTGTGGCAAATGTGTACAGTGTATACTATGCATAGACTCACATTCTATCCCAGGTAGCAAGGATAATTTGCCACAAGTTTGTAGCAGTGTTGAATTGTAAGTCTGTAAACTTGCTGCACATTTTCACTGGCAAGTTGTACACTTGCAGAGCACTTGAAGCATAAGTTCTAGTTTACACTTTTCCAAATTGTAACAAATTTGCGTGGCAAGTTTCTAGCAAGTGCAAAGTTACAGTGGTGAGTCTACAGCAAGAGCTCTGCAAGTCACAGTGACCCCTGTGGTGGGATGAATATTGCACAACATAACTGAACCAGAACTTGCAGCAGACTTGCAGAATATTTGCAAAGAAAGTTGATCTGGAGTCATGCAATGCGGACTTGCTGCAATTGTGTCACAAACTTTTGAAGCCTGGCAAGTTTAGCAACAGCTTAGCAAGTCATTTTCAAACTTGCAACTCAATTGCTTGCTGTCTGGAATTTAACTGTATCCCTTCACACCATGCCCAAAGTAGCCACACCCATTTTTTTACTGCATTTTGTAACACATTATCCTTTATCCAGACTGTCCCTATTCATGAAATCCTAAAGTAGGAAGGTATGTTATTCCAGCCACTGTTTGAGTTTGATATTGGAGTCATTGTCACCCGTGTTTTAGGATATTTTCATAGAATCTATTTTATAGCATCACAATTTATTTACTAAATAATCCTTTTCTTCATTGAAAATGTGAAGTAGACATTTTGTTTTATAAATCTGGCACTCTAACTTTCCTACAAATGTTTTTTTTCACCTTACACTCAAAAAGGCTGCCTACCCCTGTATCTAAGGAAGTGGGCACAATAAAGGTATGGAAACAAAACATATAAGATATCTAAGGGATTTACAGGACTATAATGAAGGAATAGTATATGAGTGGATGAGATGTTCTACTAAGCATAGAGATACACCACGAGCTATACGTGAGAAGCAAAATGATTAACTTCAGCTCCCCGGTAGTATTGGATTCACGATCAGAGCTAGCAGACAGGATCTGTAAGCTCTGGTTTCTCTCATGAATCAGACCTATTACTATAAGTTTTCAAAGAAAACAAGGGAAGGCAAGCAACAAGGATCAACGTGTGGATCAAAGGAAAGAAGGTGCAGGAGAGTAAAGAGATTTAGGGAATAAGCTATGCACAGCGGAAGAAAATGACAAAGACATAGCAATAATGTGTTAAATCTGCCAAGTATAGTTTTGTCCAAAAAGAACATTTTCTCTGCTCTTGAGGGGGCTATCTTTTTCACCTACACAGAACTTTAATATTTTTCTTCTCTGTTAGATGTAAATAGATTTAATATGAATGTACTGTTAAATACATTTTTTACAGGATGAGGAGGGAAAAGATTTTTTTGACAGAGATGAGCAAGATCTATTATCATTTGTGCCAGGTTTTAATACTTTTGATTTCCCAAGATTTCGAGGATGATTAACCCTTGGAACAGTTCAAACAACAATCCTGCAGGGGATATGTAGTGGTGAAAGAAGATAAATATAGGAACAATTTTTTTTATCCCTTTCAAGCGAGGAATCCCGCAGTGGAGCAGTTTCAGGATGTAATTGAGCTAGAACTCAAAAATTGAAAAATAACAGAAGGTCAGAGAACCATATAATATCACAAAAGTCAAATCTGCTGCAATTAAAACATTAGAAAGAGAATAAGAATTTTAGGATTGGAGATGCAGACAAAGAAGGCTGCATGCTGTTTTTGAGTACTCAAGATTATGAGCAAGAAGCTTTAAGAGTTGTTTACCTTATCCTTGATAGTGATCCCACTGCAACTTTCCAAGAGTGATCTAATTTCTGCCAGGGAATCTATGGGTGCTTTAACAGGAAAGTTGCTGAACAACTGCAGTACAATCACCTATCATCCCAGTTTTTCACCATTTGTCTAATGCCGCGTACACACGAGCGGACTTGCCAACAGGCTAAACTCCGTTGGCATTTCCGACGGAAAGATTTAGAACATGTTCTATATCTGAGTCCGTCGGAAATGCCGACAGAGATGGTCGACAAGATCCCTTAGGTGTGCACCCCATTGTGGCAGCCATTGGGTCTTTGCTGGAACCATTGGGTGAACGGGTGGACTTTATTACAGGTACTTATAATGCACCGACAATTTATGCACTTTACATATATATTGTACATTCACATCAGTCCCTGCCCTCAAGGAGCTTACAATCTAAGGTTCCTGACTCACATTTATACTAGGAACAATTTAGACAGGAGCCAATTAACCTACCAGCATGTCTTTGAATTGTCTGAGGAAACCCACGCAAGCACAGGGAGAACATGCAAACTCCAGGCAGGTAGTGCCATGGTTGAGATTGGATTTTTGGACTTCAACGCTGCTAGGGGGAAGTGCTAACCACTTGTTCTGCGACTCCCAGAAATACTAAAAGAGTTCTTGAACATATGTCAAAGTCTTATTGGGAGAGAGATTTCAGGTGGGATGTCAAATCCTTGTACTTGGCAATCCCTCATCATCTAGTGCTGGTAGCACCTTAGATTTCATATTTCTAAGTATAGTGGCTATGCACAGCAACTGTAAGAATTATATTGTCAGAAGAATTCCTCCTGATTGAAAACTTCCTGCATAGGTAACATTCTTCTATGGAGGCCAAGTTTTCCCCTCCTCTCTCACCAACCTATTTATGGGTTGGTAAGAGTTAAGCCTGGTGCACACTATGAGTTTTTTCCTGGTTGAAAGAAGCAACTGTACTAACAATCCAACATTAGTACAGCGATCTCCCCCTGCTGAGCTGTTGTGTTCTAACAGGGGGATGGCTCCCCCTGCCAGAACACTCCGCTCAGCGCTCTCGGCCATTGGCTGAGAGTGCTGACTGGGAGCGGGTCAGCTGCTGGTTTTCCAGCATGCTCGTCCAACAGACGGACTGGCTGCCATACACAGGGGCCGAAAGTCAGACGGTTTTTATTAAACCAGCTGATATTGCCAGGCATTCAGCTTGTGTGTACGGGGCTTAACTCACAGTCTCTGCAGATGGGGGCCTCTGTTATCAGGGTATTGTGCGGTATGGAAGGTACATTATTCACCTTCTTTGGTACAGAGGGGTGAGATATTCATGCTTGCATAGTTTGTATAGTATTTTAACAGCAATTATTTGAATTTGTGTTTTACCCATAGTAAGGATTCTGTTAGATAGATTTTTTAGATTTTTTAGTCACACATGGGGAATGCAGGTACATTTATGGTATCGTCTATTACATTTTGTCAGTATGCCAACCAAACTGCGTTAAAAACATCCAGTTGTCACCCTTTGCACACCATCTAGTCCATCTCGGTTAGTGAATTTATAGGAGCTAGACGGTATTGCTCCAGTGATTCTCTTTTTGAGAAAGAATTTGCAGTCATGCAAGAATAATTTTTTAACAGGGGTTCTTCCTTGTGGTTGATCTAATGAGTTAGGAATGTCGTGAGAATCTCAGGCTGCTGCACCACTTTTCTGGAGGTAATTCCTCTTATTAATGTGCTGTGCCTAATTTAAGAAACATCTACAAGAGTTTTGGTTCTATCAACGACTCATGCGCCAAATTTAGGTAGTTCAAATTTGTGCCACTTCTACATTGTGGTGCAATGCCTGCATCAAATTCAAAATGAAATAATGTCAATTCATGTTTTAGGAAATGGAGCTCATTAAGACCAACTCTCTTTTAGCGTATAGAGAAAGAGATGTCAGAATGGACCCAGAAAGATGTGTATACATGTATTTGTTCTCAACTCTCTAGCCTAAACCTTCATATCAACAGTCATAAATATAAATGTAAAATAAATATAAATGTAAATTAAAAAAATAACAAGTAGTGTTCTAAAAAACATCTATTTGTTACTGTAGGTTCTTGAATGTGCAAGGGGCTGGCTTTAAAAGATAGGTTTACCTTAAAAAAATAAAATAAAATAAATAAATGCACATGTTTTTGCAGGTAGAAAAAAATGTGCATTTATTATTTTTCTACACTTGAGCCTGCTGACCATAACACCAGGGGTAATGTCCGGCTCCTCAGACACTGCTGGGAGCTCCCTGTCCATATCTCTGTATGGGCGGACAGTTACTCAGCTCCAGGAAGTGTCAGTAAACTACACTGATCAGCACCCTGGTAGTTCCTGGAGAACTACAAGCCATCTGCTATGGTGGAAGATGAGACTTGTAATTCATTCATTCATTCACAGATTGCTGTGATGACTCGGCTGTGTGGGCAGAACCGCCACACTGTTTTTAAATGGTGACGATGGGTGCGAGGAGAGGAACCCCTGCCTACTGTCACAGAGGGGATTGCGGGAACTCGTCCATAGCAACATGTTACAGTACATGCTACACCCTAAGTGTGAGTGTACTATGTAGCATGTTACTAAAGGTAAACTTTAAAGTCTCATATTAGTAAAAGTTATCATTGTATATTCAAAGTAAACAGCAGTAATGAGGTTAGTGTAATGTATGTCTCTAATGTGTAGGGCTATAGATTCAAGACTGCTAAAGCTTTTATTTTCTGCAAAAAACACTGTTGTTTAACAAAACAAATGCAAGAGCCTGTCCTGCAGCTGATGGACTTTACTGGCACTCACATGAGACCAAAACAATTTTTATAAAAATATCAAAAATGTATTGGTAAATGTATTAAAAAGAGGGCGCTTGGAAATTAGCGTCCACAAAATAAGAGAAGTTTTAAAACAATGTTAATGACATGACAGTCCCCATCAAACCGCTGTACATCACCCCCCAAATCAAACAATGGTATAGATAGCAACAACCGATGAAGGTGTCTGTAAACTGTGTCTCCTCTGCTGGTCAACGCGTTTCACTTTTAGTGCGTAGCTTTTTCAAGACCAATAATGGAGGATGTCATATTCAGCTAAATATAATAAAGGTTCTTTTTACATGCATGCAAATCCCAGATAGCAAGCAATTGTGCCTCAAGTTTGAAAATGACTTGCTAAGCTATTGCTAGACTTGCCAGGTTTCATAAGTTTTTTGCACAATTGCAGCAAGGCCGCTTTGCATGACTCCAGATCAACTTTCTTTGCAAACATTCTGCAAGTCTGCTGCAAGTTCTGGTGCATGGTGCAGACTTGCAGAGCTCTTACTGTAGATTCACCACTGCAACTTTATCTCTTGCTAGAGACTTGCCACACACATTTGCTACAAATTAGAAAAGTGTCAACTGGAACTTGTGCTTTAAGTGCTCTGCAAGTGTACAACTTGCCAGTGAAAATGTGCAGTGAGTTAACAGACTTACAATTCAACACTGCTACAAATTTGTGGGAAGTTATCCTTGCTATCTGGGATATTATCATATCAAAACATTTTCATATTTTCACTTTTACACACAATGCATCCTAATTTATATCAAGGAATTGTGCATTAATGTGGGTGCCAGTAAAGTTCATCAGCTGCAAGACAAGCTCTTGCATTTGTTTTTCATAGATTTCAATTTTGGCATGTGGCACAGGAAGAGGTCCATTATTTCTCTGTACTGTTGTTTAAAACAAATGTTAAAAGCTGGTGCTTTTGGCCCCACCTCATCTTTGTGTGCCCCCCATAGCAAGCCACTTGCTATGGGGAACACCTGCTGGTTCACTCAAGAGCTGGGCTGTGTGCGTCAATAAACATACACAGTGTATGCCCCCTACTCTCTGTTCACTGGATTTGATTGACAGTAGCAAAGCTAATGGCTCCTGCTGCTGCCACTGTGAGCAGAGAGAGGAGAGAACCGCTGCAGACGGACACAGTACTGGATTGAGATAGGACTCAGGTAAGTATTTATGGAGGTGAGGAGGCAATATAATTACTGGGACATTTTTTACCTTATTGCAGAAAATGCATTAAGACAAAAAATGTTGAGCCTTCATAACCACTTTAAAGCTGATTTTATATCAGTGATGGCATTAGCAGGGCTCAAAATTTCAAGTCCTGAGCTACTAGACAGGCCTCAAGGGTTACTCGCCACCAGTTGCCCCACCCAACCCTGACCCTGCCCCGCCCCTAATTTCGCCTCTAAACACGTCCTCATAAATTATCTCATGAAATGACACTTAAATGTTTTATGCAGAATTAAGTTATAAAAATAAATATTAACAACAACTTTATCCGTGCCCACCAATGCAGCCGTGTCCACCAATGCAGCCTGCCTGTGCCCACCAATGCAGCCTGTGTCCACCAATGCAGCCTGTGTCCACCATGCAGCCTGTGTCCACCATGCAGCCTGTGTCCACCAATGCAGCCTGTGTCCACCATGCAGTCTGTGCCCACCAATGCAGCCTGTGTCCACCATGCAGCCTCTCCCACCATGCAGCCTGTGCCCACCAATGCAGTCTGTGCCCACCATGCAGCACCATGAAGGACTCCCATACAACCCAGGCTGCTGGCGGTGCTCGTCCCCCAATCCCAGGCAGCCTTTCCTCACCAGCCCTCAAAATCCACTCGCAAAATGCGAGCAGGCAAGTGGAAATTTTCAGAGGGTTACCACCACCATCGCCATTTTTTGCGATACGGCACTGCATCGCTTTAACTGACAATTGAGCGGTCATGCGATGTTATACCCAAACAAAATGAATGTCCCTTTTTTCCCACAAATAGAGCTTTCTTTTGGTGGTATTTGATCACCTCTGCGGTTTTTATTTTTTATAAAAAAACAAAAAAAATTCTTCATCAGGCCAATATGTATTCTTCTATATATTTTTGGTAAAAAAAAAAAATTGCTTGGTTTGCACAAAAATTATAGCGTCTACAAAATAGGGGATATATTTATGGCATTTTTATTATTATTATTTTTTTTTACTAGTAATGACGGTGATCAGTGATTTTTAATGGGACTGCGACATAGCAGCAGACAGATCGGACACTTTTGACACTTTTTTGGCACCAGTGACATTATTACAGTGATCAGAACTAAAAATAACTAAGAATGGGCTCAGGCGTGTTCGCAAGTTGCATGTGCCCAGCCCGCCAGGAGGTCGGCACTGCACAGCGCTAATCACAAGCAGTGAGACATTTCCCGATGTGCGGCTGCAGAGATCGGGAAATTTCTCAATGCCTGTGATTAGTGCAGCGCAGTGTTGACTTTCTAGCAGGCTCGGCACGTGCAGCTTGCAAACACGCCTGAGCCCATCCTTAAAAATAACCACTGATCCCTGTATAAATGACACTGGCAGGGAAGGGGATAACACTAGGGGGCAATCAAGGGGTTAAATATTCTCTAGGGAGGTGTTTCTAACTGTGTGGGGGAGAGTGGACTGACTGGGAGTAGAGAGAGATCGCTTTTCCTGATCACTAGGAACAGACAATCTCTCTCTCCTCCCCTGTCAGAATGGGGATCTGCTTTGTTTACTCTGGCAGATCCTCGTTCTGCCTCTCTGTGGGGTGATCGCGGGTGGCCGGCGGACATCGTGGCCACCGGGCATGCGCATCGGCTCCAGCTGTTGCACGAAGTGCCATACCGGTATGGCAATTTGCGCAATAGAGCTACCCTGCAGCAGTATATCTGCAGCGGCTGGTCAGAGAGTGGTTACACCTGAATACATATGAAATACACATGTTCTAATTTAATGCAGATAAGTGAGATAAGTGTAATTAACCACTTAAGGACCGCCTCACGCCGATGTACGTCGGCAGAATGGCACGGGCAGGCAAAATCACGTACCTGGTACGTGATTGCCTTCCCGCGGGTGGGGGGTCCGATCGGACCCCCCCCGGTGCCCTATCGGACCCCCCCTGGTGCCCGAGGCTGTCCGCTATTGTCCAGCGGCAATCGGAGGTGAGGGGGAGGCCATCCATTCGTGGCCCCCACCTCGCGATCGCCGCCGGCCAATCAGATCATTCCTCTGCTGCTGTATGCTAAACAGCAGCAAAGGAAATGATGTCATCTCTCCTCGGCTCGGTATTTTCCGTTCCGGCGCCGAGGAGAGAAGACTGTAATGTGAGTGAAAACACACTACACACACAGTAGAACATGTCAGGCACACAAAACACCCCCCTTTACCCCCCGATCCCCCCTGATCACCCCCCAATCAATCCCCCCACCCCCGTCACACTGACACCAAGCAGTTTTGTTTTTTTCTGATTACTGCATGGTGTCAGTTTGTGACAGTTAGTGTGGTAGGGCAGTTAGGGTTAGCCCCCTTTAGGTCTAGGGTACCCCCCTAACCCCCCCTAATAAAGTTTTAACCCCCTGATCACCCCCCGTCACCAGTGTCGCTAAGCGATCATTTTTCTGATCGCTGTATTAGTGTCACTGGTTACGCTAGTTAGGGAGGTAAATATTTAGGTTCGCCGTCAGCGTTTTATAGCGACAGGGACCCCCATATACTACCTAATAAAGGTTTTAACCCCTTGATTGCCCCCTAGTTAACCCTTTCACCACTGATCACCGTATAACTATTACGGGTGACGCTGGTTAGATCGTTTATTTTTTATAGTGTCAGGGCACCCGCCGTTTATTGCCGAATAAAGGTTTAGCCCCCTGATTGCCAGGCGGTGATATGCGTCCCCCCAGGCAGCGTCAGATTAGTGCCAGTACCGCTAACACCCACACACGCAGCATACGTCTCCCTTAGTGGTATAGTATCTGTACGGATCAATATCTGATCCGATCAGATCTATACTAGCGTCCCCAGCAGTTTAGGGTTCCCAAAAACGCAGTGTTAGCGGGAACAGCCCAGATACCTGCTAGCACCTGCATTTTGCCCCTCCGCCCGGTCCAGCCCAGCCCACCCAAGTGCAGTATCGATCGATCACTGTCACTTACAAAACACTAAACATATAACTGCAGTGTTCGCAGAGTCAGGCCTGATCCCTGCGATCGCTAACAGTTTTTTTGGTAGCGTTTTGGTGAACTGGCAAGCACCAGCCCCAGGCAGCGTCAGGAGTGATTCAGCCAGCTGACCATAGAGCTGATCAGAGACCAGAGTGGCTCCAAACATCTCTATGGCCTAAGAAACCGGAAGCTACGAGTATTTCATGACTTAGATTTCGCCGGATGTAAACAGCGCCATTGGGAAATTGGGAAAGCATTTTATCACACTGATCTTGGTGTGGTCAGATGCTTTGAGGGCAGAGGAGAGATCTAGGGTCTAATAGACCCCAATTTTTTCAAAAAAGAGTACCTGTCACTACCAATTGCTATCATAGGGGATATTTACATTCCCTGAGATAACAATAAAAATGATAAAAAAAAATGAAAGGAACAGTTTAAAAATAAGATAAAAAAGAAAAAAAAAAAGCACCCCTGTCCCCCCCTGCTCTCGCGCAAAGGCGAACGCAAGCGTCGGTCTGGCATCAAATGTAAACAGCAATTGCACCATGCATGTGAGGTGTCACCGCGAACGTCAGATCGAGGGCAGTAATTTTAGCAGTAGACCTCCTCTGTAAATCTAAAGTGGTAACCTGTAAAGGCTTTTAAAGGCTTTTAAAAATGTATTTAGTTTGTCGCCACTGCACTTTGTTTGTACGCAATTTTAAAGCATGTCATGTTTGGTATCCATGTACTCGGCCTAAGATCATCTTTTTTATGTCATCAAACATTTGGGCAATATAGTGTGTTTTAGTGCATTAAAATTTTAAAAAGTGTGTTTTTTCCCCAAAAAATGCGTTTGAAAAATCGCTGCGCAAATACTGTGTGAAAAAAAAAAATGAAACACCCACCATTTTAATCTGTAGGGCGTTTGCTTTAAAAAAAATATATATAATGTTTGGGGGTTCAAAGTAATTTTCTTGCAAAAAAAAAATTTTTTTTTCATGTAAACAAAAAGTGTCAGAAAGGGCTTTGTCTTCAAGTGGTTAGAAGAGTGGGTGATGTGTGACATAAGCTTCCAAATGTTGTGCATAAAATGCCAGGACAGTTCAAACCCCCCCCCCAAATGACCCCATTTTGGAAAGTAGACACCCCAAGCTATTTGCTAAGAGTCATGTTGAGTCCATGGAATATTTTATATTGTGACACAAGTTGCGGTAAAGAGACAATTTTTTTTTTTTTGCACAAAGTTGTCACTAAATGATATATTGCTCAAACATGCCATGGGAATATGTGAAATTACACCCCAAAATACATTCTGTTGCTTCTCCTGAGTACGGGGATACCACATGTGTGAGACTTTTTGGGAGCCTAGCCGCGTACGGGACCCCGAAAACCAAGCACCACCTTCAGGTTTTCTAAGGGAGTAAATTTTTGATTTCACTCTTCACTTCCTATCACAGCTTCGGAGGCCATGGAATGCCCAGGTGGCACAACCCCCCCCCCCCCATGACCCCATTTTGCAAAGTAGACACCCCAAGCTATTTGCTGAGAGGTATAGTGAGTATTTTGCAGACCTCACTTTTTGTCACAAAGTTTTGAAAAAAGAAAAAAAAATGTTTTTTCTTGACTTTCTTCATTTTCAAAAACAAATGAGAGCTGCAAAATACTCACTATGCCTCTCAGCAAATAGCTTGGGGTGTCTACTTTCCAAAATGGGGTCATTTGGGGGGGGGGGGTTTGTGCCACCCGAGCATTCCATGGCCTCCAAAACTGTGATAGGCAGTGAAGAGTGAAATCAAAACTTTACACCCTTAGAAATCCTGAAGGCGGTGATTGGTTTTCGGGGCCCCGTACGCAGCTCGGCTCCCAAAAAGTCCCACACATGTGGTATCCCCATACTCAGGAGAAGCAGCTAAATGTATTTTGGGGTGCAATTCTACATATTGCCATGGCCTTTGTGAGCAATATATCATTTAGTGACAACTTTGTGCAAAAAAAAAATTGTCACTTTCCCGCAGCTTGTGTCAAAATATAAAATATTCCATGGACTCAACATGCCTCTCAGCAAATAGCTTGGGGTGTCTACTTTCCAAAGTGGGGTCATTTGTGCGGGTTTTGTGCCATCTGGGCATTTTATGGCCTTCAAAACTGTGATAGGTAGTGAGGAGTGAAATCAAAAATTTACGCCCTTGGAAATCCTGAAGGCGGTGATTGGTTTTCGTGGCCTCGTATGCCGCTAGGCTCCCAAAAAGTCCCACACATGTGGTATCTCTGTACTCAGGAGAAGCAGCTGAATGTATTTCGGGGTGCAATTCCACATAGGCCCATGGCCTGTGTGAGCAATATATCATTTAGTGACAACTTTTTGTAAATATATATATATATTTTTTTTTTGTCATTATTCAATCACTTGGGACAAAAAAAATAAATATTCAATGGGTTCAACATGCCTCTCAGCAATTTCCTTGGGGTGTCTACTTTCCAAAATGGGGTCATTTGGGGGGGGGTTGTACTGCCCTGCCATTTTAGCACCTCAAGAAATGACATAGGCAGTCATAAACTAAAAGCTGTGTAAATTCCAGAAAATGTACCCTAGTTTGTAGACGCTATAACTTTTGCGCAAACCAATAAATATACGCTTATTGACATTTTGTTTTACCAAAGACATGTGGCCGAATACATTTTGGCCTAAATGTATGACTAAAATTGAGTTTATTGAATTTTTTGTATAGCAAACAGTAGAAAATATCATTTTTTTTCAAAATTTTCGGTCTTTTTCCATTTATAGCGCAAAAAATAAAAATGTCAGAGGTGATCAAATACCATCAAAAGAAAGCTCTATTCGTTGGAAGAAAAGGACGCAAATTTCGTTTGGGTACAGCATTGCATGACCGTGCAATTAGCAGTTAAAGCGACGCAGTGCCAAATTGGAAAAAGTCCTCTGGTCCTTAGGCAGCCAAATGGTCCGGGGCTGAAGTGGTTAATATGTGTTTGGTTTTAAAGGAATGAGGTGGCAACCCTAGACGACATCAGTGTGCAGCCTATTTCTATTTGACAAGCAGAATAGCTGAGCAGAGGTGCACCTAATGAATGCTGGAGGAATAGGAAAAAAAGCAAGTTTGGAGTTGCATAGCTACTATTGATTCCGCAAGCTATGAAGTTTGTAGTTTGTTCTAACATGTTATGTTTCAGCGTTTGCGATATTTATATAATTTTTAATTACACTCTTCCTCTTTCCAGGGGACAGAGTATATTAATGAAGTTTCTGTGTTGCAGCCAGCTATTATTAGGGCTGTTTACAGCTGAAATGCATTAGTAGACTTTTTTATGATTTGTATGTTTTTTTTTTAATTGTCAGAACTCAGAACAGTGTGCAGGACTTTTACTGAATTTATTGCAGAGTGTGTAGGTGGACAAGGCTCTTTGCTGAGCACAGACAATTCAGTCCTACGTAATGAAGAAGAGACAATTCCTGGATGCTTTATTGATAGCACCTGGGAACAGTCCAGAAACTGCTTTATTTTCTCAAAGTATGAGATCTTATAATAATGTAACAATGGCATTTTTAATATATGCTCTGTGGTTCATGTTTATTGCCATTCCACTGGCATTCTTAAAGCGGAACTCTAGCCCCCCCCCCCACCAAAAAATTAAAAGTCAGCAGCTACAAATACTGTAGCTGCTGGCTTTTATTATTAGGACACTTACTTGTCCAGGGATCCCCTGATGTCGGCACCCCAGCCGATTTTTCAATCATCTCTCAAGTGCTGCCACCGTCATTCCTCGTAAGGGAAACTGGCAGTAAAGCCTTACTGCTTCACAGCCGGTTCCCTATGGGTTGCGCTTTCTGAATGGCCCGGTGGCGGTGGAAGGAGGAGGTGGGCGGTGAGGTCACCCGGAAGTGGGTAACAGGTACTTGCTCCCCCCCTCCAAAAGGTGCCAAATGTGGCAGCAGAGGGGGGAGGAAACAAACAAGTGGAGCTTCCCCTTCTGGGTGGAGCACCGCTTTAAGTGACCATATAGCGTACACTTTCTGATATATTTTAGATCCCATTAATACTTAGGCGCTTTTCAACTCAAAGTTCGATGCTCAGAAACACTCAACAAGCAAATTTCAATTAATTTCAATGGTCCATGTTTTAGCTGTAGCAAAATGCATGTCGCTCAAAAAAAGTACATGAGCTACTTTTCAGGCAGATTTGAGCGTTTTTGTCCCCATTGACTTTAATGGAAAATGCCTGAACAGTGAGAAAGTAGCATTTTTTTCAGGCATGTTGAGCTCAAACAGCAGCTCCCCTCCTGATTTCTAGCATCACTCAACACCTTACACAGTCTTCTATTGGCCACATCCAAAATACCTAAATGAAAAATGCCTGGAAAAAAATGCCTAAAATATATGCAAATCTGCTAACAAAAATGCTGAAAAACTCCTGGGAAAAAAAAAACTTGAAAAAAATGCCTGAAAACGCTCAGCTCAAGTGTGAATGTAGCATCAATGTAAGATTTTGGATGTGTGAATGTAGCATCAATGTAAGATTTTGGATGTGGGACTCTTATGCTAATAAGCAAGACAGTGTTGCTTTTTGTACATATTTATTTATCACTTATTTAATTTTAGGTCTATGAATATCACTCATTTAATGCACTGTCACTCTCTTCTATGTTTTTTTTTATTTATTTTGGTCTCAGATAGTGACAGGTACAATAGAATTTCATCAATGCATACAGGCATTGGTTCAAATGTGATGCTGTCCACCAACTGCCATTGTAATTGCGGCAGATCATGTCACTAGGATTGCTATCAAGTTGGCATATAGAGCATTATTCTTGTGACTTAATAGCTGGCACATTGACATCTCATTGAATCCTTTATGTTAATCAGCATATTGCTGATGTGATTATAGCATCTGCAGCTTCCTGCTTTGCTTGTTTGTGCTACATAATACTTTATAGCACATTTTTCCAGCATTGTTGTTGTGCTTATTGCCCATTATAGGAGTTGATTAGATATTTTTAGGCTTAATTTACTCTGACACCACACATTCATCAGTAGCGATGTGCCAAACTGCCCTGGGTTTGGTTTGGCAGAGGTTCACCAAACTTCAAAGACGTTTGAATACCGAACCCTGTTAAAATAAATGGGAGTTGAATCTGTCAAATTGAAAATAAGGATGGGCCAAACACCCCCCCGGTTTGGTTCGCACCAGAACACCTCAAACAGGCAAAAAGTTCTAGCGAACATGCAAACCCTATTATAGTATTATTATTATGGGACACGAACATGAAAAATGAATAGTCATAATTTTAAAGGCTTATATGCAAGTTATTGCCATAAAAAGTATATGGGGACCCAGGTACTGCCCTAGGGGACATGTATCAATGCAAAAAAAAGTTTTTAAAACAATTGTTTTTAAAGGAGCAATAATTTTACCCACTTGCCAACCAGCCACTGTATATATACGGCGGCAGGTCGGCTCTCCTGTGCAAACCAATGTACCCATACGTCGGTCCATGCATGTTAAACTTCACACATGGGTCATATGGACAAGTGCGGTGAGGAGAGGCAGAACGGAGATCTGCCTATGTAAACAAGGCAGATCCTGGGGGTGTGGTCAAGCTGGTGGCCTGAGTGGATGTGAGTGACCAGAGCTTCGCTCCTACCTGCTTAATTTATCTGAAAAAAACGGAACAAACACCTTCTACTACCAGCCACAGACTCCCGGGAATCACTGGGCATGAGAAGGGGCAAATCCGGCTCTGGACGGAAGAACAATGCCGTTCCCAAGGCCTCTCTGATACAGAAGCAGAGGGCCCTTCCCGCCGGCGCGCACATGCCTATGGAGCCGGCCAGGGTGGAGGAGGACCGCTTTCAGATTCTCATGCAGGCGATTTTGGGCTGCAAGTCTGCCCTGATGGCAAAAATAGACCTGCTGCAGACAGACTTTGGTCTGATGCGCCGGGACATGGACAAGGTCCGGGACAGACTGCGGGAGGCCGAACGGCGTGTGGGTGAATCCGAAGACTCCATCAGGGATCACCGTGCCACACTGCAAACCCTACAGGTATGAATGAAAGCCCTAGAGTCCCGGGCACAAGACAGTGAAAATAGGAGCAGGAGGAACATTTTGAGGGTGGTGGGCCTCCCAGAGGGAGCTGAGGGCTAAGACACTGTTGCATTCACAGAACACATGCTCTGCACCCTCAGTCCTGGGGCTGTGTTCTCCCCTCAATATGAATGGGCCCATAGGATGCCCCCCCATCCGTGGACAGCCGGGAGCCCCGCCTCGTACCTTTATCTTCCGCCTACGAAATTTTCGGGACCAGGACCTGGTGCTTCGTGAGGCAAGAAAAGTGGCTGAACCCTGCTATGAAAATGCAAAGATCATGCTTTTCCCGGATTATTCGATCGACACTCAGAGGCTCCGCAGAACATTCAACCACATCAAGGCTCAGCTCCGCACCAAGGGCTTGAAATATAACATGCTGTTCCCAGCCTGCTTGCGGGTGGTGGATGATGAAACTACCCGCTACTTCACATCCCCCGAGGAAGCTTCTCATTAGCTTGACACCCTTCCCTGAGCCCAGGTACTGTATCAAACTAACCTATACTTACTGCTCACATGTTCTTTACCAGCCAGCACCCTGTTTCCATCCCTCGATTGCTAGGACAGCGGCTTCCTAAAGCTGGCTAAGCACTGGAGACCCCAAGATCCACAGACTCACATCCTCCCCCCCTCCTTCCCCGCGGCAGATGCTACATGCAGGTTCCCTTATTGGAGACCCACCCGGGACGCTAACAGGGGGTTTCTGCTCTGCTGCAGCTGTTGATTCAGGTCGCCTCTCCCCCATCTCCCCTATTTTTCAATTTTCCCCCTTGTTAGGACCACAGGGATATGAACCCTCATCCATCTAAGCTGCCTGTCTGCCCCCTTGCGGAGGATGGGGATGGTGTCCCCTTCATTTACCTGCTAGCCTCTATGGGTGGATACCCTACAGATCTTGAACTAACCCCTTCAGCTGGGCCAGCAGGGCTCTGCTCCTCCTTACATATGGGCTACACGCTTCCTTTATTTTGTTTTGCCCTTGGGCACTGTATGCCCCAACTTTGGAGACAGAGATACCCTGTGGGGCTTCACTTGTCTGGGGGAGGCGGGGATGTCCTGAGGAGTCCTATGGGGAACTTCTTTATACGAAACAGAGCTGGTACTAGTTCAGTTTGTATGTCATTAATGGTTGTAACGTTGTGCCTATTAAGTATGTGCACTTAGCCTACGCTAAGTGAAAATGAGACTATATAAATTTCCTGATTTCTGTTATGGACATTCAGGTTTAGGGGCGGCTCCACAAGGTTTGAACTGACTAAACTACCTGGTTGCAGCGCCCCATGGTCGCTACCTTTTTCTCTTTGTCCCCATAGGAGAATTTCCTACTGAGAAACTTTGGTTATGGGACTGGGCACTCCGAGTTCCCCAACGGATGTGCAGGGTGGGGGTTATATATGGTTAATATTTCTGTGTTGTGTTATGTTTTTTTACTGTGGTCTTCTCTGGCGGTCTAACTGGCTCAGTCCAGAAATCAAACTTACAATAACTTTGTTACAGGAGTATACTTGATATATGTATTGTGCCTCCCTCTGGGTCCATTGCAGACGTGCTCCCCTGACGTTCACACCTTGTTGCTCTCCCTACGGCTCACGTAAAATTGCTCTCCTGGAATGTCCGGGGACTCAGTGACAAATTAAAATTCTCATTAGTGTATTCATACATACATTAAGAAATACTCTCCCCACGTATGCATATTGCAAGAAACCCACTTGGTGGCCGGTAAAGTACTCGGTCTGAAGAAATCATGGGTGGGACACTACTTCCATGCAACACACTCCAACTATGCCAGAGGTGTTAGTATCTTAATACATAAATCTCTTACCTACGAGCTGCTGGAGGTTAAGGTGGACCCAGAGGGTAGGTACATGTTACTACATGTGGTTATTGATACTATTGAAATGGTTATTCTGGGAATCTATACACCGCCACCGGCTACTGTTGCTCTTTTGAAGTGCCTGACTCCTCACCTCTATGCCTATCCCACCAATAAGTTTATTATCACTGGTGACTTCAACATGGCTCCAAATCCATCTCTGGATAGACTGTCCCAGGGGGCCTGTGTGGACTCGTTTGTCGCAATGGGCATCCCTGTACGGCCTGACGGATGTCTGGCAGTGGAGGCACCCGGCGGATAGGGTCTACGCCTGCCAGGGTTGATCACTTGCTGGGTCTGGAGGAGGATATTAAACCCCTGTCGGATCTCTACTCCAACTTTGTCGGACTAGACACCCCCTGACGATGACTGGGAGGAGGGTGTTCACCAATACCTTTCCCTCGTGATTTCTGCGAGAGACAGGTTCACCCAACTTAAATTTATACACCCAGCATATTATACCCCGGAGAAGCTAGCTAAGATATACCCCACTAGGAGCCCGGTCTGCCCCAAATGCAACCTGGAGGTGCGCTCATTTATAAATGTAACCTGGTCCTGTCAGCGAATCCAGATTTTCTGGGATGGGGTGCTTAATGATATCAACTCAATTAGCAAGCTACATGTCCCATGTGACCCAATACCACTACTCCTGGGTATTGTTGATACACCACCCAATCAAAAAAACTGTTTGTATTCTATACAGCCTTTTATGCCAGAAAAGCGATCCTCCAAAAATGGAATGACCCCTCCCCCCCATCGGTGCAACAATGGAGATCTTTGGTAGATGCAGCTCTGCCTCTGTACAAATTAACCTACATGGGACACAATTGCCAAAAAAAAGTTTGAGAGAATATGGGCAGCATGGGTTAAGGAGCGGCGGTTGACCTTGGAGTAGAGTTTAGAGTCAGGCACTGAATAGCCAAGATCTGTTGAAATGTAATCTCGAAGGGCGCCCCCCCCCTACTGCCCTCCAATAACTTGCATTCAATGTAGATTCAGACTTGTACCCGACCTTTGGGACCCCCTTCATTGGCTTCCCTGGTTTGGGCCCCAAATTGGTTGGGTTCCCGGGCATAGAAACACTACCCTATACTGTATTGTCAAGTTGCTTTTGTTTAAACTGTATTATTTGTGGACTGTCGAGAATGTACCACTGTTTTTGTTGTTTTTTGTTTTATTCAAAATGAATAAACTTTTCTGTTAAAAAAAACAAAAACAAGGCAGATACTGTTCTTGACAGGGGACAACTCTGAGATCTGCTGTTCCTAGTGATCAGGAACAGCAATTTATTTGTTCTCCCAGTGAGTCCATCCCCCACACAGTTAGAAAACACCCAGGGAACACAGTTAACCTCTTGATCGCCTCCCTAGTGTTAACCCCTTCCCTGCCAGTGTCATTTATAAATGGATCAGTGCATTTTTATAGCAATGTAATAATGTCACTGGTCCCCAAAAAGTGTCACTTGGGGTCATATTTGTCCGCCGCAATGTCGCAGTCCTGCTAAAATCGCAGATCGCTGCCATTACCAGTAAAAATAAATAAAAAGGTGAGGTGATCAAATGCCACCAAAAAAAAACTCTATTTGTCGGGAAAAAAGGACATCAATTTCCTTTGTGTACAACATCGCACGACTGCGCAGTTGTCAGTTAAACCACGCAGTGCTGTATCGTAAAAATGGCCTGGTCATTTCTAAAAGAAAAAATGTAATTTAAACATGTTTGCGGCTGTAATGTATTGCCGGCTCCCGGCAATATAGACGGAAAAAAAAATGCCCCCTCCATGATTAAAATTAAACAGAATATTGCCGTGGGGCCCACCCCAAATCCATACCAGACCCTTATCCAAGCATGCAGCCTGGCAGGTCATGAAAAGGGGGGGACGAGCGAGCAACCCCCGTCCTGAACCGTACCAGGCCGCTAGTCCTCAACATGGGGAGGGTGCTTTGGGGCCTCTTCCTGACAACCCTGGAGTGTGTCCTAGCAGACTCTTCTCCTCCAATGTCCTCTCTCTTCACGGGGAAATCGCAAGGCCACAACTCCACTCCTCCTTTAGGGGATGATTCCAGGCCCTCTCCGGCCTTCCAGGACTTCCGCATCTGTGGGCGACAGAGTCCTGATCGCAGGTCCACCATGTAGTAGCGTGGCTCAGGTTGCATGGATGCCAACCAGGTTAGTGGTTCATCACAATGGCCACACCGGGCCCAGGCAGTGACTACCGCGGTCGGGATCCGGCACTCTGGGCATAGCAGACACAACCACTCGGTTCCCTCGATCACTCCCAGGGCAAACCCCTCACCAGGCTCCAGCCAGACACCGGTATCCACCAGTGCCCGCTCCTGCCTCTCAGGCAACCACGTTAAGGTGGGTAGCAGCCGGCTATCTTCCGCCATTTTTCTCCGCCTCGTGGTGTCTCCTGCTAGCAGGAAACCTTTTGTCTCCTCCAGGGTGTGGCACAGCCCCCTCGCTTCCAGACTGGCTGGCGCCTGTGGAACTGATATGATAAGCAGACACCTCCCTGGGCACATTGCTGTAACCCCTTGTTGAACACACTGAATTGTGCAGGCATGTTAACTCTAGCAAAACTTGTCCAGGCATGTCGCTCAGCACCGACTGTGCCCAAGCAACTGGGGGAAGATGATCACTGACTTGTCCGGTGGTTGCCGGTAGCAACAATAAAGATTTTAGCCACTGCCTCACTGTAAAGAACTGATATAGCATAGTCCCGCCTGCAGCCACTCGCAGGCTGACCCCAATAGCCCCGGGCAAAAGTGGATACTTTCAGGCTTGCTTTACTGTCTATAGTAGGAGTTTGGAGCAAAATTTCAAGATGCCCAGCATTTGCAGAGCGGCATATTTGTAATGCATTGTAGAATGTCCAGGATTAGCAGAACGCTGGACATATTTGTAATCCATGGGCGCAATTGCTGCCATGGTTGCCACGGGTGACAGCACATGGTAAAAAGTCACTGAATTGCAGAATAAATGTAGGTGTTCACCCCAGTGCTGATTGGAGCAGTTGGGTAAATGGGTAGCAACAATCTATGATGGCTCCAGCTGGTTGCTATGGGCAACATCACTCACTATTTAGTACTGAATAGCACACAAGTCCTTACCAGGGTTCAATTCCTTAATACTGGTGGAACAAACCCAGTTCCCTGGCTCACTTCCATGGTTGCTAGGGGCAATGGCTGGCAGGTCACATGTGATCAGGGGATCCTGGACGAGCCCCCAAATGGAGCGGTACCCCTGTAGGGGCTGCTGAAAGTGGTGGTCCACCTGTCACCCTGCCCAGTAGTGGTTCCCTCCTGGAGACTTGCCTGGCAACACTAGCTCCTGTTGTCCTCTTTGGTTCCTCTCTGTTCCTCCTGACCAGATCCTCCTTGCTTTCCAGAAGGGCTCCGTCCTGCACCCAAACCCCAGGCCCAAGGTCACCCCCCAGAATGGGGAGCGCCCTCAAAGGCTCTGACAAGCTAGTGCTCCATCTCTAGTTCTTCCACCCGACAACTCCTCCCCAGCTGGGCTGACCCTAGGTATATCAAGGAGTCCTGCCCCCTGCCAAACCTAGTTGGGGATTGGTCAGGGTTCCTTGAGACACCCCAGACAGCTCCACCTCTCTTCCCCTGCTCTTCCCCTCCTCCTCATCTAGAATCCTCTAGAAGCAAGAGGGAGGTGACCGAAAAGTGATGCTATCTGTGAGTCCCCAGCCTACTCTGAGCCACTCCCAGCCCAGGCCTGCCCAAATTTGCCAGCTCTAACCAAAAAAAAATTATCTCTAGCACCTACCTAGAGGGTGATACATATGTATACTACACTGACTGCACTATATACTCTGCACTGTATTATATATACTACACTGACTGCACTATATACTCTGCATTGTATTATATATACTACACTGATGCATGCCCAATCCACTAACTACCCTGCCTAATTTCTCTCTTAATTCACACTGAACACGGCTGCCATGTAACTAGCTTTATATAGTGTGGGGCATGCACCCTGCCTTTGGCCATTCATGGCTCTCACCGCACATTGTGCTGTGATTGGCCAAAGCATACAGGTCAGGTGCATGCTTTCGGCCAATCAACAGCCTTCAATGCACTGCTATCTCACAGTGCATTATGGGGCACTCCGCGGCGGGCAAACGCCCTGCGAGTGCCCCATATGTTTGTTTGTTCTACGAACAAACGAACAGCTGATGTTAAAAAAAAACTTACGTTCAACACAAACATCAAGCCCATCATTAATTGAAAATGCCCATTTTCTGGGATAATAAGTTAGGGGGTGTCAAAAATAGTATGGGGGTTGGGCACTACCCTAGGTACCAATGTAAAATACATTTTTTTTTTAATTTCATGGAGCTGGGAGCAGTTTTTTTTTGCTTTTTTTTTAGCACTGACATTTACAAAGAGAAAAACTGTTTTCAATTACATCTCCCTCTTGCTTCTTAAAGGGGTTGTAAACCCTCGCCTTTTTTTCACCCTAATGCATCCTATGCATTAAGGTGAAAAAACGCAGTCAGTGACCTGCCCCCCCACTCCCCCCCCCGTTTTTACTTACCTGAGCCTCGTATTTCCCTAGGCGGAGACGTGCTGTCCCTCTCTGCACGGGGTCCCAGCTCTTGATTGGATAGATTGATAGCAGCGCAGCCATTGGCTCCTGCTGCTGTCAATCAAATCCAATCACGCAGGTGGCGGGGGCGGGGCCGAGTCCGGCATTTGCGTCTGTGGATGCCGAATACTGGACATGGGAGAGTGCCCGCAAAGTAACTCCCTGGGAGGGCACTTCTAAGTGGGTTATCTGATGTGGGGAGGAGCCGCAAGAGCCGCCTAGGGACCCCAGAAGAGGACGATCGGGGCCACTCTGTGCAAAACGAGCTGCACAGTGGAGGTAAGTGACAAGTTTGTTATTTTAAATTAAAGAAAAACAAAGGCTTACAATCACTTTAACCACTTACGGACCGCCCGCTGCAGTATATGCAAGTAATTGGGTTTACAAAGGGTATGGGGGTCTGGGTACTTCCCTGGGGGACATGCATCAATGAACACAAAGTTTGTAAAAAATATAATTTTTAAATGAGTAGTGATTTACTCATGCTAAAAGTAAAACCATAAAAAGTAGATATAGCAATAAAAATGAAAAATTCCTTTAAATAGAGTGCCCGGGGGCCCCCTTTAGTCTGCCTGTAAAGTGGCTCATCTGTACCGTATATAGAACCTGCTGCAGCAATAATGACATATATAAAGCTAAGAATATTACATTTTTCCTGCGAGCCAGGCAGTATGATGAGGCCACAATTTAGTGCACTGGGAAAAAGATTAGAGATTCTTTGGATAAACTCTGGTGTCTTTTTTGCAGATTTGGGATAGAAGTAGCAGGTGCAGAAAAATTGGGCATTTGGGTGTTGGCGGTGCTCTCACACCGTAACCCTATGGGGGTACTCTTGATGAAAGCAAGAATTGGCCTTGCTGTCAAAAATTTAAATGGCATGCACCTGTCAAACAGGTGTGGAAAAATGTGTTTCTTGGGTGATAATTGTGCCCATGAATCCTACACCAAAAAATTTCTTCCAGATGAAGTCAACACCCACAAAGCTAGGCATCCTAGACAGTCTTTTGATTTGAGATTTGAGATCCAGAAAGAACTTAATCAGAGACATCAACATTAGGGGCTTGATAGCTTCGGCTAATCCAGGACTGATTCATTTTGACAAATGTAAGCCACTCCACGGATTCTGTGGACAGACACACTCTCTTATCTGTCAAAAAACCTCCTGCAGCACTTAATGTCCGTTTGGAAAGCACGCTGGATGCAGGACAGCCCAGCAGCTCAATTGCGTAATGAGCAAGTTCTGGCCAGTGGTCTATTCTCATGACCCAGTAACCCAGTGGATCATCAACTGGAAAGCTTTCAATGTCTGTTTTCGCCATTAGATTATCTCCCATCATATTATGCAGACGCTGTCGATGGGATGTGAAAGCTGATAGCTCTGGGCTCCAAGGACTAAAAAAAATTTGAAGTAGACATGTGCGGTTCATTTAGTTCCGAATAAATATTCAGACAAATTTTTCCTTATTCAGATATTCGGCTATATCCGAATACCCGAAATACATTTTAAATGAAATTTAACGAATGCTCTGAATTCTAATTTAAATTCAAATCGAATTTTACATTGAAGTACAGTCGAATTTTAACTGTAAACATATTTCTGAAATCAAATACTGTGTGTGTTATTAGAGTCCCATTCCAAATTAATGTTGTTTTTGATAAGCCAAAGGTGATTTAAAGAGTCATTGTAATCATTTGATGAAGATTTTTCTTTTGTTTGTTCACTTTGCCACATTTGAGTCGAAAAAAAACCTAAAGTTTTTGATTCGACCGATTCAAAATTTATCGATTCGAGCGTATTGAATCAAAAAAATCTGTAAATTTTAAGGAAAATTAGAAAAAGAAAATTAGAAAAAGACATAAAACTAATTTCCAAATACAAATCCTGAATACAAATTGAACGAATCAACCAAATTTAACAAAACTAAATAAGTAGATTAACAAATCTAAATGAAACAAAACACATTTTTTCGTCATTTCGTCTATTTTGAAGAGCACCGCTGAGGCGGCCCCCTTCTCCACCACTCCTCTCTTGACCAACAGAAGCCTCAAAACGACGTTTTACACCAGACCGTAACCTACCAGAGTCAGGAAAGGCATTACACGTAAAGGTGTCCTTAAGAAGTGTCATCTACTGCTCCCCCTGTGGGGACAGGGTGAGTTCTGAAACTTTCCCCTAGTAACGGTGGTCAAGGAGGGTTGCCAACCAATAGTGATCTTTCTCCTTGATGACATGTATACACGGGTCCTATTGCAGGCTTTGAAGAATTAGGGAGCCCATGCACAGCAAAGTTTGTGGAGCCATGAGAAGAAGACTCCTCAGGGTCACTGGGGATTACAGTAACTGGAACTGCCTCCCAGCCATGTACTACTCCCAAGGGTTCAGGGGCTGAAAAACCATCTGTTAAGGGTTGACGTATGTCTTCCCCTTCTTTAAAGCCTCCAAAACTGACAGAATCCTCCTCCTCCCTCTCCTCTTGTGTGTTGTATGGTGTTGCAAGAATTGTGTCCCCCTCTTCCTCCTGCTGCTCCGCCTTGAGTTCCCTGTCCATAATGCCATGCAGAGTCTGTTCCAGCAGGAACACAACAGGGATTGTGTCACTGATGCATGCATTGTCACAGTTTACCATCTTTGTGGCCTCCTCAAATGGTGACAGTACAGTGCATGCATCCTGTAACAGTAGCCATTGGCGTGGGGGAAAAAAAGCCGAGCCGAGCCGGCCTGAGCCTGTCGTTGAGCCATACTCATACAGGTACAGAGGGTTGATGGCCATCTGTGCAGCCGCTGAAGCATTGTCAGTCAAGTAGAGTTGAGTTACATCTTGCGGGCATGTCACAAATCAGATGGGTTATGGGAAGGCGGAACTCCCGCTGAATTCCAGCCAACCGAGCACTGGCAGTATATGACCACCTGAAATGACTACAGACTCTTCTGGCCTGCTTTAGCAGATCTTCCAACCTTGGCTACCTATTTAGGAAATACTGCACCATCAAATTGAGGACATGTGCCAGGCATGGCACGTGTGTCAACTTTCCCTGTATAAGGAGGTTTGTGTCATTATCGCACACCATTATTCCTGGCTCTAGCTGGCGTGGCATGAACCATCTCTGGGCCTGCCCCTGCAGAGCTGCAAGAATCCCTGCTCTTGTGTGGCTCCTGTCCCCTACAGAGACCAGTTGAATCACTGCATGGCACCTTTTAGCCTGAATCATGGAATAGCCCCTTGTACCCCACCAGGGGGTACTGATGGTTCATAGGACAATTCAGCAGAAGAGGGCATGGAGGAGGAGTGGTGGAGCTGACAAATGTTGCATCATCACCAGTAGTTGTATGGAGATGTGGCAGCACAACAAGCTGCAGCACTGAGTCCTGTCCTGCGGCCTTCCGAGTTGCAAGCAGTGTTACCCAGTGTGCTGTGAACGAAATATAGCATCCCTGACCATGCTTGCTGGACCATTTGTCTGCAGTAATGTGGACCTTGCAGCTGACTGCCTTGCCCAATGATGCTACAACATTGCCTTCTAGGTGATGGTACAGAGCTGGAATGGCCTTGCGTGAAAAGAAATAGCGACTGGGAACCTGCCACTGTGGTACAACACATTCTGAAAAATCAAGGAGGGGGCAGAATCCACCAGACAGAAAGGCAGGAGTTGTAAGGCCTTTGACCAGCTTGAATTTAGACGCTGGGCATGTGGGTGGCAGTGACTGTATTTTTTTTCCTGCTGCAGCAGATGGGGCAGAGAAATTTGTCTGCTATAGTCTACAGCTGGCGGTGTGATACTGGCAGACGTGCTGCAAGAACCTGTGACACCCTTCGCTATGCCATCATCCCTGTCAGAGGAGGCTGCTGAGAGGTCATGAGGTATAGTGGGGATAGACCAGGAAGTTGCGGAGTGAGGTGGAGCGTACATTTTGTGTGGCTAGGTGCTCTTGCCAACGGGCTGAGTGGTAGGAGGTTAAATGCTTTGTCAAGCATGTGGTACCCAAATCAGTGGCGTCACTAGGGTTGGTGTCACCTGGGGCGACAAAACATGGTGTCACCCTGCCCAATAATTTTTTTTTCCATATAACACTGCATATAATGGCAACAGTAGTGCCGTTAGCAACTATCAAGCAACTAGCAAATTTGAACAACAAAATCATATGAAAATAGAGCTCCTCCAGGAAATAACAACCCCCAGGATCAGTGCCAGTTTCTGCAATAACAATCCCCAGCATTGCTGTCAGTTTCCGCAATAATAATCCCTAGCATTGGTGTCAGTAGCAGCAATAATAACCCCCACATCAGTGCAAATTTCTAGAACAAAAACGTCAGCATCTGTACCAGTGTACATAATAATGACTCCCAGCACTGGTGTCACTTTCCGCACTAATAACGCCCACATTAGTGTCAGTTTCTGCAATAATAACCCCCAGCATTTATGCCAGTTTCTGCAATAATAATCCCCAGAATTGGTGCCAGTTTCCACAAAATAATAGCCCCCAGCATTGGTGCCATTTTCTGCAATAATGACCCCCAGCATTGGTGCCAGTTTCTCCAATAATCCCCAGCATTGGTGCAGTAGTTGCAATAATAACCCCCAGCATAGGTGGTCAGTGGCGATATGCTATTTTAAAACTCTGCAGCGTGAAGGAGCTAAGTAACATTGACACTGACCACTGATACAACACAAAGGGGTAATTACACTGCCACTGGCCACTACTGCATTAGTGAGCCATGACAGTGTTAGTTAGCACTTATCCTATCCAAGCAGCATGCACTCTTGGACTCTCTCTTGCGGCGCCTCTCTCTCTTCCTGTCCCGGGCTCAGAATGACATATCAGAGGCGGGGACTAGATTGATCTGTCGGGCAAAGTGGAAGTGCAATCATGGATGTTTACATGTGCCGAGTACAGGAGCATGGGGAGCATTCCAGCACTCAGCACCCGGCTGCAGCTCTGCAAGAGCACTGTGCAGGGTCTCTTCTCCTGGACTTCAGTGGTGATCTGTGCACCTCTGTGCATGCTCAACTGCTATCAGGCAGGCTTTAGCCAGCACTGCCTGCACTCTGTCATCCCCTCTTCTTCCGGCTCTGGTCTCACCCCCGCAACCCCCATAGCGATTCCACTGACCCAAATGGCTAGTGTTTTTGCCACGCGTAATCTGTTTGAGTGTGATCAGCGCGATCAGCTGCTAAAAAAGGCCCAGACAGCAGAGTTGTATAAAGTGGGCTGGCAGATAACAGCTCTGGTGGAATAGCATGGCTGCTCTCCACTCTTCCATGATGACTGACTTGTTGTGGTTGTGCCACACCCTCGCTTTCCTCCTCTGCTCTATCTGGCACCTAAGTTGCGTCAGTGACCTCAACATCATCACCCCCTCTATTCTCATCACCACTGGAGCCAACTTGACAATACGCTGTGGCTGGAGGAACATGATTGTCAATTTGTTGTTTACCAGCAGTGTTCTCCACTCTCTGTAGGCTCATGTTCCTACCTTCCTCAACCTCAGAACCAGTATCTGAATCAAGTAATGGCTGTGTATTGTCAAAGAGCAAGTGGCTGATGCTGTGTTCAAATAACTCACTCAACTCCTCCATGCCTGATGCTGGGGCTATGACAGGATTAGCTGTGGACAAGGTGGCAGAATAAGCCACTCTGGCAGCTGCGGTGGACTGTGCACTAGGGAAGCACCCTCCCAATGTCGAGGGCATATGGCCTGGTATGGCTCAGGAGGGGGGGCGCTCTCTCGTCCCCCCTCTTTTCTTGCGGCCTGCCAGGCTGCGTGCTCGGATAAGGGTCTGGTATGGATTTTTGGGGGGACCCCACCCCATTTTTTTTTATTTTGGCGCGGGGTTCCCCTTAAAATCCATACCAGACCTGCAGGGTCTGGTATAGATTTTGAGGGGGACCCCCCACGCCATTTTTTTTTTTAAAATTTTGGTTCAGGGTTCCCCTGTGGAAAATTCCCATGCCGTTTTTATCAATGAACTTTTATGTGTATTGTCGGACCGGCAATTCATTAATAGCTGCAAGTAGTTTTTTTCCCTTTGAAATGTGATTTTGCTGTCAGACTGTTCTAAACACGGGAAACATGCGCCCCTTTACAGGCATACTATAGACACCCCCCAGGTATGAAATTTAAAGGAATATTACACTTTTATTGCTTCACTTTAAGCATTATTAAAATCACTGCTCCCAAAAAAACGTCAGTTTTTAAAACATTTTTTTTTGCATTGATCCATGTCCCCTGGGGCAGGACCCAGGTCCCCAAACACTTTTTATGACAATAACTTGCATATAAACCTTTAAAATGAGCACTTTTGATTATTCATGTTCGTGTCCCATAGGCTTTAACGGTGTTCGCGTGTTCGAACAAATTTTTTGCCTGTTCGCATGTTCTGGTGCGAACCGAACAGGGGGGTGTTCGGCTCATCCCTACTGTGCACTAATCTCTGCTTGGGTGACGGAGGATGAGGAGGATGATGATGGTTTAGTAAGCCAGTTTACCACCTCTGTATGCGGTGGCAACATCACTAAACAGAGAAAATGATGCCCTGCTTGAGGACTGCCCATGTCCACCTTTGCCTGTGGACACAGACGCTGCTGGCCCCCTCACAGTGTCATTGGAATGTCTGCCTCCAAGACATGATGCAGGGGGGGTTATTAACAAAATGTAATAAAGACGGGGAAATGTGTCTGTGAATGCACTTTAATCAATGGAAAGTGGTGTTTGATGCACTTTAACTTGAGTATTCACAACACAGACACACTCCACTAACACAACAATAAACTGCAGTAAAACTGCACTGACGCACTGCAATATACTGTGGCAAACGTACACTAATGTACTGAAATATACTGCGTTAAACATGCACTATAATGCAAAAAATGCTAAACGTGCACTGCGATATACTGCGGTAAACGTGCAATAATGCACTGAAATATACTGCAGGAAACTTGCCTAGACAACATAAATTGACACTAAAGTAAAAATGAACGGTCGCACTACTCTCACACTGTACTATCACTAGATTCACACTAAACTAATACTTTACACTCACAATAGAATCACAATAGTACACTACAGCACACTAACTCTTTAGTAGCAAGGAACAGAGCCCTGTTCTATCTCTCTCCACACCAATATCACACTGCAAATTGCTGCAATGGGAAGAATATTTTATAATGTGAGGTGGGACTAAGAGCAGTGAGGCATGATTGGATAGAGCATCATGACCGTGTCTAATCATGGCTTTGACAGTGCTATGTGCCCTGATTGTGCAAAGCTTTCATAGCTTCAGCCAATCAGGGCTTCCAATGCATTGTGTGCCAGCGCAGTCAATCAGCGGGCTGAACAAATGGTCAAATGCCCTGCTATATCAGGTGTTCGTCGAAGGGGCGAACAGCCAATGTTCGGCCCAAACTCAAGCTTGGGCCAAACCGTTCGTCCAACTCTAGTCCCTCATTGTAAAGACATCATCTGCATTGCCGAAAAAAAAAAAGATGACTCACAGCACATGCCTGAACCCTAACAGTATCACTAGCCGCATGATAGCTCCCCAAACTGTCATTAGCTATGTAGCGCTAGTCCCTAGAGGGCCGCTGGATTTCTCGGTTCCTATATGTCCCACACAACCATTCAGCCATAATTTTCCAACTTCCAAACTGAGACGTAACCAGCCTATGGGCTTGTTTTTTGTTGTTTTATTGAGGGAAAACAATTTGGATGAGGAAGAGGGGTTATGGAATGCACAACTTGACTTGGTGGAACAAAATTTGAGGACACCTTCTTTCACTATATACACAAAAAGATTTGCCTCTTGGGCTGTATTCCCTCCAGAATAATATCAGTCTCTCTTGAATAGGCAGCACAAAATCAATTCTTCTTGTAGGAGCTCTATGGCCCCTTAGTGGAATTAGCAAAGTCCCATTCTTGCAGGAGCTCTATGTCCCTTTCACTGAAAATACCATTCCACCTGGCTGCTTTAAAAAGTGTCCCAGAGCAGGCGATTTAGGTTAGCTATGGCACTGTCCCTTGAAAGCATGCTGGACATTGCCTCTGACAGCTTTCTCCCTTTTAGGCCCTGGGGATGTAAAGGTACTCACACTGTCCCTTGAATCCTGCTGCTTTGGATAAGACTGCTGTTCAGGCCTCCTGCTGTCCAGATGTCTCCCGGATGAGTCTGAAGAGTAATGTAGATCCCTCTCATCAGCTTCTCTCCTTTCTCAGCTCCAGTCTAGAGGCAGATCCACCCAGCCCCGGGATCCCCTCCCAGGCCTGGTATGGATTTTTTTTTTTTATTTTGGCGCAGGGTTCCCCTTAACCACTTCAATACACCAGGGTTGATTCACTAAAGCAGTTTGCCGCCAGTAGAGGTGCATGGTGAGGCGCAACGCACATTTCCATATTTACGACATGGTGCGCCGGTAACAGAGCTCGAATCCACCATTTACTATTGCAGTCTTGGCGCACGGGAGAATCCAATCTGTATGCCTCTATGGACATGACGCACGGCATCTCCAATTCAATATTAACATAAGATGGAGGTGCCGATATTATGGGATGATGCCCCCAAGCACCCACCCTTCTTTCATGGGCTGGCTTGCTATGTGTTTGGCTAGGGGTTTTTTGTCAGTGTTTGGGAGAGGCACAATCTTTTTTTAGTTTGAGGTGGTATTTTTCACGTGGGGGTTCTCATTTTAAGCCTTAACAGACAAAAATAGCCTTGTATGTATTGGAGGGGCAGGCCATTTTTTTTTTTTTCATTTTTTTTATGGTTAAAATCTTGCAGCTGCAATGTAGATTGAAGCAGCATTTTGGATACATGCTACAGATGTACCACTTCACAGGCAGAGTAAGCCCCCCCCCCAAGTCCCTCAGGGTGGGACCTGGGCCCCCATACCCATTTTAAGGCCAATAACTAGAATATAAGCCAGCCAAATGGGGACTAGCAAAATTAACAGGTCAGTTTCCATAGACTGCAATGGTATTTGTTGTATAACTTTTGCCCATGTTAGGCTGTTTTTTTGCTCCCCGAACCGGGGGGTGTTTGTCCCTTCTGTAATTTTGTAGCATGCTGGATGATGCGCTTAATTTTGGACAGGCAGGTGTCTTATTTTATGATGTGTGTGTGTCAAGAGAATACATTTGGGCATCCTTATATAGTTTGCAACACATGTATTTTCTGTTTGTATTTTGTTTGTTATGTCTTTGCAAAAGAGTGTTTAGGCCCGGTTCACACTGATGCGAGTTCATGACAAATGTAATGCGTTAAAAACACTTTAAATTCACATGTCATCCCTAAAGTCATTGTTTTCCTCTACGAATGCGATTAAAAAAAGGGTCTTGTGCGAGTTTACTGCGTTGCGAATTTAGTCTCCATGGACATCAATGTAAATCGTTCTTGAATCGCATTGAGGGTTCACTTATGTGCGAATTCCACCACACTACTCTCCATAAAAACCAGGAAGTACACAGGAAGTTGACACCTTTTTTTTTTTTTTTTACATTATGATTCCATTGGTTAGAATATCAATCGCAGCTATGTCCAACTCCTGAAATTCGCTGTAAAATCGCGGTAAATTCGCGGTAAATTCGCACCTCACAAAGGACAAAAAACGGAACAAAATCACAGCGCATCAGTGTGAACCGGGCCTTAGAGCAAGTATTATTTACTTTTGTTTGTATTTATTTTTATGGAGGGATATTCTTCCCTGAAATATTTTTAATATTGTCAATGTGTCATTTGTAGGTTGTAAGTTTCACTTTGATTTAATTGTCTGTGCTGCATTAGTTTGCAAAATCTTACTCGAGATGTTGTAACTAATGTTTAAATCCCTAGGAGACTGTCCGTTTGTGGGCGCAGTGCTTTTAACTCATGTTAATTTCCTCTGCAAAATGGTCAAACCTCAAAACCATATTCTGTAAGTGTCTCAAATTCAAGTCCTGCTTTGTTGACCAATAAAATTTGTAGCAAATTTGTATGTTTTATGTATTTTGCTAATTATTTGTTTTGCAGATGCATGCTCAATCCAAGTAATGCATTCATGCATTTTACACTCCCTCCTAAACAAATTTCATGGAACAGATTTCCCAGCTGCAGCTTAACTAGGCTGATTGGCACGGCAAAACAAAAAAATGTGTGATTTGTCTAAAAGCTACTTTCTTGGTGCCTTCATGGATTGTGCGTATGTGGCCATTAATAGGCACCAGGAAAGGAAAATTACGGAAAGGTAAGTATTCATTTTTTCCATTTTAGAGCAGTGGTTCATAGCCTCAGTCTGCAAGTTCCCTCTAACAGGCCATGTTTTGGGAATTTATCTTACCCAAAATAGCTGTCCAAAATACCAAGCCATTGACTCTGATTTAAAGCACTTGTGCAAGATGAAGGGAAACCTGCAAACATGGCCTGTTGGGGGTACTTGAGGACAGGGTTGAGAACCACTAATTTAGAGCACTGAGCTAAAATCTAGCTCAAAACAACCCTATTATACTAATTGTGGGCATTTGAGGTTAACCAAGTGAGTGATAGAATCCCTGATTGTCTTTTTAGGTTGGGCTTTGTGTCCCTTTTCTGAAAATTGGCTTCACTTCCTGTCACATAGCCAAACAGGAAGTGAGGGTAAAACACTACCAATGTCTTTCCTTGGGGACACACAGGTCAATCTAACTAGTGTCCCCATTAAATTGCACTCTAGCACTTTGCTGTGTACACTCCAAATTATTAGGTATTTTGGACTTTTGGGTTTATTTACTAAAGGGAAATCCACTCTACAAGTGCACTGAAAGTGCACTTGGAAGTGCAGTCTCTGTAAATCTGAGGGGAAGCACTGCTGATTTTATCATCCAATCATATAGAAGCAAAAATTTTGTTTTTTATTTTCCTTGTATGTCCCCCTCGGATCTCCAGCGACTTCACTTCCAAGTGCACTTGTAGTGCAAAGTGGATTTGCCTTTAGTAAATAAACCCCAAAGTCCAAGATACCTAATAATTTGGGGTGTACGCATTGTGCTAGAGTGCAATTTGCCTAATGGGGACACTAGTTATAATGACCTGTGTGTCCCCAAGGAAAGGCAGGGTTTTACCCTCACTTCCTTTTTGGCAATGTTACAGGAAGTGAATAAATTTGAAGGAGAATCTGGCAAAATTTGTGAGGCGTCTTCACCCTATCAGGGGTGAAGACATCCCCAAAAACTGACAAGACTTCAAATCTCTCTGCACTCTATCCCCAAGCAAAAAAAGGAAGCATTTCATTTAGTTTAACTTTGCAAAGACACATTCCTAAGTTCAACTGTGATGCATGTCAATGGCCCATTTAGACCTTGTTTAATAGAAAACACCAGTTACCTTTCACTAGAAACATTTGTTAGTCCAGTCCTGGAAATCTGCATCTGCTTTCCTATTATTCGCCAATAAAGTTATGGGCCTGCACCCAGATGCATGTCCCGTGACACATATCTGGTTCCTGGAAGCGGTGGCCAGCACACAGGAATGACATCACGCCCCTCCAGGAAGTTGCTTGTACTGCTGCTAATTACTTCCCACCACCATGCCCCGCTCACTGTTCTCTGAGAAAGAGACAATCCTTATTTGCAAATTAAGATAATTTTTTATTTATTTTTACATGGGGTGGTGTTTGTCATGTGAGTATGTCAAAATGATTTGGCCTCAAAACACACATCTACTTCCTGTGTACAGATTCACTTCTGGGCCAATGTATATTGCTTCCTGCTTTAGTGTGTGGAATTAAACTTTAATTTTCCCAGCCCTAATATCTCTCTCTCTCTCTCTCTCTCTCTCTCTCTCTCTCTCTCTCTCTCTCTCTCTCTCTCTCTCTCTCTCTCTCTCTCTCTCTCTCTCTCTCTCTCTCTCTCTCTCTCTCTCTCTCTCTCTCTCTCTCTCTCTCTCTCTCTCTCTCTCTCTCTCTCTCTAGAGAGAGAGAGAGAGAGAGAGAGAGAGATTAGGGCTGGGAAAATTAAAGATTAATTCCTCGATTAATCGTTAATTTTTTTGATCGATCAAAATTCTTTTGATCGGTACTTACCTCTCCGCTGGCTCCCGGGTCTTCAGGGAGTTTTGTCGGAGATCCGGTGACGTCACGGACATCGATGTCACCGAAATCCTCCCCCCTTCCCCAAGTGCCTCCGTCTGCTAACGAAGGGAAGGGGGAGGAGTCTGGTGACGTCGATGTCCGTGAAATCATAAATTGAGGAAGACAGATCCTAATGATTTGATTGATCTCACTGGTCAAAGTATTCAGATAAACATCTATGTAAATCCTGGACTTGGCTATGAAAATCAACATATCTGTGGGTTTTCCTGGCTGTAAGTCAGTTTGACGATGAACTGACATTGATTGGTTATCCAGCAATCAAGAAACATTTATGATGAGGGCACTTTTTTTCCAAAGAGCTGACACTTTGCTGTCTCAGCAGGTGATGGATGTCTCTGGCTCTCCATCAATCCCCCTGATGCACAACGGTGCTATTTAAATAGACTGTAGGGTGACGCCGTAGCCCCGCCCGGCTGAGGAAGTTCTGAAGAAGTTCTGATTGAATGTAAGGAGCTACGCATGACGTCAGCTAAAAGTAGTTGGATCTGTATGTGCGTTATAATTAATTGAAATTAGTCGATTAAAAAAAAAAATCGATTAATCGAACACGAAAATTTTAATGATAGATAGATAGATAGATAGATAGATAGATAGATAGATAGATAGATAGATAGATAGATAGATAGATAGATAGATAGATAGATAGATAGATAGATAGATAGATAGATAGATAGATAGATATGTAAGTTCCTGTGTCCACCAGCAGAAAGAAGTTGGGCAGATGGCACACTCCCAATTCTGGAGGCATAATAATGGTCTGGCACAGGGGTCTTCAAACTACAGCCCTCCAGTTGTTTAGGAACTATAATTCGTTATCTGTAGTTTTTATTTTAGTACCTTAAGAACTTGTACAAATTAATCAATTTTTTTCATATTTCAATTAAAAAGTTTCACTGTTCTCACTGTCGCAGTTATATCAGCAATCAGAAAATCACTGCACTATAAAATAAAGTTATTGTGAAAACATCAATAGAATTTTCTTTTTATCCTCAAGGTAATTCTTGACACTGTTTCTAAAGCAACTTGCCATATCCCTAAAAGCATGCAGGGGCAAGGAGAAAGACTGGGTGTGGGGCAAAAAGGAAAGAGTAACACTTTATTCCAACTTCTTGCACAAATTCTGAGACCCCCTACAGCTCATCTTCTACACTGGACACATTGGAAGAGGAGATACATAGTGCATGAACTGGTTGCTGAAATCCAGGCAGTAGAAGTCCAATTCATGTAAATAAAAAAGGACTTTTTTTTTTTCCTAATAAGGGGTTTTAGATACAAGGGGACAATGTTTATAGCTGCAGACAATTTTACAATATACTTCCACTCCCATAAAGCAAAAACATACTTTTATCTACTCAAATGCAATTTACATGTACGGTAATTACAGCTTTCAATACTTCTTTTGTGCAAGGGGTTAAAAAGGATTGGATTTCTAACATAAGAAGGGAGGACACAAAGCAGAGCTTGTGTCTTTAGATCTTCAGTGTTAAACATAATCTTGGCCAATGAATAATGCCAGGACATTAACAATGCCAGGGAATGGGTTATACCAACATTAATCCAGCACTTAACGACTCTTAGTTCCTTCTTAGGATGGCAACTCGATCATTGAGCAAAGCGAGACTTGGCAGGAACTATAATTCACATCATGCCTAGTCATGTCTGTGAATGTCAGAGTTTTACAATGCCTCATGGGACGTGTAGTTCCGCAACAGCTGGAGAGCCGTAGTTTAAAGATTCCTGATCACTCTAGCACTCTTGAAAAAAGGTATTTTCTCATGTGCCTTGTATAATGCTCAAGAAATATAATTTGGAAAATGCAAGTGGGTCATGGCACATCTACATTCCAAATTTGGGACTTAAGATGGTCATGCACTATGCAATCTGATTGGCCAATCTCTGTACAACTCGATATTTAGCCAAAATAGGTAATAGGCAGACACACTTGATCAAATTAATTCAAATTATAGGAAATCAAACAGGCTCTTGCACTAAATCTAATTTATTTAAGATCTAACTGATTGCAGTGTATCAAACATCAAGATCTGAATATATTAATTTATTGGGTTTAGAAACTCTTCTCTGTTCTTTGTAATGTATTGAAAAATTTGGGTAAAAAAAGAAAAAAACTAATTTCAAAGATATGTGAGAAGTAATGGGAATGAGATTAGCATCAAAAGGTAAATTAACTGAGAACACCTAGTAATTGCCTAACAAGACACACCCAATTAGATGAAATGAACCAATTGTATTGGGTGTGCGCTATTATCAACTAGAAAACCGTAGTTACCCTGGCGCCAGTTGCAGTTTACATATGCGGGTATTTATTTTTTTCCTCCATAAAGACTTTATTGAACAAAAAACATTTTTTACACATAACATAGGCAGAAGTGACTCCATGAGCCTGATGAAAAAGTTATACAGGTAGATTTCAACAAGGTGGATACATAGAATGCCGAAACATCTCTACACAGTTAGTTGAGTCATATATGGGGTAATGGTGTTTAGGTGTTTTAATCCTAGGAGAGACAAAACAAAACAAAACAAAGAAAAACGGTAAAGATAGAATAAAGGGGGAAAAGGAGGGGGCCAAAAAAGGGGGGGTGGATAGGGTGGGATAAGGGGGGGGTGGAGAGAGGAGGGGGGGTGAGGAAGAGGACAGGGCTTAATGAGGAGAGGGGGTGCATAAGTCACCAACTACCATCTCCAGCATCCAATGGTTAAACCACTAAGGTACGTCACGCCATTAGTGTGAGCCTAAATCTGTATTTAAGATCTGGGTCAAGATGGCTCCATTTTGATACTAGTTTATGCTTTCTAGAAGGTCTCAGTATGGTTGAGAGCTTTTAAAGGTTGTCCAGGCTTCCCATGTAGCAGTGAATTTGTCAATGTTATCTGCATCAGTATAAATCAATTCTTCCATCTCAGCAACCCAATTAAATCGAGCAACCCATTCAGCCATGGAGGGCAGGGATGAAGACCACTAATGAACTGGTATACACATCCGAGCAGCATTAATCATGTGCACTGCAACCAACTTAAAGTAACGCTTTTTAGAAATTTTAGTTAGACGTAGAAGATACTGTACTGTACTGGGGAACTCCAGCGGGAGTAGAGACACTGTTGTTGTCAAATTGTGTACTTTATACCAGAAAGGTTGGAGTGTATATCAAATATAAAAGAATGTGCCCTGTGCTTTGCCACAGCGCCAGCACTGATCAGAGACAGAAGGGGAGAACTTATGGACTATGTCTGGGGTTTTGTACCAACGGGTTTTCAGTTTGTATCCATTTTCCTGGACAAAGATATTCAGGGACTCTTTGTGAATGTACAAGTGTATGCGGTCCCAGTTCTTCTCGTCTATCTCTAAGCCCAAGGTAGATTCCCAATAGGAACGTTTGGAGACCAGAAAGGGAATGAACCCGTGCCAGAATGCTCAGCAAGTTCAGTTTGCCGCATGAATCGGCCTCTCTGAAAAAAGTGTTTGGTCAGCATTTCAGCGTGCGGCCATTCGGATTTCAGAAAGAGTAAGCCTGGAGGGAAGTCCGGGTTGCCTCTTGCCAGAGTAATGAAACAGGGGTTGTTAGTCGGCTTATTTGACTGCTAATTGTGCCACATTCAATAATTAGATATTCAAGCAAAAAGAAAAAAATTCCCCTAATGGTGGACTTTGAAGACACATATATATAAATATAGGAGAAAATGTATGATATATAAAAAAAGTAATTTATTCATTTCAGAGACATCTTAAAAACATCAATAACAATATAGATATAGTGAATCAATGAAAAGAATGCGATTTATGCATTTATACATATGTTGGATATTGGTACCAATGTATTTGCACCCGACGCGTTTCGGAGTGTTTAGCCTCCTTCTTCAGGGGTGGATATGTTTAGCAAAGACATCATGAGTATGTGTACATATCAGGCTTTACAAACAAAGGTACATATCATATTCTCATTCCATTTACACTTACATTGGCAATATGTGGACTAATTTCGCATTCCAAAAGAGGAGTTTAAAAACAGAGGCGCTGACACTGTCTGCCCATCCAGCGTGTTTCCCGATTGTGATAGATACGGGTTGATTATCATACCCAAAAACTTAGTATTTCATGCGTAGCAAGTAAAGATAATTGGGTATAGGTGTATATAGATAGTTTGATTCCTCATAAATCAGAGGAAGAAAAAAGCCCACATATGTAGGGCATAAGGAAGTTTTAGATCTGAGATTCCACTGAGGCCAGATGCGGGTCCTGTAAAATGTGAAAATGTAGAAGTATGTAGTAACCAATCATTGATTTAAAATATTACTTATATGTAAAAAAAAAAAAAGAAGGGTCTTTGTAGTAGTAGAGGTACAACATACCTGATCCAACTATTGTAGGGGATACAAGAGAGAGTGATGAAGGTGACTGGTATAAATTATGTATCTTGAATAGCTGGAAAAAATTGGTACAAAAGGGAGAAGGGAAGATATAGGGGTATCATTAGATAAATATGTAATTTATCCAATTAGGTATTGTTAACAGTTAGAGATAATTATTTCTCAAGGGTTAATGTAGTCCAGATATATCTGGATTATCCTTAGTAGGATAGTAGTGGTTAGTTAAATGTTGTTCAGATTAGTGAAAGGGGAGGGGGGGAGAAAAAAGGGGGGAAAAAAGAAAAAAGAGACAGAAGGTCTCAGCTGCAGCTATAGAGAAATCTCTCACAGCTACAGCGGTACACTTGTATAAATTGAGGCAGCATAAGCTTTAAATAGAGGCATAGATTGTATATTGGAATTACAGAGGCAGCATGGGGGTTAAATAGAGGCATGGATTGTGTATTGGAATCACAGAGGCAGCATGGGGTTAAATAGAGGCATGGATTGTGTATTCAAAACACTTACTTTTTGTGTAGGCTTGTTGGGCATCAGCTCAGACCGACAGTGTCCTGCACACAAGAGCGGACGCTCGGTCTGAGCTGTGTAAAGGTATATAAGGCCCTCCTCACCAATCAGCTGCTGATGTGATCACCAACAGCTGATTGTGGTAGAGGAGGGACGGACGCGCTCAGGATGGCCCCCCGGGTGGAGCGAGCGCCACCAGGCCCCTATCGCGCATGCTCAAGCATCCGCGATGAGGCGTGGCCACGCCCACTACACCCGCCGACACGTCTGGCTTTCCCGGCGGACTGCGCATGCCCGCCGGGGTTGCAAGATGGAGGACAGTGTCAGCAACACTGTGTCCTCACACAACGCCGCCATGAGCCAGGATCGCTCAGGCGGCTTTGTGTGCCAGGTAAACCTCAAATCGCTGGTAGAAATAGTGAACAAAGGCACAGGTGGCCATGCATAACTAGGAGTCATATAAATTAATCACAATTTCTGGGAAAAACACCGCTGACTGACAGTTTTACAGGCTGAAATTTTTCATGTAATGAGAAACAAGTTGTAGGAAATAATCGATACAAATACATATATAAATTACATTATTTAATAAAAACTGTATAGGTTGGGATGACTGCACCATATAACAGTCATTATGCATTTTAACCATATATGTGTACAGTAAAGATCCTATAAATGTGTCACAGTTTTCGGAACATATCACTTAGATTTAACATACAGAAAGCAAGTTACAGACTGAGATTGTTTATACATTGGAAGCCCCAAATTATTGGACAATGATCAAAATAGATGCATATAGGGGTTACACTACTTAAATAGGTGCTATATATATTAGTGACAGTAGTATTTTTCTGGGGCCTGGACTGGATAAGGGTAGATAGTTACATAAGGGGGGGGGGGGGAGAGGGGGGGGGAGGAGGGGGGGGGGAAATGTGAACCGGTTAAGATGGCATATGGGGGAGGGGGCATAGATGCCAGAAAGATGTTTTTTAAAAGTAGTCATTTTACTCATTGCTCCCTACCACCTGACGTGAAGCCTTCAAGGAAAGGCTTGAACCAGATGGTTTCGTTCAAGCCTGGGGGTTGGGTAGCTTTTAGATTGTATATCCAGCGGGATTCTAACTGTAACAGTGTCTTGTTCCAGTCACCTCCCCTAGGCCCCGGATGTATCCGGTCTAAAATAAGGAATTTGATTCTTGGAAATTTACCCCCGTGCAGTAATGTAGTATGTCTCCCAAGTGGGAGATCAGGATCACAAGTTTTCATGCTTAAGATGTGTCTATATGCTCTCTTCCAAAATACTGTTTTAGTTTTTCCTATATAGAAGCACGTACATTCGCACAGGAGCATATAGATCACACCGTATGTTTTACAATTAGCAAAGTGTTTAGGATGGAAGAGCTGGCCATTCGGGAGGATCGGATTTTTATCTGTGAGCATGTATTTACAGTAGTTACAATCTCTACATCTAAAGGTTCCCTTGTATTTGTAGTGTATTTTATCCACTTCCCCCTTAAATTCACTCGTAGTGACTTTATCTCTCAGAGCGGAGGTTCGTTTAAAGGTAAAGAGGGGTTTCTGTGGGACAAAGGGCCCCAATGTCGGGTCATACTGTAACATATGCCAATATCTCTCCACAATATTCCTGACTTGTCTATGTTGGTTACTGTATTTTGTGATGATTCTAATAGTGTCCGTGTCATTTTTGCCAGTTTTGTTTACTTTTTCAGAGTGCAATAGCTCATTTCTTGGTTGTATAAGGGCTTTTTTAAAAGAGCGTTTGAGTAGCGCATGAGAGTAGCCCCGTATTAATAGTCTGTCTCGTAGCTTGTTAGCTTCCATTCTAAAGGTGTCATCATTAGAGCAGTTGCGTCTCACTCTAAGATACTGGCTATATGGAATTGAATCAAGGAGGGGTTTTGGGTGGAAACTAGTAGCGTGTAAAATTGCGTTACTCGCAGTGGGTTTCCTGTATAGTTTACTCATAATGTTGCCTCCCTCTCCTCTATAAACCTCCACATCCAAAAACGTGACACATTGCTTGTCAAATGACATTGTAAAATTAAGGTTAAATTCATTCCGATTCATCCTCAGCAAGCATTATTGAAGGAGATCAATCGATCCATCCCATATAATAAACAGGTCATCGATGTATCGGTACCATCCACGTATGTGGTCCGTATACATCGATAAACTTTCATCATTCAAAAACATGGCCTCCCACTCCCCCAGGTACAGGTTGGCATGCGATGGGGCACAGCATGTCCCCATCGTAACCCCCTGCACCTGGAGGTAGTGGGAGCCATTAAAAGTAAAAATATTATGACTGAGAATAAATTCTAATAATGAGGTGACGAACTCTCCATATGTGGGATCTAAGTCTCTAGCTGTACGAAGGATATGTTTAATAGCTGCTACACCCTTATCATGGGGGATAGAGCTATATAGAGATTCAACCTCAATTGTCACAAAAACTGCATATTCAGGAATTTCCAATTTGTCAATAATTTGCAGAAAGTGCACTGTATCTTTGACGAAAGAAGGTAAGGAGTAAACAAATGGTTTCAGGACTTCGTCTATCAGTCTGCTAGCATTCTCGCTAATCCCCCCTATCCCGGAAATGATAGGTCTACCAGAGTAACGGGGCAGAATTTAGCCGAGACTGTGTGGGCAGCGCAGGCCCTGTCAAATTCCTGAAGGGTGGCTCCAAATAGGGGATGAGTTAAAGCAATTGGGGATACGTGTGTTTTAGAGAGCCAAGGGGTAAGGCATAAGTCAGAATTCGTTTTCATATATTCTAGGGTCACCCAATCTTTACACCAGCCATGCACCCTCCAGTCTACGAATCGTGCTAAATGCACTGCCCAGTAATAGCGTTGCAGGTCGGGGAGACCTATTCCTCCGCATGCCTTAGGAAGCACCAGCTTTGTCCAGCTTATCCGTGGGGGTTTGTTGCACCAAAGGAAGGTCCTACATATGGACTTGTAGTGTGCAAAAAAGGAGGGTGGCAAGCGTATAGGGAGTGTTTGAAGTTTGTAAAGCAGCCTGGGGAGGATTGTCATCTTAATGATGGACGCTCGTCCAAGCCAGGAAATGGTGGATTTATCCCATTTTTGGAGATCTTGGTGTATATTGTGTAAAACCGTCTGGAAGTTTCTGCTATTTTTTTTTTTTTTTTTTTTTTTTTTTTTCTTTTTTTTTTTTTTTTTTTTTCCACTTCAGAAACCAATAATCAGAGGGCTAAATCAGCTTGATGTTCATTGACTGGTCGCCTTCTCCGGTTTACATCATTGTGGATAATGCATTAACTCTAATTCCCTTTATAACGTCTCTCCGGATACTTTAATGTGGCAACTTGGAAAGGACTCGTATAAGGAAATAGAAATATAGACAAGATAAAGAGAAAACAGAAAAGGGATATAAGATAGAAGGCTTATGGGCTCCCCATGCCCGTTCTTTGCTGAGCTGCCCGAAATTTCCCAAGAGATTTACTTATTCCCAGATCAACCCCCCCCCTCCCCCCCCCTCAGAATTTATCCTACATACCATCAAAACCATCATAAAACGAGAAATGGGTCACATTCAAAAAAAAAAGAAAGAAAAAAAAAACAAGAAAAAAAAACAAAGAGATATGCATATCCAAATCACTTTACTATACCGCTCCTTGGTTCCAAGGATCTCGGTTATCTATGTAGTCACCTAAAGCCCCACTCCTGGGCTAATCCTACACCTTGCCTACTAGGGAGCACCTACTTTCTCTAGCCATGGCTTCCACATGTCTTCAAATTCCTGAAGTTTGCCTCTCTTTATATACTCCACCCTCTCCCTACTCAGGGTATCATTGAGAGTGGAGATCCATTCTCTCACCGAGGGGGGGTCTCTTGATTGCCATCTTAATGTTATCATCTTCCTAGCCTGGAACAAGGCCCGCGTGATGGCCAATGTAGTGCCCAGTCTCTCCCCCTGAGCTCTTCTATACCCCAGGATACAGGTTATAGCCTCTTTTACTACTATAGTGCCGAAGATACTTCCCAGGTTTCTGGTCACTTCTTCCCAGTATCTAAATAACTTGGGGCACCTCCACAACATGTGGATGAGGTCTCCCGACCTCTGACATCTGGGGCAGTTGTCATTAGGCCTTCCCCCAAATTTAAAAAGTCTTTTAGGTGTATAGTAGGATCTATTCAACAAAAATAGATGAGAGAGCCTCTGTGAAGGGGACACCGAGACCTGTACACTCAGTTCCAAGGTTTTCGCCCATTGTTCCTGGGTCATTCCCCCTATATCCTCTTCCCATTTGGCTTTTAGTCCCTGGAGTATCCCCCCGCTGTTGTCTGGTTTACTTAATTGGTCATAAATTCTAGAGATTAGACCTCTAGTAGGGTTTACCTGCATTATGCACTGAAATAGAGGCATTTCTTCCCAGCATAGAGTCTGGTCTTTAAATTGTGCTTTAAGAGCGTGTTCTAGCTGGAGATATAAGAAGAAGGAGCTCTGAGGTAGCTTGAATTCCCTTACTAATTCCGGGAAACTCTTTAGTTTAGTATCATTATAAAGCTGGCTTAACCTTCTAATGCCGAGATTCGCCCATTCCCCAGAGGTACCTATTTTAAGAACTTCCTGTAGATTACGGTTGTTCCAAATAGGGGAATAAACTGTTGGATCTTCATATCCCATTGTTTTCTTGACAGTTTTCCAGAGTTTAGTTAGTAGCTTAATAGTTGGATAGTTATCGTGGAACATATCCGCCTCTAGTGTTTCAACTAGGTTATTATGTGGAGTATTCAGCAATAGCAGTTTGCCATTGGGGGTGCCGCCTTTCGGTATCCCACATCCTAGCAGCTGCTGCAGCTGCGTTGCTAAGAAGTAGCGCTCGGGGTGTGGGAGGGCAAAGCCCCCCTCCCGTGTGGGCAGCTGAAGCACTCGAAGTCGAATTCTGGCTTGCTTCCCCTTCCAAATCAGCTCCCTAAAGAGACTATCAATTCTTTTAAACCACTTCTTGCCTATCCAGACTGGCGAGTTGTGCAGGATGTATAGCAGTTGTGGCATCCAAACCATTTTTATTAAGCTACATCTTCCTGCGGCGGACAAAGGCAAGCGCCTCCAGATTACTATTTTTTGTTTCAGTTTTGTTAAGAGGGGAGCGAGGTTTATGCTGATATACCGGGTTGGGTCCTTCGTCAGGACTATTCCCAGGTATTTCAAGGCATCCACCATTACCATCTGGGATATATCGCCCGCTATTAACTCGCTGATGGGATCTATCGGCATAAACTCGGACTTCTCCCAGTTTATCTCTAAGCCAGAAAAGTTGCCGAAATCCTTCACTATCCTCATCGCACTCGGTAACGAGTGTCTCAAGTCCCCCAGGAATAACAAAATGTCATCCGCATATAGCGCGATTTTTTCCTCGCCCGATTTTCGCAGGAATCCAGTTATCGCTCTACTTTCCCTTATAGAGATGGCCAGGGGTTCCATTGCCAATGCGAACAACAAAGGAGATAGTGGGCACCCCTGCCTAGTCCCCCTTTCCAGCTCAAACCATTCTGAGAGTTCGTTGTTGATTTTTAGTCTTGCCTTAGGGCGGGTGTATAACATTCTAATCCACCTTATAAAAGACGTGCCAAATCCGAATTTTTCCAACACGCGCCATATATAGCCCCACTCCACGCTATCAAAAGCCTTAGATACATCGAGGGTCATTAACGCTCTCGAGCCTGCGTTTTCCGATGGTAATTGTAGATTCAGAAACGCTCTTCTAATGTTCAGGCTCGTAGATCTGTTGGCTATAAAGCCCGCCTGGTCTTCGTGTATCAATTTGTGAATAACTCCGTTCAATCTTACTGCTAGTACCTTGGCAAGAATTTTTACATCAGTACAAAGTAGAGAGATTGGTCTATAGGCAGCTACATCCAGTGGGTCTTTCCCTTCCTTCTGTAGTACCGTAATTGTTGCTTCTAGCATTGAGGCAGGCAGCTGGCCCCCCTCAAGTGACCCCTCCAGGGTTTTTAGTAGTTCAGGGATCAACACTTCACCATACTGCTTATATGTCTCGCTTGGAAGGCCATCGGGTCCGGGTGACTTAAGACATGCCATGCCCGCTACTGCTTGTTGCAGTTCTGCAATCGTTATTGGGGCGTCTAATATGGCGCTTTCTTCCTGCGAAATAGTAGGGATGGTTAGTCCTTCCAAAAAGTCCTCCATCAACGCCTCCTTGCCCCTTTTCTGCGAAGAGTAGAGTTTTTTATAATACCCCCTAAAGGCTTGTACAATTTCTGGGGTGCTTGAGGTTATATCTCCACTCTGTGATCTGATAGCGAGGACCGTGGATGGAGCCGCATTTGATTTTACAAGCATTGCCAATGTTCTTCCTACTCTTTCCCCCTCCACCATGAATTCCTGTCTCTGAAGTAGGCGCCTAGTCTCTGCTTTCTGCATGACCACTGATTTATACTTTTGTTGTTTCTCCTGCCAGGTGCTTTCCAGCTCCGACGTTGGGTTTCTGATAAAGTTATTTTCGGCCTCGATAGCCTCACTCAGAGTGCCCTCTTCTTCGCTCCTAGCCTCTTTATTAAATTTAGCCATCTGCTGTATTAGAACCCCTCTAAGAAATGCCTTAAGGGTGTCCCATAGCACAGGGGGATCCACCGAGCCCTGATTGAACTCCACAAATTCCCTTAGGGTGGAGAGAATTCCATCCGATTTTTTAATTACTTCGAACCAGTGTGGACTCACGCTCCAACTCTTCCTGGGCTTGTACTCTCCTACATTTAGTGTAGCCACCATAAGGGAATGGTCTGAGATGCCTCTTGGCCAATATGCAATTTTTTCAAGCAGCTGAAGTGCCCTGTCATTCCCCAGGATTAAATCAATCCTTGAGAGCGTGGAGTGTGACATAGAACAACAGGTGTATTGCAGCGCACCTGGGTTTCGCACCCTCCACAAATCTACTAACCCAACTTCTTCCAGGAATAAACTCAAACGGGTCTTCCCTGATTCCTCTGAAAGTTGTCGTATCGGGAATCTATCCAATTTTCTATCTAAGACCTCGTTAAAGTCCCCGACAACTACTATCGGGCATTCCTTTTTATCCAACAGAAATTTGTGCAATTTAAGCAATACGTCCAAATTAAAAGGGGGAGGGATGTATATGTTTGCCACCACTAACATGACTCCATCAATGGAACAGAGTAAAAAAATATATCTACCTAGATCGTCTATACTGGTCTGTCTGCAGGAGAATTTTACCCCAGCTTTCACAAAGATACTCACCCCCCTACTAAAAGAGGAGTGATATGCATGAAATTGGTATTGAAATTTTTTCATCTGTAACTGCTGGCTGGTATCTCTAGTTAAGTGAGTTTCCTGCAGACAGACCAGATCTACCCCAGAGCTTTCCAGCACAGAGAACACTGCCAACCTTTTAAGAGAAGAACCCAGGCCCCTAATATTCCAGGATCCTATTTTCAAGGGCCCGACTACCATCTAGGTTCCAAAAGCCTGTCGTGTCATGACAAGAATTACCCCATATGTCCTTATTATTTTTATAAAGTGAAGTTTATGCACCTCTTTACACGAAGAGAGATAAAAGAATAAAAAGGAAATGGAAGAATATATAGAGAGAGAAAGATCTCTCCCAGCGTCTACCGTTTCAATTCCAAACGTATGCATATTGTAAATTCTAAAATACACGCTTAATTTAATCAAATCTACCCTGCTTTATTAAAATATACTGCAAAAAGTGCCTGCATGTGTAACAATAATCTGTAAGTGGAGGTCCGAAGGCTTCCAGTGTGATTTCTAATGGTGCATATCCTACTTTGTTAAAATACACTACTAAAAGTGCCTGCTTGTGTAACAATAATCTGTAAGAGGGGGCCCAAAGGCCTCCAATGTGACTTCTAATGGTGTAAGTGTTCATAACAAATGGTTTTCCCACCCTAGTTCCCTTCCCTCCCACATTCCCCCCCCCTCCCTTCCCACCCCACCTAATCTCCCCTACCCTCCCACCCCATCCCCCTCCCCCCATCCCTGCCCACCTATCTAGGTGTATCCCCTGGGGTTTTATCATGACCGTTACCTCCTGAACTAACACCCTTTTACACCGATTCTTCCACTCACCACCGCACACCACTCTATACCCACACAGCTGTGTGCACCCGTCCCTTCCCGTCCTTCACAAAAAAAAAAAAAAAAAAAAAAACCATTAATGGGCGCCGGGAAAAAATAGGGTCTTTAAGAGGCACCCCCCTTCGGGGCAAAAAAAGGAAAAAAAAACAGGCCAAAGAGTCCCAAAACAAAAAATGCAGCCCCTATACCTCCCAGTGCCCTATCGTGTCCTCCTCTCAGCACCTTAGCCTATTCTGTTATCTCCCGTTCTCTACGTGAAGTTCGTAATTTTTTCTCTATTGTCATCCAACCACTTCTCAACTTCAGCAGGGGAGCTAAAAAACAGGGTCTCCCCCAGTGCCACAATCCGCAACCTTGCAGGGTATAAAAGAGCATAGGGTACCTTCAATTTTTGTAGGCTGCGTTTTGCCTGGGTAAACTCTGCTCTGCGCCTCTGCAAGTCCGGGGAGAAGTCAGCATAGAACGAGATTCTTGCCCCTTTAAAAAAGACCTCCCCTACTTCCCTAATCCTCCGCAGTAAAGTCACTTTGTCCTGGTAGTTAAGAAATCTCAGGAGAAGAGGTCTCGGGTGGCCCCCCTCCGGCGGTGTCCTGAACGGGATCCTGTGAGCTCTTATAATGGAGAACGAAGCTGAGAGTGATTCTTTCCCGATTAACTCCCCTAACCATTTTTCTAGAAATGCAATTGGGTTGGCGCCCTCACTCCTTTCGGGTAGACCTATCAGTCTCACATTATCTCTTCTACTCCTGTTCTCCATCTCATCTATTTTACAGGCTTGTTTAGATAACTGTTCCTTCAGCCACTTAATTTCTTTGGTTATTGGGAATACATTATCTTCTAGCCCACTGACTCTTTCTTCCAGGGCCACCGTTCTCTCTACCACCTTCTGTAGATCTTGTCTGACCAGTAAAAGATCTGCTTTAACCTCTTTCATCTGTTCACAGAGATCTTTAAGCGAGCCATTACATACCCCTACGGCCATGAATACATCCGTTAAAGTTGGTTCTCTGTTCAAGGGTAGAGACGGATCATTTATTGGCTCCAAGTTCCCGTTTATGTTTTGGTCACTTGGCTCTGGGCCTTTATTACATGTTGATTTGGAGGACTGGGTAACCAACACTCCTCCCAAAGGCTGTGAAAGTGGCTGGCCCTGGCTTTTCCTATCTGATATCCCTCCCTGTTGGCCCTTTTGCTGCGTCCCTTTTTTTGGAGGGGTCAGAGCAGAGGCATGAGCGTATTGCTCCAGTTTTGCTGCCGCTGCAGCAGCATGCTGCGTGGTTTTCTCTTTAGAAGAGCGTAGATTCTGCATCATTCACTCCTATGGGTTTACGTATACTTTAACAAAAAGAGATTAACAGTTCCTTTCTACACTCATCTACCCACAGAATGGAGTGTCTGCCATATTGCTCTAAAAAATGGGATGTGTAAAGCGTACACGTGCTTTCCCCTCACCTATACACCCCGATACGGAGGAGAATATCAGACAGGGAGAGACCACCATACGTTAAGTGGCCGGTATGGGTGCTACCCCCAAGAGCACCTCAGTTACGGCAGTGTTTAATACAACCTTCCCCCTCCACCACAGTTTTACACAGCTGGTTAAATGCCTCGAAGGCAGTCGCCAGCAGTCTGTGGTTAGTAAGGTATGTATGCGGCTACTGAGGGGCCCAGGGCTCTAGCAAGCTTATGAAGGCACCATCCATACGTGGGGGGGGTGGGGGGTTAATGTATTCTCAATACTTTTAATACTTTAGTGACACCCCCAGAAGGGTCCCCTCCTGCCCCCAATCCCACACCCGTATCAGCAGCACAACCTGACAAAAAAAGAAAAGAAAAAAAAAAAAAAAAAAAAAAAAAAAAAAGGAAAAAAGTATGCTTTACTTCCTATATCAGCTCACTCTGCTCCCACACATAGTACTACCAAGGCAATAGATAAGGCAGAAATACTGACACACAGAAATATTTACATAAATAATTATGTTACTGCGCAGATACTACATCACCCAGGGCTGCCATGAAATATCTCTAAACGAAAAGGTTACCGAACTTCTTTACAGCAGCATCAGATTACCATGTTGTGATACCATACTATACCAGTTCCAGCCGCCCTCTATTCCATGTCTAGCCCGGGGATCTAAAAGTGAAAGTGAAAGCTGCAGCAGCGTGCAGGAGGTGGCGTCTCTCCCAGAGGATTCCTCAGCATACACCTCCCTTGAGAGGTAAGAAGACCTTTAGCAGAGCGACCAGAGGGGGAGCATAACGCCGGGCTACGGATGCGGTCATCCGTTTAAGGGGCCAGAGCCGGCCGGGATGCTATTCCATACAGCCGGGGAGCTGTGGACGGGCAGGACGGAGCACACAGCGTCCCTGCTCACACTCGCTCACACTCGCTCCATACTACCGCCCGTCGAGCACCCGCCCATCCGGTCACGCCCCCGAAGTTTCTGCTATAAAGCTCTGCTAGATTGGCAGGAAGTTGAATTTCCAAGTAGGTTATGGCTCCCGCTTACCATTGAGAGGTTCTAGTGTAAGTATATAAAGCAAGGAAGAAAGGGGGCATCCCTGCCTAGTTCCATCATGGATGGAGAAGGCGTCCGACAGATGGCCGTTGACCTTGACCTTAGCTTTGAGGTTAGCGTATAGTGAAAGAATACAGGCCCGCATGCGGGGTCTAATCCCCAGCGAGGTGCGTGATGAGACAGGCGATTTGCCAGAATTTTGGCAAAAAGCTTGATGTCCACGTTGAACAGGGATATTGGACGATAGCTGGCGACATTGATAGGGTCCTCCCCTTCTTTGGGAATAACGAATATATAGGCTTTGAGCAATCTTTCTGATTTACAGGGGTCGTGGATAGTGAATTAAACGCTTTAGTAAAGCTTGGTGCCAGTATGTCTGAGAAGGTCTTTTAGTACAAGTCCGTAAAGCCATCTGAGCCTGGGCTTCTGCCAGGTTTTGTGGTTATAAGTGCCCCTAGAAATTCCCCTGAGGTCAAGGGAGCTTCTAAAGCCAGGGAGTCATCTGTTGACAAAGCTGCGGGGCTGTGTTCACTCAGGAAATCTCTCATTCCTGGCTTTAAGAAAATGCAACAGGGTTCGTGTCTCCAGAGCGCAGGTTATATACAGTGGGGACGGGAAGTATTCAGACCCCCTTAAATTTTTCACTCTTTGTTATATTGCAGCCATTTGCTAAAATCATTTAAGTTCATTTCTTTTCCTCATTAATGTACACAGTACACACAGCACCCCATATTGACAGAAAAACACAGAATTGTTGACATTTTTGTAGATTTATTAAAAAAAGAAAAACTGAAATATCACATGGTCCTAAGTATTCAGACCCTTTGCTCAGTATTTAGTAGAAGCACACTTTTGATCTAATACAGCCATGAGTCTTTTTGGGAAAGATGCAACAAGTTTTTCACACCTGGATTTGGGGATCCTCTGCTATTCCTCCTTGCAGATCCTCTCCAGTTCTGTCGGGTTGGATGGTAAACGTTGGTGGACAGCCATTTTTAGGTCTCTCCAGAGATGCTCAATTGGGTTTAAGTTAGGGCACTGGCTGGGCCATTCAAGAACAGTCACGGAGTTGTTGTGAAGCCACTCCTTCGTTATTTTAGCTGTGTTCTTAGGGTCATTGTCTTGTTGGAAGGTAAACCTTCGGCCCAGTCTGAGGGCCACTCCGCCATAAAGCCCCGACTGGTAGAGGGCTGCAGTGATGGTTGACTTTCTACAACTTTCTCCCATCTCCCGACTGCATCTCTGAAGCTCAGCCACAGTGAACTTTGGGTTCTTCTTTACCTCTCTCACCAAGGCTCTTCTCCCCTGATAGCTCAGTTTGGGCAGACGGCCAGCTCTAGGAAGGGTTCTGGTCGTCCCAAACATCTTCCATTTAGGGATTATGGAGGCCACTGTGCTCCTAGGAATCTATTGTGCAGCAGAATTTTTTTGTAACCTTGGCCAGATCTGTGCCTTGCCACAATTCTGTCACTGAGCTCTTCAGGCAGTTCCTTTGAGCTCATGATTCTCATTTGCTCTGACATGCACTGTGAGCTGTAAGGTCTTATATAGACAGGTGTGTGGCTTTATTAATCAAGTCCAATCAGTATAATCAAACACAGCTGGACTCATGAAGGTGTAGAACCATCTCAAGGATGATCAGAAGAAATGGACAGCACCTGAGTTAAATGTATGAGTGTCACAGCAAAGGTTCTGAATACTTAGGACCATGTGATATTGAAGTTTTTTTTAAAAAAATCTGCAAAAATGTCAACAATTTTGTGTTTTTCTGTCAATATGGGATGCTGTGTATACATTAATGAGAAAAAAAATGAACTTAAATGATTTTAGCAAATGGCTGCAATATAACAAAGAGTGAAAAATTTAAGGGGATCTGAATACTTTCCGTCCCCACTGTAGGTTGCTGTAAAAGCACTGAGATTGCTGCGATATATATTCATTTTTTACTGTGTGTCCTGCCCTTGGAGTCTATAATGCGATGAATCGTGGGCGCTAATTTACGCTGATGAGTGCCTCTAGCCAATAACCTACCCGGTTTGTTACCCTGTTCAAAGAAAAGTTTTTGGGATAAAATATTATGCTGGCGTGCTTTTTTGAAAAGTTCTTCTAGTAAAAGTGTTTGCGTTTCTGCCTGCGATGTTTTGAGTGCCAAATTGCATTTGTGCTGACTGCTGAGCCGTATACGTAAAATACGTATTTTGGTGGACAGCGTGAGCACCAGGGCTTGACGTTTTTTTTTTTCTGGTCCGAGACCGAGAGCAGCTGGCCCCTAATGACACATTTGTGGACCTCCCATTATGTCATGGGAGAGACTTCTGGCGTATCATTGGGGGCAAAGAATGCCCCTATCTCTTGTCTAAGCGTCGCTAGGTCCCCAGGGTCTGCAAGAGGACACATGTTTAATTTCCAAAGTTTGGTGGAAGTAACCATTTCTGAAAACAGCAGGATAATTGTGATAGGGTGATGATCAGACATCATCATGCTCTCTATCAATGCACTCTGAAGACAAGGTAAGTCTGCTTGTGTTATAAAGAGATAGTACAGTCTTGAGTACCAGTTGTGCGGGGGAGAGAAAAAACTGTAGTCTCTGTCTCGGGGGTAAAGGGTCCTCCAGGTGTCGTGTAACGTCAGGGATGCAAGCTGGAGCTTAATTTGGCAAAGGGTAGAGTAGGGGAGGGAAGAAGTGCCAGTAGAGGTATCTATTAGGGGGTCAAGAGGTATGTCGAAGTCACCCCCCAAAATGAAAAGCCCTGATTGAAAAAGCGTGAGTTTCACAAACACGTCCCGCAAAAATGTAACTTGTTTGGAGTTGGGGCAGTACACATTAGCCAATGTTACCAATCTATTTCCCCACAGGCCCTTCAAGAACATAAATCTACCTTCCTGGTCGAGCAGTTGGTCCTTGACATCTAAGGATAGCCCTTTAGAGAGCAGAATGGATACCCCCTTAGTCTTAGATTCAGGGCAGGCGGCATGATAAGCCGTGGGATAATAATCATTTTGGAAGCGTGGAGCTGGGTCCGATTTAAAGTGCGTTTCTTGGATAAAAAGAATTTGAGCTTTAAGCTGGCGTGCTTCTGCAATGACACTGCTGCATTTTTCTGGGATGTTTAGCCCTTTAGCATTCAGAGAGTATACCTTAAGAGTGAGGGGCGCTGAGCGTATCGGATTAAGCGACACGGTAAATGGTATAGTGTAAGTACACTAGGGTGGGCCTATAAATGGACAACCAAAGCCGTGATGGACTGTAGAGAAAGAGGAGAAGAGGAGAGAAGATAAGAAGGGTGGAGCAAGGTAGTGGGAGACGGAAAGAGGGACGGGGAGAGGGGAGGGGAGAGGGAAAGAGAGAGAGAGAGGGAGAGAGAGAAGAAAAGAAAAAAAAAAAGGGGGGAGGAGCTCCCTATAGAGAGGGAGGAGGTAAACCTCGCCGAGTAACTTCCGGAGGTGTAAACAGGCCTGCTATTTCACCAAAATAGACCAGGAACAGATAAGGGGAGGGAAAACCGGAAGCTTTCAAAGGGGAACTTGCCACTCTGAGGTGGGGTAGTAGTCTAACACCGGATTAATAATTAGTATTGACAAACCGGGGCCAACAAGTAAGGAAAAATCAACATACAGAACAGCTTCAATAAACAGGAGCTATAAGGGTGAGGATAGAAATCTTCTAGTCCAAGCGTGAGGCCACAGCTCTGAGATCCGTTTTCAGATCCGAGAGTGCGGCAGTCAGAGTGCCTTTTTTGTCCATAGCCACTAATTGTAGATCTGCCATAGGGCTGTGGGACATAGTTGGCGGTGTTCGGGAGTCCCCCGGTAAACTGGACAGGCTGACCTGGCTGGCAGCGGCAGCGCGGCTGGAGGCCTGGGAAGAGGCTTGCAAGTCTGCCTGCTGGGAGCGGAATATCGCCGGAATGGTCCAGCTCAGCTGTGTGGTTTGGTTCGGCTGGGAGACATAGCAAGACTCTGACAGCCACAAGCATGACACCCAGAGGCAGAGGCATATATATATATATATATATATATATATATATATATATATATATATATATATATATATATCAAATACACTGACTGCACTGACTGTATATAGAGTCTACGCTAAATGCAGAGTATACTGTACAGTCATGCTCAAACGTTTGCATAACCTAGCAGAAATTGTGACATTTTGGCATTAATATTGAAAATATGACTGATCATGCCAAAAAAACTGTCTTTTATTTAAGTATAGCAATCACATGAGGCCATTTACTATCACATAGTTTTGTGGATCCTTTTAAAATCATAATGATAACAGAAATCACCCAAATGGCCTTGATAAAAAGTTTACATACCCTGGAATGTTTGGCCTTGGTATAGACACAGAAGGTGGCACACACAGGTTAAAATGGGAATTAAAGGTTAATTCCCCACATTTGTGGCTTTTTAAATAACAATTAGTGTCTGTGTATAAATAGTCAATGAGTTTGTTAGCTCTCACATGGATGCACTAAGCAGGCTAGATACTGAGCCATAAGGAGGTAGAAAAGAACAGTCAAAAGACCTGCGTAACAAGGTAATGGAACTTTACAAAGATGGAAAAGGATATAAAAAGATATCAAAAGCCTTGAATATGACTGTCAGTACTGTTTAATCCCTTATTAAGAAGTGAAAAATTAGGGGCTCTTTTGATACCAAGCCAAGATCAGGTAAACCAAGAAAGATTGCAGCCACAACTGGTGGAAAAATTGCTCAGGATACAAAGAAAAAAACAAAGGTAACCGCAGGAGAAATACAGGCTGCTCTCCAAAAAGACAGTGTGGTTGTTTTTAAGGAGCACAATTCAACGAAACTTGAACAAAAAAGAGCTGCGTGGTTAAGCTGCCAGAAGGAAGCCTTTACTGAGCCAATGCCACAAAAAAACCAATGAGGCATGGCAAGGTGTTGTTGGGCATATTGTAACCAGGCTTTTTTGTGGAACTTGTATAGTAAAGGCTTCTTTCTGGCAACTTGACCATGCAGCTCTTTTTTGTTCAAGTATCATCGTATTGTGCTCCGTTGTAACGGAATTTGGATACGAAACTCGTCAACGAAATTTCGGATTTTGTATACAATTTGGAAGCATGAAAATTCGTATTTCAGATGCTTCCAAATAGATGAACTTTTGGAAATGTGTTCATTCGATCATTCGTACGAAACAAACCGCACATGTCTACTTGTTGCATCTATGTGAGAGCTAACAAACTCATTGACTATTTATGCACAGACACTAATTGTGATTTAAAAACCCATAAATGTGGGAGACTAACCTTTAATTTCCATTTTAACCTGTGTGTGCCACCTTCTGTATCTGTACCAAGGCCAAAAATGCCAGGGTATGTAAACTTTTTATCAGGGCCATTTGGGTTCTGTTATCATTATGATTTAAAAAGGATCCAAAAAACTATGTGATAATAAGTGGCTTCATGTGATTGCTATCCTTAAATAAAAGACAGTTTTTTGTCATGATCAGTCATATTTTCAATATTAATGTCAAAATTTAACAATTTCTGCCAGGGTATGCAAACTTTTGAGCACGACTATATACTCTGCATTTATTGTAAACTAGATATTCAGAGTAGACTCTATTCAGTCAGTGCAGGCAGTGCATTTGATATATATATAAAAAAATCTTAATATTCATATCAGGCCCTTCAGGGCCTGGTATGGACTTGGGGGGGGGGTACCACGCCATTTTTTTCAATGATTTTTTATGTATATTGCTGGGATCTGACAATACATTACAGCCGCAAGCAATTTTAAATGACAGAAATGTTATTTTGCTGCGGTACTGTAATAAACATGGGAAAGATGCGCTAGTTTACAGGCAGACCAAGGGGACCCCCAGACACGATATTTAAAGGAATATTTAATTTTATTGTTTCACTTTAAGCATGATTAAAATCACTGCTCCTGAAAAAACTGGCGTTTTAAAAAAACATTTTTTTGCATTGATACATGTCCCCAGGGCAGTACCCAGGTCCCCATACACTTTTTTGGCAATAACTTGCATATAAGCCTTTAAAATGAGCACTTTTGATGTTTCACATTTGTGTCCCATAGACTTTAATGGTGTTTGCACAAATGTTTTGTTTGCATGTTCTGGTGCGAACCGAACCGGGGGGGGGGGGGTGTTTGGCTCATCCCTAATAAGGAGGATTCTTATGCGCTGCCAGAAAAGGATAAGGTAAAAAGCTATTGTGGCTGCAGACACCCAAAAGTGTTCCCACACTAAGATATAAAAAAATAAATAGAACAAGTGTTGCACTGCTCAATCCCTAAGTAACAATGTGAAATAAAGAAATAAACATCCACCAGAGGGTCTAGAACACATGATGCAGAAGAAGGGAAGAGGACACAGAAGCCGCTGGCCGCCGCCAATATAAGCCCACTGCCCGTAGGAGCCTGCTGTCTGCAACCTGCCCACTGCCCACCGCCGGAAAGAGTCCGCATACCAGCCCGCCCGCGACCTAGATGGGGTAAGTGCCGGGGGGTGCCGCCGACTGACCAACCAGCTGAGGTGGGTGGGGTGGTTGTTTGCCACCACTGAAGGTAAGGTTTTTCAGGATGGCAGCTAATTACGCCGCACCGAAAATATCGTCACCATGCTTCCGTCCTATGCATTAAATGTAAAGTAGGGAGTGTACAGCTTGTATAACAGTGTAAATATGCTGTCCCCTCAAAACAACTCAACACACAGCCATTAATGTCTAAACCGCTGGCAACAAAAATGAGTAGACCCCTAAGTGAAAATGTCTAAATTGGGGCCAAAGTGTCAATATTTTGTATGGCTACCATTATTTTTCAGCACTGCCTCAACTCTTTTGGGCATGGAGTTCACCAGAGCTTCACAGGTTGCCACTGGAGTCCTCTTCCACTCCTCCATGACGACATCACAGAGCTGGTGGATGTTAGAGACCTTGCACTCCTCCACCTTCCATTTGAGGATGCCCCACAGATGCTCAATAGGATTTAGGTCTGGAGACATGATTGGCCAGTCCATCACCTTTACCCTCAACTTCTTTAGCAAGGTAATGGTCGTCTTGGAGGTGTCTTTGGGGTCGTTATGTTGGAATACTGCGGCCTAGTCTCCGAAGGGAGGGTATCATGCTCTGCTTCAGTATGTCACAGTACATGTTGGTATTCATGGTTCCCTCAATGAACTGCAGTTCCCCAGAGCAGGCAGCACTCATGCAGCCCCAGACCATGACACTGCCACCACCATGCTTGACTGTAGGCAAGACACACTTGTCTTAGTACTCCTCACCTGGTTGCTGCCACACACACTTGACACCATCTGAACCAAATTAATAAACCAAAGTTTATCTTGGTCTCATCAGACGACAGGACGTGGTTCCAGTAATCCATGTCCTTAGTCTGCTTGTCTTCAGCAAACTGTTGGCGGGCTTCCTTGTGCATCATCTTCAGAAGAGGCTTCCTTCTGGGACGACAGCCATGCAGACCAATTTGATGCAGTGTGCAGCGTATGGTCTGAGAACTGACAGGCTGACCCCCCACCCCTTCAAACACTGTAGCAATGCTGGCAGCACTCATACGTCTATTTCCCAAAGACAACCTCTGGATATGATGCTGAGCACGTGCACTCAACTCCTTTGGTGGACCATGGCGAGGACTGTTCTGAGTGGAACCTGTCCTATTAAACCGCTGTATGGTCTTGGCCACCGTGCTGCAGCTCAGTTTCAGGGTCTTGGCAATCTTCTTATAGCCTAGGCCAGGGATCCTCAAACTACGGCCCTCCAGCTGTTGCAGAACTACACATCCCATGAGGCATTGTAAAACTCTGACATTCACAGACATGATTAGGCATGATGGGAATTGTAGTTCCTGAACACCTGGAGGGCTGCAATGTGAGGACCCCTGGCCTAGGCCTTCTTAAGTAGAGCAACAATTCTTTTTTTAAGATCCTCAGAGAGTTCTTTGCCATGAGGTGCCACATTGAACTTCCAGTGATCAGTATGAGAGAATGAGAACGATAAAACCAAATTTAACATACCTGCTCCCCATTCACACGTGAGACCTTGTAACAATAACAGAGTCACACCACACCGGGGAGGGAAAATGGCTAATTGGGCATGATTTAGACATTTTCACGTAGGGGTGTACTCACTTTTGTTGCCAGTGGTTTAGACATTATTGTCCGTTTGTTGAGTTATTTTGAGGGGACAGCAAATTTACACTGTTATACAAGCTGTACAATCACTACTTTACATTGTAGTAAAGTGTAATTTCGTTAGTGTTATCGCATGAAAAGATATAATAAAATATTTACAAAAAATGTGCGGGGTGTACTCACTTTTGTGAGATACTGTATATAGAAGACAAACTGTATACAGGTGGCTTTGAAACAAGTTGCATGTGATTAGCGGTGGCCATGTTTTTGTAGACCAGGCTAGCATTAAAGTGGAAGTTAACTTCCCATCACTGACTTTTACCCATAGGTAAGCCTATAATAAGGCTTACCTATAGGTAGTGTAAATATCTCCTAAACATGCACTGTTTAGGAGATATTTACTGTACATGCAGCCAGTGACATCACCTGTGCCATTCCTTCAGAGCCCGTGAACGGCGGCTCCTGCGTGCATGCACTGGAGTGACGTCATTGTGGCTCCCGCCAGTCACAGGGCCGGAGTCCGCGAACCTGGAAGCAAAACGAGTGAAGATCAAAGCGGCCTCCAGCTCTGACATCTCAGCGCAGAGGGGGCTTCGTTTTAAGGTAAGTTTAACATAATGTGCTGGCATGCTTTACCTTGCAGAGTAAATAAAAAGGGTAAAAAAAAGTCCAGCAGTTTACAACCGCTTTAAGCCTCATAGGGGTAAACTAACCATAGAGGCAAAAATGCCAGCCATATTATAGGAGCCCGGCACATCACTTAAAGTGGGGGTAAACCTCAGTCCTGTAATTGTACCTATAGGTAAGCCTATAATAAGGCTTACCTATAAGGAATGCAAATATCTACTAAACCTGCACCGTTTAGGAGATATTTACTGTATATGTGTGTGCCGTAAATAAGGGAGTGACATCATTGTGGCCCTGGCCAGCCACACAGCCAGGGTCAGCGGACCTGGAAGGAAGAAGAGTGAAGATGGTAGCTGCCTTCATTTTCAGGTAAGTTTCACATAATTCATTTTCTGGTAAGTTTCACATTATGTGCTAGTATGCAGAATCAATAGGGGGACAAGGTGCATTGCCAGGGAGTACCCTCTCAATGTTGAGTGCATGTGAATTGGTATGGTTCAAGATGGGGGGACACACTCATTGCTTCACTTTATGCTTTATGCTGGTCTGGTATGGATTTTGGAAGGCACTCCATGATTTTTTTTTTCTTGTTTTGTTTGTTTTGCATAGGACTTCACCGTAAAATCAAGGATCTGGTATGGAATTTTTGGGGTACCTGTGCCATTTCTTTCATGGGGTCCCCCTTAAACTTGTACACAGGCTTTTCCCCGAGTTACATACATCCGACTTAAATACAACTCATACGTACAAATTAAGGGAGACAAACAGGAAGTGAGAGGAAATCTACCCCTAGGAAGGGAAATTCATGGGAAAAAAGGTACCTCCACTGAAGCTTTATCACCAATCCTTGTTTTCACAACAACCAGGCCCGGATTTAGTTCCTTTGCTGCCCCAAGGCCGGGTCCTTAAATGCCCCCCCCCCCCACACACACACACCCACACCACCATTCCTGTCCTTTATCGATGACTGCTACAATAGATCGATTAAAAACATATCTCCACACACGAGAACACTAAAAATAACTGGCTTTAATTGTACAGACTGAAAATACTCTGTAAAGCAGAAAATGCCTTTTAAAGATTAAAAGATTATAGCAGTAAGAAACTCCCTACAATTTTTTAGTTCTAACTTTTCTTTTGCAAACTCATCGATAATATCTTCTTAGGACAAAGTATTTAAAAGTTCTGACTCAATGGCAAGTAAAGCTAAACTGTTCAGTCTTTCTTGACCCAAAGATGATCGTAAATAATTCTTTATGCAAATACATTTCATTAATTTTTATGCACCACAGCTCAGTTGCAGTGCATAGAAACAGTATGCATTTTGCACCACACTGCTCATCATGCAGTGGCGCTGTTGCAGTGTGAACAGGACACGTAGAAAACAATTGTTTTCTATTTCCCTTGCAGAGACCTGTGTTTTGCTAGTGCAGAAATCAGAGACACCCTTTTACATCAGTGTCTTCAGTCCCCCTCTTCACATCACATACCCCCTTTTACATCAGTGTCCTCAGTCCCCCCTTTACATCACATACCCCCTTTTACATCACGACCCCCTTTTACATCAGTGCCCCCCCTTACGTCACATCCCCCCCTACCTCATCACAAACCCCCATCACAGACCCCCCATTACAGACTGACCCATCACAGACCCTCCCATCACAGACTGACCCCCCAAATCACAGACCCTTCATTACAGGCTGACCCTCCATCACAGACCTCCTTTACAGACTGACCCCCATCACAGACCTCCATTACAGACTGACCTGACCCATAGCAGACCTCCCATCATAGACTGACCCCCCCATCACAGACCCCCCATCAAAGACTGACCCCCCATCACAAACTGGTCCTGACCCATCACAGACTCCCCATCACAGATCCCCATCACAGACTGACCCCCCAAATCACAGACTGACCCCCATCACAGTCCTCTCTCAATATCAAACTCCTTTACAGCACAGCACTCCCCCCTCCCCAAAGAACCCTACCTTATTCACACAAGACATGGAGTCTGGCCACTCTGGACAACGGGCGGGACTTTTTACGTTAAAAGTGAGTGATTTATTGCTGGGACCGCCCCACTGCCTATCAACCAATCACCCACTTCTTAACTTAAAAAGTCCTGCCCTTTGTCTAGAGCGGCCACGCTTCATGTTTTGTGTGAATAAGACAGGCAGTGTGGGGAGGGGGCAGTGCAGTGATATTAGAGAAGGCACAGACCTGCCGCACCTGCCATGCTGCTATGTTAGTGCGGGGGGGGGGGGGCTGCAAAAACCGAGAAGTCGCCGCAGGAGCGGCACCGCCCCTGTACCACTGCTGCCCCAAGGCCTGGCCTCGGTGGCCTTGTGGGAAATCCGGCCCTCACAACAACCCAACATTTTTAAAATCCATAGTCACAGGGACAGAAAGTGAGGTGAAATCTTCTGAACAGGGGCATAGACAACAAAACAAATGTTACAAGGGTGTTAACCATTCCCAATGCTATCCAGAAAAAGTAAAACATTTTTTGGCTGGAGTTACACTTAAAAAATGTACCTGTTCCAGCTTACATATAAATTCAACTTAAAGTGGAGGTCCACTCTAAAAAAAAAAATTGCATAAAAAAATTCCTAAAAAAAGGGAGGAAAAAAAAATTTTTTTTTTGACTCACCTGAAATGGCTGTTGCTAGGCAGTCTTCCTAATCTGCCTCTTCCTACGCCACGGTGATCTTCAGTCTTCTCCTCCCCGTGTTGTCTTCTGGGGAATGGGGCGCGGTGTGTTATGGGAACTGTGTGTGTCCCACAACACATCGCGTCCCATTCACAAAGCGCTGCGTGACTCGCACATGCGCAGTAGGAAACTGGCAGTGAAGCCGTAAGGCTCCACTGCCTGTTTCCCTTAGTTAGGATGGTGGTGCTGGGACCCGAGAGCCGAGGAACTGGTCGGCCTCGGGCGGCCAACATCGCGGGCACCCAGGACAGGTAAGTGTGCTTATTTAAAGTCAGCAGCTGCAGTGTTTGTAGCTGCTGACTTTTACATTTTTTTTTCCTGGCCGGAACCCCCCTTTAAAAACAAACCTCCAGAACCTTGTTTGTAACCCGAGGACTGCTTGTACCAGGCCTGAAGGGTCTAGTGTGATTTTTTTTTTTTTGGAGGGGGGAGTAGCGGGGTAGATGGCAAACTTTTTTTTTTTTTTTTTTCACAATCCTTACCGCTTTGTTTACATTCACATATCAGACAGGAATTCCTGGAAATAGGTAATAGGTTTATTGACAAGTTGCAAGTTTATTCTTTTGATGCTAATTTGACCTTATGTACTCCCCAGTTGTTTACCTGTCAAACACTCACCAGTTCTATTTTTGCACCAAAAAACACAATCAGTACCATGATGACAAGCGGAAACATTACTGTTATGGACACACTTAGCACTGCGCTGACACATAGCAGTCAATACAACACCCTGCTGCTAGGTTTACCTTTTCTTCTGTTGCCAGTTTTAAAATATAATGCTGCAGTAATAGTAGAGAGAGCAGTATTCTGCTCTATGTAACAGACAAAACACAGTTTTAATAAGTATATGTGTAGTGTGCAGTGGTCCAAAATATGTAATGTTTATACGTGCAAACCAAAAGATACATCAAAAAGTAATTAGTCATTAGGAAAAATGCCATGGTATCAGTGGAAAAAAATGCCCTAGTGTCAGTGAGAGAAAAAAAATGCCCTGGCATCAGTAGTCAAAGGGAGACAAAAATGCCCTATCATCAGTGGTGAGGGAAAGGAAGTTTTCCTCAATATCAGTGGTCAGTAAAATGAAGAAAACTCTGATGGCAGTGATCAGTGGGAGAAAGAAAACTCTGGGCACAGTGGTGGGTGGGAGGAAAAAATTCCCTTGATATTGGTGTCAGTGGTGGAAAAAGTTATGGGAAGTCTTGACTTGGGCTTATGCAGTACGGGCTGCTTATGTACACTGCAAGGGTTGCACCGAAAGGGACTAGGGGAAGGGGGGAGGGGCACTACACTACAGGAGGCATTACACTATACGGGGGAAAACTGCACCACTACACTGCATGGGGTGGGGGGGGGGGCATTACACTGCAAGGGGGACACTGCATGCAAACAATCAATGTATTTTGCCCTAGATAACTGCAGTGCAGTGTTTGCACTGAACTGCACTCTAATTATCTAGGGGAAAAAATACTGCAGGGGGGCACTGGGTGTGCAGCAGTCAGAGTTTTATTTCTTACCCTCACACTCTGAACATACTTTCAGACCTCCTCTCAGAGAGGTACCCAGTGCTAAGTCAACTATGTGCAAAGGTTACCCCAAAAGGTAAGTAAGATACAGTAGTAATATGCTGTTATGCCACTGCAAAAATTATATTATAGTTGCGATATGAAAAAACTGGCATATATTTTGGATTTCATGTGCATATACAGTACTGTGCAAAAGTTTTAGGCAGAAAAATATCCAAAAATATATATTTAATTGTTTATTTTTATCAATTTAAAAAATGCAAAGTGAGCGAACAGAAGAAAAATCAAAATCAAATCAATACTTGGTGTGACTACTCTTTGGCTTGAAACCAGCATCAATTCTGACACTTGCACACTTTCTACACTCGCACAAATTTAGGGATATTGTAGGATTAGAGTCAGGTGTATAATTAACCAACTATACCAAGCTGGTGCTAATGATCCTAAATAAATAAAAAAAATCAATGTTTCCCTAAGGGAGCTGTCTTAACTGGTCCGACACAAGTAGGTCCGACTTTGAAAATGCTCCCTGCACTACTTTGGTCCGACTTTAATCTTACTTCAGCCCATTGACTATCACTGAAGTCAGATCAAAGTCGGATTGCCGTCTTTACTGATCCGACTTTGGCATGCGACTTCTCTAATGCGAACTCTACACCAAAATAAAAAAATAAGACGGCATGGGTTCCCCTCAAAGAGCATACCAGGCCCTTAGGTCTGGTATGGATTTTAAGGGGAACCCCCATGCCTTAACCGAGCACACAGCCCGGCAGGTCAGGAGAGAGGGGGGGACGAGCGAGTGCCCATCTCCTGAACCATACCAGGCCACATGCCCTCAACATGGGAGGGTGGGTGTTTTGGGGCAGGAGGGCCCTGCGCCCCCCCCCACTCCAAAGCACTTTGTCCCCATGTTGATGAGGACAAGGGCCTCTTCCTGACAACCCTGGCCATTGGTTGTTGGGGTCTTCGGGCGGGAGGCTTATCAGAATCTGAAAGCCCCCTTTAACAAGGGAGCCCCCAGATCCCGGCCCCCCACCCTATGTGAATGGGTATGGGGCACATTGTACCCCTAGCCATTCACCTAAAAAAAGTGTCAAAAATAAAATGCAGTACACAGGTTTTTAAAGTAAGTTATTAAGACAGCTCCGGCGTCTCTTCCGACTTCCTATCTCCCCTCCGGCTCTTCTCCCTCTTTTGGCCACGTATTCCGCCTCTGTGGGTTCTTCTAGCTCTCTCCAGTTCTTTTGTCTTCTGCCTCTGCCGGGTCTTGTCCGCTGTCTTCTTGCTCTTTTGCTGGGCCTTCTCCCTCTGTTCTTCTTCGGATGCTGACTCGACGCTCTCTCCCACTCTAATGCTGGGTGCACGGTGTGCCACTACTTATGTTGGCATGGGGCAGGGTCACCGGTTGATGTCATCCAGAGGCACCGCCTGAGGTCATAAGGGGCAGGGCTTCCTGAGGACATCATCCAGTAACCCCGCCCCATGCCAATATAAGTTGTGGCACACTGTGCACCCAGCATTAGAGCAGGAGAGAGCGTTGAGTCAACATCGGAAGAAGAATAGAGACAGAAGATAGTGGTGAAGACCCACCAAAAGAGTGAGAAGATAGTGGAGAAGACCCCGCAGAGGCAGAAGACAGCGGACAGAGGGAGAAGAACTGGAGAGGGCTAGAAGACCCCGCAGAGGCACAAGACGTCGCCAGAAGAGGGAGAATAGCCAGAGAGGGGAGCGGAAATCGGAAGAGACAACGGAGCCGCCTTAATAAATTACTTTAAAAATCTGTGTACTGCGTTTTATTTTTGACACTTTTTTGGGGGTGAATAGGTAGGGGTACAATGTACCCCATACTCATTCACATAGGGTGGGGGGCCGGGATCTGGAGGCCCCCTTGTATAAGGGGGCTTCCAGATTCTGATAAGCTCCCCACCTGCTGACCCCGACAATCAACGGCCAGGGTTGTTGGGAGGAGGCCCTTGTCCCCATCAACATGGGGACAAGGTGCTTTGGGGTGGGGGGCGCAAAGCCCCCCTGCCCCAAAGCACCCATTCCCCATGTTGAGGGCATGAGGCCTGGCATGGTTCAGAAGGGGAGGCGCTTGCTTGTCCCCACCCCCTTTTCTCACCTGCCGGGCTGCGTGCTCGGATAAGGGCATGGTATGGATTTTGGGGGGATTTTCGGTGTGGGGGTTCCCCTTAAACTCCATCCAAACGGTCGTTTTTTCAGGAGCAGTGATTTTATTAATGCTTTAAAGTGAAGCAATAAAAATAAAATATTCCTTTAAATATCGTGCCTGGGGGTCCCCTTAGTCTGCCTGTAAAGTAGCGCAACTTTCCCATGTTTATAACAGTACCACAGAAAAATGACATTTCTAAAAACCTTTGTAGCAGAGTTTGGCTGTTCCTCCCCCAGTTTTAAGCCTCTTACACATCTGTTTCTGTTTAAGTTAATGACTGTGTTTCAGGCCGGGTTTACACTGGTACGAAACAACAGTCGTACGACTGTGGATCGACTTTGCCCTGCAACTTGCATCCTACTTCAATGAACAGGGACCCGACTTTGATCTCTGACAATACCAGGCACCGTGTCTGGTATGAATCTTTAGGTGGAACTCCACGCAAAATGTTAAAAAAAAAACAGCAGAGGTTTCCCCTCCAAGAGCATACCGGGCCCTTCGGTCTAGTGTGGATTTTAAGGGGAACCCCCATGCCGAAAAAACGGTGCCAGTGTGAACCCGGCCTAAAACAAAGTCATTAACTGAAACAGCTGTGTAAGAGGCTTAAAACTGGGAGAGGAACAGTCAAACTCTGCTACAAAGGTGAGGTTGTAGAAGACAGTTTCATGTCGCAGGTCACACCATGGCAAGTCTGAGCACAGCAACAAGACACAAGGTAGTTATACTGCATGAGCAAGGTATTTCCCAGGCAAAGATTTCAAAGCAGACTGGAGTTTTGAGATGTGCTGTTCAAGCTCTTTTGAAGAAGCACAAAGAAACGAGCAACATTGAGGACCATAGATGCAGTTGTCTTCCAAGGAAATTTAGGGCAGCAAATGAAAGACACATTATGCTTACTTCTCTTTGACATCAGAAGATGTCCAGCAGAGCCATCAGCACAGAACTGGCAGAGACCAGTGGGACAGAGGTACACCCATCTACTGTCCAAAGATGTCTGGCCAGAAGTGGTCTTCTTGGAACAATCACAGCCAAAAGCCATACCTCTTATTAGGGATGAGCCGAACACCTCCCCGGTTCGGTTCACACTAGAACACACATGCGAACAGACCGAAAATTAGTTTGAACATCCGAACACCGTTAAAGTCTATGGGACACGAACGTGAAAAATCAAAAATTTTAATTTTAAAGCTTATATGTAAGTTATTGCTATCAAAATTGTATGGGGACCCGGGTACTACCCCAGGGGACATGTATCAATGCAAAAAAATTTTTTAAGACGCACGTTTTTTCAGGAGCAGTGATTTTAATAATGCTTTAAAGTAAAACAATACAAATGAAATATTCCTTTAAATATTGTGTCTGGGGGGTCCCCTTAGTCTGCCTGTAAAGTAGCGCAACTTTCCCATGTTTATAACAGTACCGCAGAAAAATTAAATTTCTAAAGGAAAAAATGTCACTTAACCACTTAACAACCACGCTATAGCCGAATGATGGCTACAGCGTGGCTCAATAACTCTGGAAGGGGGGTAATATGATGTCATCCTAGAATCGCGCTCCTGCGCGCCCCCTGGGGGGCGCAAATGGGATTATGCATGACCGCCGGGTCCGGGGAACCTATCGCATCACGGATCACTGTAAATGGCCGCTGACAGCGGGTGGTTACCACATGATCGCTCCGTCAAATGATGGAGGGATCACTTGTAAACAAACAGGCATCATGCCGGTTCCTCTCTCCCCTCTCTGTACTGATTGGTACAGTGTGAGCGGAGAGGGGAGGGATCGGGTGCAGCAGCACTGTGGACTTGATCTGTAGTACTCGCAGTGCTGCTCTGTGCTCTTTGCAGCACTCATCCATCCATCTATGCTCAGCCATCCCATCCACCCCCATCCATACCCAGCCATACCCAGCCATACTCAGCCATACTCAGCCATACTCAGCAATACTAAGCCTTACTCAGCAAAACTAAGCCATACTCAGCCATACCCAGCTATACTCAGCTATACCAAGCCAAACTCAGCCATACTCAGCCACACACAGCCATACCCAGCCATACTCAGCTATCCCATCCATCCCCAGCAATACTCAGCCATACCAAGCCATACCAAGCCATACTCAACCATACCCAGCCATACTCAGCCATACCCAGCTATACCCAGCTGTACTCAGCCATACCCAGCCATACTCAGCCATACTCAGCCATCACATCCATACTCAGCCATACACAGCCATACTCAGCCATACTCAGCCATCCCCAGCCATCCCATCCATACTCAGCCATAACCAGACATACTCAGCCATACCCAGCCATACCCAGCCATACTCATTCATGCTCAGTCATCCCATCCATACTCAGCCATACTCAGCCATCCACATTTATGGCTCAACCATGTGGCCAGGCTGTGGAAAAGTCTCCCACATGTGGTATTGCCATTTTGTTAAAGTGGTTATACAGCTTAAATATTTTTTACCTTAATGCATTTCTTGCATTAAGGTAAAAAATGTTTAGGCACGGGTTCGAGAACTATAGCCTCACTTGACATAGAAAAGGCTTTTGACACCGTAGAGTGGCCTTTTCTTTGGGAAACATTGCGTAGAATGGGATTCCCCTTGTTGTTTATTCAATGGCTCCAGGTATTGTACAAATGCCCCACTTCATCGGTAAGACTGGGGGGTGGACTGTCAGCCCCTTTTAGGCTCACCAGAGGAACCCGGCAGGGCTGTCCTCTCTCTCCGGCTTGTTTTGCCTTAGCTATTGAACCAGTGGCGAAGGCGCTCTGTACGTCCCCCATATTAAAGGTCTTCGTATTGGCTTGCTGGAGGAGAGGCGGGAGTCACCGGGCTAAGGGTCAACTGGTCCAAATCCATACTTTTTCCGATAGATCAGGTGGCCAAAACTACTTCCTCCCCAGACTGTGCACTAAAATGGGTGGAAACTTTTAAGTACCTGGGGGTCCATATATCCACACAAGCATCAGATTTCATCTCGCTTAACCTTACCCCTATACTCTTGGACACTAAGACAAAACTTAAAACGTGGAGTAATTTACCTCTGTCAGTCTGGGGACGAATAAATCTCCTTAAAATGAAAATGATCCCCAAATTCACGTATTTGTTCCGCCACTCCCCTCAGTGGATACCTAAATTGTTTTTTAATACAATGAATCAATTGTTCTCATCCTTTATCTGGGGTTCCTCGCCACCCAGGTATCGGCTGTCGACTTTGATGCGGCCGACAACGCAGGGTGGTATGGCATTTCCTGATTGCTACAAATATTTTCTGGCTACCCAACTGGTGACAGTGGCCTGGTGGCTGCACCCTGACAAAACGAACTCTTCCACAGCCCTAGAGGCCACGATAGTGGGCTCTTTTGAAGCCTTGCAATTCCTGATATTCAGAGGCCCTCGAGCCCCATATCATTTGACACCCTCTATGCATACCACCCTGCGGGCTTGGCGGGCAGGTCTAGATATAGAAAAATACAAATCAACCGAGATCTCTCCTAACACCCCGATCTGGCTGAACCCTACTTTGCCACACATTTACAAACTTCCAGACCCCTTTGCTTGGACTAAGTATGGTATAAAAATTATCTCTCACATAGTGTCACAAATGTCATTATCTCCCCTTTCACACCTTTCGTCCATGTATAATGTACCTCATCATTACCAATTTCGCTATCTCCAATTGTCACATGCTTTTGCTGCGCAGTTTCCACGCGCTTCCTGCATCGTTGTCCAGTCAGGACTGGAGAAGACACTTAGAACTAAATGTGCAGAGAAACCTACCTCACAGCTTTATGAGCATTTGGTCTATGTGTCTCTCCCACCTTTAGATAAGCTCTGGTCTCGCTGGCAGCTTGATATACCCTCGCTGGACAATGATGATTTGGATGATGTTTGGGATTTCCCTTTCCGCTCCTTAGTTCCTATGCGGGATAGGCTGATCCAATTCAAAATAGTGCATAGAGCGTACTTTACTCCACATAGACTTCATAAAATGAACCCTACATGTCCATCGGAGTGTTGGAGATGTGGAATCTCCCCAGGAGATTTCTCTCATATTTTCTGGCATTGCCCTAAAATTCAGCAATATTGGAATGAGGTACTCGACACGGTAAATAGAGTCGCATCAACTACACTACCACATGCCATGGAAGTCTGTCTATTGGGGTTAATCGAAACACTTGTACCAACAATGGCAAAACGCACATTGGTAGGGCTATTGCTATTCTATACCCGGAAAAACATTGCCATGCAATGGAAGAAGCCCACCCCCCCTTCATTGACACAATAATAATAATAATAACCTTCCTTTATATAGAGACACATACTTCAATAGAGGGTGCCCGATGAAGTACGATAGAGTCTGGCGTACTTGGTTAAAGGATGTGGAAACAGCTGGTTGAGTCTTCAATAATATGATGGGGGTTGCGGGGGGGGGGGGGAGTAGTGAGAATTTATTGGCTACGATTGGAGAGAGGACTTGACGTCTCAAGTGACCTCTAAATAGATACAAGAAGAAGCGAGCCATAGGTTAACTCATCATGCGATAAATAACACAAATTATAATATCTTGTCATGTGATGTGTGGGATACTTTATATAGGCACCACAGTTTTTTGTTTTTTTTTCTTTCTTTTAGTTTTTAAGTTGTATATGTATTGTTTGTCTTGAAAATGCAATAAAAAAAATTAAATAAAAAATGTTTAGGCATCAGTAGCCCCCCTTTACTTACCTGTGCCTACATTCGATCCAGCACTGTGCCCATCTGCAGCTCTTCTCTCCCCCACTTCCCGATCTCTTTGGCTTTGCTGAGGAAGTGGGAGCCATTGATTCCCACCTCTGTCAATCAAAGCCAGTGACAACAAAGTGTGGGGGGGGGGGGCTGAGCCCCGCTGTCTGTGTCTATAGAAGAAGACAGTGAGCCTGTTCGAGTGCCCTCTTAGAAAACAGCTTTTTATGGAAACACTCACCTGAGAGGAGCAGCCAGGAGCAATGACGGGGGACCCGAGAATAGGAGGTTGGGGGGCACTCTGTGCAACAGAGCAGGTAAGTATAAACCTGTTTTATTTAATTAAAAATAAAGAAAAGCATTGATAATCACTTTAATTGATAAAAAATAAACTATTAACACTTCTATTTCTGAAAGCATTCTTAATTTACAGTATTTTTTCACGCCAGCCTAAAACCGTTGCAATATATATATATATATATATATATATATATATATATATATATATATATTTTTTTTTTTTTTTTTTTTTTCTAAATACATCTAAATAAAGTTTATGTATGTCTTTTCCTTTTATTTGGGACTGCTCACTTATTCTATTTGTGACACATGCAATATTGTTCATCATTTTCTGATTCCTTTGATAAGGCACAATAACAGATGCTGTTTAGGCTGTATCATTCAGCACTCTTGTTCCTGGCTCAGATATACAGAGAAATCACTTGGTACTTTCCTCACGTGTTACAGTAGCAATACAGTTCTCTGGCTATTCTGCTCTGAGCCCTCTGGCGGTGCTGTCAATGGGATGACAGACAGAAAAGGAGGAGTCAAAGCTCTACACCAGTGTCGTTATAGACAAGAAGGTATAAAACAGTCTGCTGCACAGCTACTGATATATTGATACTCAGTATTCTGTGGATTTAAAATGTACCATAGGCAAACCATCTCCAGCTAGCGTGATTCCTTTGGATGATGGATCAAGAAGCAGAAAGTGAGACTGTGCAAGGACAAGATTGGGATTATAGCAAGCATCAGCAAACCTTGTGAAGATTCCTGAACAGCTGCAGGTAAAGAGGGAGATAAGGGACTTCTCTTATACTTTTATATACTGTACTTTGCAGCTAAATTAGCATTTTCCAGGAAGTTAGATACACCTGACCTGTAAATCGTGCCTATCCACCTTACATTATTTCCATTTAACAGATTAATATTATTATTATTAATAATAATAATTTATTCAATTTTATTAAATTAAAAAAATCATGTTATTTGCACTAATCATAATATTATTTAAAAAAAAGAATTCTGTCTGCGTACTCTGACAGCTAGACACATATTTATAGTCACTTCTTAAATATCATTTTTATTATGCATATATTAGATTACTTCTGCTATACTTTAAGAAGATTTGCAAATACTTTCTAAAACACTGATTTAATTTAGTAATGTTTCATTTATATTATTATCTTGGTCTACAAGGATTTGTTTAGTTGTACCTTATGAAATGCTAACAATCAAGAACTATTGCCTGCAGAGTATATTTTATCAATGTAGAATGAGACATGCCAAAGGCAATAACGGCAATTTCCCACTGAAATATTTCCATTAGTTGCAGATGGTTATTTACTTAATCCCACATATCTGTACCATCTCTCTGGTTTAAAATAAAACAGGAAAGGGAGAGGAAGTCAGGTTCCCATAAGTTTCATTATAATAAATAATAAAGGTCAGATCCTGTTTGAAAGATAAGAAATCACAAACTGTAAAGTTTGTATTTTATTAATTGGTTTATTTATGACAAATTTAACAGTCTGCCTATTTACTCTTTTTAAAATGGCCATTTAAAGGTTCTTTATCTGTTTAAATGGTCAGACCAACCAAAATAGATATATCAGTTTTAGGTGGAGGTTGGAGACACATACCTCCTAATGGTTCTTCATATTGTTCGGCAACTACTGTGGGGAGACCTATGTTCCTGAAGTCCTAGGATGCTATAAAAAGGGGTCCCAATCCCTCTGTTGGATATATAATATATTTTATATTATGAAGAATACAACAGGAGGATCTGGAAGCATTCCAGGTTGAGCAGAAACACTTAAGACACCAAATGAAGGTAGGACAAAGCAAAGGAATGTTGTAGAAGGCTCTAACTGATGGAGTCCTCAAAAGGTATAAACAGCACAGAAAACTCCACCTGTAATAGAGGTATCACTTTTGGGTGGCTCGAGTCTCTAAAAAAGAGGTTCTTAACTCACATCAGCTTCTGTATCGCAATCAAATGAGTGTAACAAGGCAGTGCAAAGAGCAATAATGACGTGCAGCAAACCAAAAAGAACAATGCTAGTGCATTGAGAGATTAGTTCTGGTTGGTCACTACAGCTATTTGCACATTATCTTTTTCCTTTTAAGTATGAAAAGCAATCAATTAAAATAATGTAAACCTTTTTATTTCAGGCTTTGTATTAGGAAACTGTTGCCCACTTCACTCGTTTGTGAGTTTTTTAATCCAGCATGAGAAGTTGGACAGAAAAGTACCCGAAAAAAAGATACACTAAAAATAACGTTAATAATACCATAAATAAAATAATATTAATAATATCACATCTTTAGAACTATCTTAGTATTCACCACAAAACAGTAGCTAGAGCAATTGTCATTCATTTATTGCAGTTCATTTATTTCCCTTTCTCTGTTTAGTTTAAAGTGAACCTATCACCTGTGATAGAATACCAGATTTTTTTTTAAATTACGTCATGGGAACCATGACACTGTGGGGTTTATTTACTAAAGCTGGAGAGTGCAAAATCAGTCTCACTTCTGCATAGAAACCAATCAGCTTTCAGGTGTTATTGCGAAAGCTTAATTGAACAAGCTGAGGTTAGAAGCTGATTTTCTCTGCAGAAGTGAGACTGATTTTGCACTCTCCAACTTTAGTAAATAACCCTCCAATGCATAGCTTTCATTTATAGATTTTTATTTAAAAACACAAAAAATCAAAACAAAATTAAAACTAGAAGTTGATTGATTACTTTGCACAGCTTCACCAGATTCTGTGTGCTTGTTTTAGTAAATCTCTCGCTGTGTGTTTTTATACATATTTTTTACTACATATAATATAAGGCTAGGTTCACATTATACACAGTATATGCAGGTGCCGGATTATGTGTAATTGCAAACTTTCCTGCACCTGCATCAAAAACGCATTGTTGTTAGCAGACTCAGGGGATGCCACTAATTTTTAATGGCACCCCCTACACATTGGAAACTGCAGCAAGTTTTCCTGTGCTGGGATCTCCATAGCACTATGCTGTTTACCTGCAGCTGCGATTTTGGAAAGGGTACAGGGATCTTTTTCCTCATTTCCATAGGTACAGCAGCCCATTCATATGAATGTTCTTCTGGGCCTGCACAAAAGCGGCCACCGGGAAATCAGAATAGTGTGAACCTGGCTTAATTGCTTTACAAATAAACATTACATAATGAAGGATTCCCAGAGTACAGCTGGTTAACAATATGAAGAGCAGAAATTATTTTCTTTCAGGTGATGCTGTCTTTCCTTGAAGCCTTTGATGGAGCTTTGCAGGGGGAGAGGGGGGGGGGGGGGCAACTAAACTAATAAGAGGCATGAGAGACTTCAGTTATTAGAACAGATTAACTGAAATAAAGTTATTCTCCTTTGAGATAATGAAGTGAGTATACAATCGCCATGTTCAAATATATCAATGATATTAGTACATGTAAAAATATACCTATAATAATAGTGCAGGGCTCAAAATTTGAGCTACTAGCCAGGCCTGAAGGGTTACTGGCCACCAGTTGCCCCACCCAAACCCAGTGGTGTATTTTTGTTTTGTACTGCCCTAGGCAAGACTAAGATCAGACACCCCTTCCTTCCATCGGACGCCCCCCTCATCTAGATTTGTCCCACCACTTCCTTTTACATGAGCAGTCCAATTGGATCTGCCTGTCTGTTTTTCAGGCTGACCCAATTGGACCCTCTATTCTCCTCGATGGAGCAGCAGGTGCAATCTCCAATATGCAAAAAAAAAAAAACGGGTAATGCAAAAGGAAGTTTTTTTTATTTTTTGCATTTCTTTTTTTTTGAAAAGCGAGTGTTTTTTGTCATGCTTCCCCATTTTCTTGTTTGAAAAGCAAATGATTTTGGGAGCTCTTCCTTTTTTTTCCTTTTTTTTGAAAAGCGAGTGATTTTGAATGGTAAATTTGGATAACTGGGCAACTGTGTTTTCTATAATTAACCCTGTCTGTACTGTGTAGGCAGAGGTCACTATCAGTTGTAAACTAGATTTGAACACTGTTGTTCTATCAAAGGGCACAAGGTATAGAAGCTGAACTTCTTGCAGTGTATGTTAGGAAACTCAACCAGCACAGACTCACTCCGACATTGTTTAGAAAACTTTGCAGTCAGCCGTGAGCTCTTCTCCTGGGAAACATCAAGTAAGGAATATATATATTTTTAATTCTAGATATGTTATGAAATGGGAAGATACACTATATTGTCAAAAGTATTGGGACACCTGCCTTTACATGCACATGAACTTTAATGGCATCTCAGTCTTAGTCTGTAGGGTTCAATATTGAGTTGGTCCACCCTTAGCAGTTGTAACAGCTTAAACTCTTGTGGGAAGGTTGTCCACAAGGTTTAGGAGTGTGTCCATGGCAGTGATGGCGAACCTTGGCACCCCAGATGTTTTGCGACTATGTTTCCCATGATGCTCCACTACACTGCAGATTGCAGGAGCATCATGGGAAACGTAGTTCCGATACATCTGGGGTGCAAAGGTTCACCATCACTGGTCTATGGGAATGTTTGACTGTTCTTCCAGAAGCGCATTGATGTTGGACGAGAAGGCCTGGCTCCCAGTCTCCGCTCTAATTCATCCCAAAGGTTTTCTATTGGGATGAGGAGAGGACACTGTGCAGGCCAGTCAAGTTTTTCCCCCCTAAACTTGCTCATCCATGTCTTTATGGACCTTGCTTTGTGCACTGGTGCACAGTCATGTTGGAACAGGAAGGAGCCATCCCCAAACTGTTCCCACAAAGTTGGGAGCATGAAATTGTCCAAAATGTCCTGGTATGCTGACACCTTAAGAGTTCCCTTCACTGGAACTAAGGGGCCAAGCCCAACACCTGAAAAACAATCACACCCTAACCCCCCATCCATCAAATGATTAGGACCTGTGGACAAAGCAAGGTCCATACAGACATGAATGAGAGAGTTTGGGGTGGAAGAACTTGACTGGACTGCGCAAAGTCCTGGCCTCAACCTGATAAAAGACCTTTGGGATGAATTAGAGCGGAGACTGCAAGTCAAGCCTTCTCGTCCACATGTGTGCCTGACCTCACAAATGCGCTTCTGGAAGAATGGCCAAACATTCCCATAGACACACTCCTGAACCTTGTGGAAAGCCTTCCCAGAAGAGTTGAAGCTGTTATAGCTGCAAAGGGTGGGCCAATTCAATATTCAAGCCTGTTGACTAAGACTGGGATGCCATTAAAGTTCATGTGCGTGTAAAGGCAGGCGTCCCAATACCTTTGACAATATAGTGTATAGTCCCTTCACAAGATCCCAGGATACCACATCCCATTGATTTAATACTACACACATATCTGCCAATTGGGGTATTTTTAAGGTGTCAATATGTTACAATCACAATAAATTATATAAAACCACATCTCTTTTATTGATATAAAAAATTTCTCCTTAAGGCTGGGCTCACAATATTGCGAATTGGATGCGGGAAAGCAGGAGAATGTGACCGGCTCTCTATGGAGCTGGTTCACATATTTCCGATCTGGCTCCTGTGTGAATTTGCACAGGAGCCATGTGTGTCTTTTGGTCTGTTTCAGATCTGAATTCAGCCCAAAACCAGAACGCACAGGACCCTTGCTGGGAGCCGCATTGGCATGCAGTGTGAACCGAGCCTTAACCGCTTGCTGACCAGCCGCCATCATTATACTGCGGCAGGTCGGCATGGTCCCGTGAACCGTCGTAGCCATATGCCGGTCCCTTTAAGTGGGATAGCAGGCACGTGCACGCGCCCGCTGCACAGCGGGGGTGCTGATGCTCGTGATCGGTGATCGCGGGCACGAGAGGCAAAACAGTTCTGTGAGGAGAGGAGAGAGAGATTGTGAGTTCCTATAAGCCAGGAACCCACGATATCTCAGCTCCTATAGTCACTCCCATCCTCCACACAAACCTAGGGAACACAGGTAACCTCTTGATCGCCCTAGTGTTAACCCTTTACCTGCCAGTGACATTTATACAGTAATCAGTGCATTTTTATAGCACCGATCGCTGTCTAATTGTCAATTGACCCAAAAATGTGTCAAATATGTCTGATGTGTCTGCCATAATGTGTAGCAGTCTCGATAAAAATCGCAGATCGCCGCCATTACTATTAAAAAAAAAATAATAATAATAAAAATGCCATAAATCTATCCCCTATTTTGTAGACGCTATAACTTTTGTGCAAACCAATCAATATACGTTTTTTGCGATTTTTATTACCAAAAATATGTATATGAAGAATACAAAAATATGTATATGAAGAATACATATCGGCCTAAACTGAGGAAAAAAATAGCTTTTTTAAAAAAAAATTGAGGCTATTTATAAAAGCGAAAAGTACAAAATATTGTGTTTTTTTTAAATTGTCGCAATTTTTTTGTTTATAGCGCAAAAAATAAAAAACGCAGAGATGATCAAATACCACTAAAAGAAAGCTCTATTTGTGGTAAAAAAAAGAAGTCAATTTTGTTTGGGTACAACGTCGCACGTCTGCGCATTTGTCAGTTAAAGTGACGCAGTGCCGAATCGCAAAAAATGGCCTGGTCATTCAGCAGCCAATTCTTCCAGGGCTGAAATGGTTAAAAGGCTTTTTTTTGGCTTAAAAATGCCAAATGTTTTTTTTTAAAGAGAAAGAGAACAGTTGTTATATTCAGAGAGAAAATATTCCCTTTACATATGCCATCAACCATCCATCGGTAGTATATAGCATTTCTTTTATTTATATTATTTATATAAAAAGGTTTCTCCTTAAAAAGGCTTTCAAAGAAGCCAAATGTTTTCATAAAAGGGAAAAAGAACACTTGTTATCTTTAAAGAGAAACTATTTTTCTATACATGTCATCAACCTTTCAGCTATTGGTAACTAATATTCTAGGATATACATCAAATGACTATCTATGACAGAATATACACCACAGGGTTTTCAGATGGATGGTGGCTGTAGTTATAACTGAAACAGGTTTCACAGATGACCTCTGCTTCTTCAGATAGAAATAGGAATAATGATCTCCAATTATACAAAATTATGTTATAACCAAAGCTTATTACTGTTCATACATCATCGATAGAGTTCATATCACAGAAAAGACTCACAGAAAGCATACAACATGGCACTGCACTTATGGGCATAACCTTAAACAAAAGCCACAGAGAACGACTAGTATTCTTTTTCTATACTCTTGTCTATTCTTGCTCTGTTATGGAAGTATACCATAGAGGATTACGTTTCTTCAAGAGTATCCTAGGAAGGTTACAGAAATCAAATACAGTAAATCTTTGGTTTGAGAGCGTTTTGCAAGACAAGCTAAATTTTTAAAAAATGATGTCTTGATATACAAGTAGCGTCATGTCACTACTGAGTATAAAAGAGAAGAGAGGTGCCTTTAAGTGTAGCAATGTGGTTACATTTATTGAAGGTACAACATTTAGCAACATATTGCTACACTTAGAGGCGCCTCTCTTCTCTTTTATACTCTGTAGCTCCTGCTGGATTTTGCTTCTAATCCCCTTGTGGAGGCTTCCATTTGTGGATGGACATTTTACGGTTATACAACCCATCACATTTCTATAATATTTTTATATGGACTATAAATTAAAGAACCCATGAATAAATGATTGTGGAACGAATCATTTGAGTTTCCATTATTTCTTATTTGATTTGATATACAAGTGCTTTAGATTACAAGCAAGTTTCTGCAACAAATTATGCTTCTCAAACCAAGGTTTTACTGTACTGTATATACATCATAGTTATCAATCATAGTATTTAGTGGAAATCTATTTGTATAATGCACTAAATACAGGCATATACACTCATTCACAAGAAGGTGCTTTGCTACATTATCTTGGTCATTCCAAAAAACATGCCAGGAAATCTATGAACTAACATACAACTGAATGAAGCTAGTAACCTGTTCTTTCCTGGAATTGCGTGACTGGGGATAGGGATAGAGATGGCATATGAAGTAAATTAGGCTAATGCCGCGTACACACGAGCGGACTTTACGGCAGACTTTGCCCAGGGAACTTTTCGACGGACGTTACGACGGACTTTCTGAATGAACGGACTTGCCTACACACAATCAACCAAAAATTAGATAGAACAAAAACTGCACTTTAGGATGCGTGTATAAGGTCAGAAATTAAGGTTGCTGCCTCCCTTACACAAGGTACCTGGTGGGGTACTATGTGGAAGTATGAGAATAAAGGATTGGGTATATTGGCGCTACCTAAAAAACCATATATTAATCAATATATTTAAATACTGGGATAGCCTATAATTTGGCACCCCCTACTTGTAGTTGTAAATCTAAGAGGTATGCAGTATATAAAAGCCCCCCTTATTTACAATATGGGTAGTGCCACAACCTCTAAGTAGGTTAGTTTCCAATGTTCAAATGCTCAAAAAATTGTGATAGACAACAGGTGTCGCACAGCTTACTGGATCCTACTGTATCTGGAAAAGAGACCAGAAACTGGATTCCATATAGTGCATTTACTAGGAACCATATAACAATACAATAATGTATCCTAATCCAATACGTTGCATATAATCATCTTAGGATACAGTTGCATAGACCAAAAACTACTCAATAGCCCGGGAAGCAACAGCAATTAAATTTTCAACAAATATTGTAACAGTCCCATATATTGATGTTAAGTGATTTGTGTAGATTCCCACAGGTGACTTGGTTCTGCAATAATTTGTCAGGTGACTCTCGTGCTCCCCCTTTGGTTGCTTACTCACCAGCTCCCAGAACCCCAATAGGGGTATAACGCTTATGGTGTGATACGCTGGGTTACTTCCATCTGATAGATCCTTATGTTGTAATCAGCTCCCCAAGCCCCCCAGCGGGGTAATCCACCTGTGTTGGGAAATGGATCGCCTTGCTCCCAGGTGTTCTGCTGGATGTCTCCTGTGCTTTTGAATCCTTGAGGATGTTGCTTCCACTCATATGTTTAGGAAAAAAAGAGAGCTCCCATAGCATAATAACGTATGGCCACTTTATTTAAAAAACACATCTAAACCAGCACCGCTGATTTTATGAAGGAAAATTTCCAAAATTAAAAATGACAAAAAATATACTGAAATAAAATAAAAAATAAATGAAGATAAAAAGAAAAAAATAATATTAAAAGTCCCAATCAAAAAATTGAAAGATAAAATAAGTAAATCTACCAAGTCCAGGCACTGGTTATGTATTTCTGTCCAGATGAATTAGGACAGCAATGATTGCCAGGCAAAGTCCAATTTACAATTGAATGTATGAAAAACGGTCCCTCCAAACAGGCATATGGAGCGCAATAAAGGTGTGAGTCTACCAGCTGCTAAACAGCGTCCTCCTCTCTCCTATGCCGTGGAGCAGACTGACAGAGCGTGATGCCGTTGTGCGCGCTTCGTCACATGACGTCCTCAGCAACGGGGCTTGGGGAGCTGATTACAACATAAGGATCTATCAGATGGAAGTAACCCAGCGTATCACACCATAAGCGTTATACCCCTATTGGGGTTCTGGGAGCTGGTGAGTAAGCAACCAAAGGGGGAGCACGAGAGTCACCTGACAAATTATTGCAGCACCAAGTCACCTGTGGGAATCTACACAAATCACTTAACATCAATATATGGGACTGTTACAATATTTGTTGAAAATGTAATTGCTGTTGCTTCCCGGGCTATTGAGTAGTTTTTGGTCTATGCAACTGTATCCTAAGATGATTATATGCAACGTATTGGATTAGGATTCATTATTGTATTGTTATATGGTTCCTAGTAAATGCACTATATGGAATCCAGTTTCTGGTCTCTTTTCCAGATACAGTAGGATCCAGTAAGCTGTGCGACACCTGTCGTCTATCACAATTTTTTGAGCATTTGAGCATTGGAAACGAACCTACTTAGAGGTTGTTGCACTACCCATATTGTAAATAAGGGGGGCTTTTATATACTGCATACCTCTTAGATTTACAACTACAAGTAGGGGGTGCCAAATTATAGGCTATCCCAGTATTTAAATATATTGATTAATATATGTTTTTTTAGGTAGCGCCAATATACCCAATCCTTTATTCTCACACAATCAACCAAAGTCCGTCGAATTCGTACATGATAACGTACGACCGGACTAAAATAAGGAAGTTCATAGCCAGTAGCCAATAGCTGCCCTAGCGTGGCTTTTTGTCCGTCGAACTAGCATACAGACGAGCAGACTTTTCGACTCGAGTCCGTCCAACTTTTGAGAAAACAAAGTCCGCTGGAGCCCACACACGATCGAATTGTCCGACGAAATCCCGTCCGCCGGGCAAAATCTGCCGTAAAGTCCGGTCGTGTGTACGCGGCATAAGAAATAGAAACACCATGATATCTATTGAAAAGATCACACATTCTAAGTCATTAAATGTACTAGCACCCACCCTAATGGTTCCAAAATCCTCCCTATGTATCCTGTGCAAAAGTACAGGGACATCTTTCCACCAGAAATACATAGTGGTGGGACAAGCTGCCTGTGTTTGTATCCCCAACCATGCCTCATTATACTGGTTCATTTCTGGTGTGTGACGTAGGTGCGTGGAACAATACGGAAAATTGCGCAAGCGCAGGCAGGATTGTGGGACATAGAGAGGTTGGGGTTGTGTGAATATGAACGCAAAATAAACAAGCACTGTAGATTTCTCTAATTTGACTGCAAAAGTAAACTTTTAGGTCACCCTAAAAGACACAAGGGGGCTGATTTACTAAAGGGAAATAGACTGTGCAATTTGCAAGCACAGTTGCACTCTACAAGGGTATATGCTCCAGAGTTTAGTAAATGAGGGGCTGACTTCCATCAGCCAATCATGTGCAAGCAAAAAATATGTTTTTTTTATTTTCCTTGCATGTGATTGGGTATTATTTGCAAAATGAAGTGTCACCTTATTTACTAAGTTATGGAGCAAATGCCCTTGAAAACTGCATTTGTAAAGTGCACAGTCTATTTGTAAATAAACACCAAGGGAATGTGTTGTGCCTGGGAAAAAGGGTTCTTTACTGTTAAAGCTGTGAAAATGTGGAATCGTTTTCCCTAAAAGCTAGTTCTAGCCAACTTAGTAGATTGCTTTAAAAATGGCCATGCATGTTTTTAAATGTCCCCAAAATAAATAACTATTAACATTTAAAGAAATAACATTGCAGGATATTGTTCCAGGGTGTATTTGCCTCCGGGGATCAGGAAGTAATTTCTTGCCTATTAAACCAAAGTAGACTTTGCTTTTATAAGGGTTTTTTTTACCTGCTTCTGAATCACCAGAATGGCAAGGTGCCAATGCAAAACAAATGAAAGCAATCCAAAGTTCCATCTGCTGGCTGAAAAGAAGAATATAAATTATTAACATTTCATATTTACTTTATATATGACTTAAAAATTCCCACTTCAAATTTTTTCAGTGTTCTGTCCCCCAGGGGACAAAATCCATGTAGTGCAATGCAGTAGTATATCCTATGTGTCTTGTAAGCCTAAGTCAGATAGGGTGCCCCCCGCATGTTTAACCAACAATATAACTGGCAAGTACACTGATGCTTGATAACTGCTGCTTGTTTCAGCTCCGCGCATTTGTCCAAGACAAGTAGTAGTGAGAGGAATACAGCAGGATGGGAGTCCGGCAATCTGGACTTGCTAGCTACATCTTCTTGCTAGCTGCACTGTCAGAAGGAGGGCACCCTGACTGACCTCATAGCCAGGCTTACTAAGCACATGAGAATCTGAGACAAAAAAAAAAAAATGAAGCGGCACTACCTGAGTTTGCTTGTTCTCCTTGTGCCTGCATGGGTTTCCTCCAGGTACTCCGATTTCCCATATTCCAAAGACATGCTGGTAAGTTAATTGGTCCCTGTCTAGGGACCTTAGATTGTAAACTCCTTGAGGGCAGGGACTAATGTGAATGTATAATATATATGTAAAGAATTTGCATAAACTGATGGCGCTATATACCTGTAATACATATAAATAAATAAGTGAGAGATTTTCTTTAAAGTGGATATGTGTTGTTCCCATACAAAGCAAAGTAATAGGTTGACTTTAATCCCCTCTCTGCAGAAGCACAATCTCATTCTTTCTTTGCTCACCCACCATTCTGTTCAGCTGCCAGAAGCAGGAGAAGCCACCTTGTGTAAGCTACAAAGTGCTCAATTAATTACTCACGCATATCTTTGGACTTTCCCTATGTGACAATGCTGTCGCTTTGTCATTAGCCCAGCCTTGTCACTCCTCTATACCTTGGAGCACCCTATATTTTCTTCACTCTTAGTAGTCAAGTGGAATGTCAGGGCAGTGAAGGAAAGGTGAATATGTGAAGCTGTGTTGCTTGGGAGGAGAACATTAAGATCACTTTCACACTGAGGCAGTTTTCAGGCATTTTAGCGCTAAAAACAGCCTCTAAATAGCGCCTGAAAACCACCTCCCATTCATTTCAGTGTGCCTTTTTACACTGGGGCGGTGCGCTTGCGGGACGTTAGGAAAAGTCCTGTAAGCAGCATCTTTGGGGTGGTTTGGGAGCGCTTCATACAGCGATCCCAAAACGCCTTGCCCACTGAAATTAATGTGCCTGAATAGTGCTTTGAAAGCGCTGCAACACGGGCATTTTTAACCCCTTCTTTGGGGTTAATAGCGGCTGAAAAGTGCCACTTAAACAGAGATGAAGCACCGCTAAAACGAGCTTTAGTGCTAAGGCTGCCGCGGTCCCAGTGTGAAAGGGGTCTTAACCTCCCTGGTGGTATTCCCGAGTCTGGCTCGGGGTGGAATTTCAGAACCAAAAGCGGTAACCCCGAGCCAAACTCGGGATTGCATCGCAGGATCCAGGAAGAGCTTACTTACCTTGTCCCCTGGATCCTGCGATGTCTCCCCGCAGTGTGAGTGGCTCGTCCTCCACTCGATTCATCACAAAGCTGATCACCGTTCCCTGTGAGTGTTGCGATGCACGGGGATGGAGAACGGCGCCAAATTCAAAAAGTGAAACACACACAATACATACAGTACACTGTAATCTTACAGATGGCATTACTGTATGAAATTATTTCACATCACTTTTGTCCCTAGTGTTTTTTCCAGTGGCCTGCATGCAGTTTTATATTATAAAAACTGTTCTTTCTGCCTGGAAACTGGAGATTGTCCATAGCAACCAAAACCGTCCCTTTAGATCAAAAGTGGTTTTAGACCAGCTAAAAAACAGTGATAATAAATGAGAATCACTCACAGAATTGAGCGATAGTGATTTGTGGGGAGATCCGTCATCAAACACTGAAAAGTAATGACAGTGACAATTCTGCAACTGAGCAAATTTCAGTGTTTTTGATTTGATTACATTATTGAATATTTTTTATTATTATTATATTATTATTTGGTATAATTATTTATAGTTATTTGTTATATTATAATTTATGATTTTGTGTTTCAAACTTTATCATACCCGAGATGTCTACTAGACTCTCGTTTGGACAGATTTAAGTGAGTTATTCCTAAGAATTACAGGCCTACAATATAAAACACCAAATTTCCATGTAAAATAATTGTACCGCTTTCAGCATCAAAAATATGAAATAATCATACCGCCTAGGGAGGTTAATCAAACCCATTGCTTTGCCCTACACAGGTAAGGCAAATGTTTGCTTAAAAGAATAAAATAAAAGTTAGAGAATACCATAATAAATATAAAACAGAAAAAAATATACTAAATCACTAAACATTCCCATTAAACTGAAGGTATTCTTTTTACAATTTCGTGTAAAAATCCATATGTTATGATCTAGTCATGTCACAAGAAATTTCCCTAATACATATTAAAATGAAAAACTGCTAGAAATAAAAATTTGAATTCCTTAACACTATTCAATTATGATAGGGTGTGCCCTTTTTAGGCTCTGCAAAATAGACTACTTTTGTATGAGTATATGCCAAAGTGTTTTTATGGTAAGTGATGTGCTTTTCCAAAGAGCTGGGATTTATACGTGTATTACAGCCCATATACTCTACACTCTACTATAGTACAGGGAAAGATAAATTATTGCTGATTGCTATAGGCTACTGCAATTTGCACACTACTCTGCCTTAATAAAAAAACCCATTAAAGTCAACATTTTCTTTTTATAATTTCTTCTTTACTATTTATGTTTCTCCGTGACAAGCCAAGCTGGCTACATATATTGGTGATAGCCATTTTTGGCAGTCCATCACCATGGCAACAGTTGCATACTAGAATGAATACTGTAATAAATTTAACTGCTTAGATTAAGATTTCCCAGAGGATTACCAGTGTAAATAGAACCAGAAGAGATTATTTACAGATACATAGTTTATTTAAAATATATAACGTTTGGATCAATATCCAAAATCTGTGCCAGAATTGATTTGTTTCAGAAAACATTGATTGATAACTAAAAAAGAAGGAATGTATGAAAACTAGTTTTTTTACATCAATATTATACAGTATACAGTAGAAGCAATGCATTCCAAGTTCTTCCAAAGAATAGCTAGTTAGAGCGTGAGATATATTGGCAGTGGCAATTATGGTAAGGCTTAAGGCCATCAACTGTATTAATATAACTCTTGAAGGGATTGATAGCAAGCGAATGATAGAGGAGTGGATTCAATTGATTGAGTGACAGCAGTGAGAGATGTGATGTACATTGAAAGCTATGAAGAGCTAATAGCAGCTCAGCTGGTGGTGAAAATTATGAATGAAATGCAGTGTTTAGATAATGAACCATGAGAGTGATAGAAATTGGTTTTACAATGCTTGTCAATGAAGTAAATGGAATATAGATGTGCTAATGGCATGTATAAAGCTGAAAACTTGCCATTAAGCTTTATGAAAGCTGAAATATAAACAAAAGAATGCCAGCAATAGAAAGTTCTTAAAAAAAACAGTGTGGTATGGTATGTAAGGGGAACCCCACGCCAAAATTTCTTTAAAAAAATTTGTGGGGTCCCCCCCAAATCCAAACCAGACTCTTATCCGAGCATGCCGGCAGGTCAGGAAAGGGAGGGGACAAGCGATTGCCCCCCCGACCATACTAGGCCACATGCCCTCAACATTGGGGGGGGGGCTTTGGGGCAAGATGCCCCTCCACCACAAAGCATCTTGTCCCCATGTTGATGAGGACAAGGGCCTCTTCCCCGCAACCCTGGGTGGTGGTTGTGGGGGTTTGCGGGCGGGGGGCTTATCAGAATCTGGAAGCCCCCCCTCAACAAGGTGGCCCCCAGATCCTGCCCCCCCATGAGTATGAGTATGTGTTGCATAGTACGCCTACCCATTCACCAAAAAGTGGTGCCCCAAAGCACCCCCCCATGTTGAGGGCATGGGGCCTGGTATGGTTCAGGAGAGGCCCCTGCCAGGCTGCATGATCAGATAAGGGTCTGGTATGGACTTTGGGGGGACCCAACACTGTTTTTTTTTGCCATGGTTCCCCTTAAAATCTATACCAGACTAGAAGGGCTTGGTATGGAATGGGGGGGGGTTAAATATACAGTATATACACACAAATGTTTGCCTTTCATTTATATTTTAAACTGCATGGATTGTTTTACAAGGTAAGGGTTCACAAATACTTGTGTACTTCTAGGAATGTATCATTAATACCATAGCTTAACTTCAGTATAAATATATCAACATAAATTAGTTTCAGATTTGCTATTTTTATCCAAATTAGCTATAATTCGGTTCCCCCACTGCTTTATGGCATGGAAGCCTTGGGCACTATTTAGCTATTAATGAGAGGCAGAGTTTCATCTGACACCAATCTTAAGCAATCATTCAAAGGCAATTAGTAAAAAGCTGCAACTGTTGATATCAAAATATCATTTTCAAGGACAATGCATACCATTTTTTATTTTTTAGTGTGTATAGTACTATAATTAAGTACTATAATTGTACTCAAATTACTATTCATGAATACTTATTTTCTCTGACATGCAGGCATGTACAAAGGGTGAGCAAAACTATGGAAACACCTAACTGTGCATTAATCTAATTAGAAGTAGAATTTGAGACAGCTCATATACTGTAGTCTCACATGTATGCTCACGTGTGTCAAACGCAGGTCATCAGATTTCCATTGACTTCAACAGAGTAGTGTAGATTAAGAATGAGCTCCGGTGTGTTTGCACACTCCACGTGCAGAGCCCGCCAGGAAGTCGGCATTGCGGAGCGCTAATCACAGGCAGTGAGACATTTCCCCATCTCTGCAGCCAAACACCGGAAAAATGTCTCACTGCCTGTGATTAGAGCAGCGCAGGGCCGACTTCCTGGCGGGCTCTGCACGTGGAGTGTGCGAAGACACCGGAGCCCATCCTTAGTGTAGATCAATATTTCTCAACTCCAGTCCTCAAGTACCCCCAACAGCTCATATTTTCAAGATTTCACTCAGATGAAACAGCTGTGGTAAGTACTAAGGCAGTGAAACTGATCAAATCACCTGTGCAAAATAATGGTAAGCCTGAAAACATGACCTGTTGGGGGTAATTGAACACTGGAGTTGAGAAACATTGGTGTAGTTTGACTTGCGATGCATTGTATATCTATGGACACAGCTTGCCCTATTGAGGCTATTAAGACTTTTCATGTCAAATGTTGTGTTTTCCATTTGAAGGCATGTGTTTGAGAATTGCTGCATTCAAATGAAAAAAGGCTGCCTTTGACAAATGCATTCTTCTACTTGAATATATATAGTACTCCCGCGCTGTCACAAACTAAGGGTAAACTGCAGCAGACACCTGATTAGCTGATCCTTAGTAGATAGAGAGGTGAATGAGTAAATAATGATGTTTCGCTGTGAACCCTTTAGAAAATAATATGGATCACTAGATTAAAGTGCTGGTGCAAGGTAAAAATAAATAAACAAAAGAAGTGTATATCTATGTAATCATGAACTGAAACACAAATTCCTGAGTGATAAAGTGCAAAGTGGAAGCATTGTAAAGTGCAGCAAACATAGTAATCAACACGGAGTGATAATGATAACCACTAGACGATAAAAACTAATTGAAAATGGTAAGTGTATAGAAAAGTGAAAATGTTGTTGAAGTGCAGTCTTGAAATAAAGGTTAACTTAACTGCAGCTGCTGACTTTTAAAATATGAACACTTACCTGTCCAGCGCGCCCGCAATGTCTTCACCCGAAGCCGATCTGTCCCTCGGCTCTCGGGTGGAGGCGCCTCCATCTTCGGTAAGGGAATCAGGAAGTGAAGCTTTGCGGCTTCACAACCTGGTTCCCTACTACGCATGCGCGAGTCTCGCTGTGCGTCCTCATTGGTCCCTGCTGTCTTCTGGGACCTGTGTGTCCCAGAAGACAGCAGGGACCAATGAGAACGAGCGCTAAGCTCGTATACTTCCGTCACTTACGGTTTCCGCTTATTGCTCCAATCCCGACGCGTATCGTCACATCACGTGACTTCATCAGGTGTCATTGCTGTCTTTAAATAGTATGTGGTAATTGACTACCGCCAGCCATTTTCCTGTAGTCCGTCATTGAAATACATTGTGTCGGCCATTGGTTTTTGGACTGTTTTACAAATTTTATGATATTTGAGCCCAGGGTGGCTCACTGGACATTTCATTTGTGTATATGTTCATTATCACCAAATGTTATTAAGTTTCCTTTATTTCAAGACTGCACTTCAGCAACATTTCCACGCTTCTATATACTTACCATTTGCGATTCGTTTTTATCGTCTATCGAATATCATTATTACTATGTGTTGATTACTATGTTTGCTCTACTTTACAATCCTTCCACTTTGCACTTTAGAACTCAGAAATTTGTGTTTCAGTTCATGATTGCATAGATATACACTTCTGTGTTTATTTTTGTTTATTTTTACCTTGCACAGCACTTGAATCTAGTGATCCATATTATTTTCTAAAGGGTGAACAGAGCAACATCATTATTTACTCATTCTTCTACTTGAGCCCATGTTTCTTTTTAGAAAGCCTCAGGAGAATAAGTTTGGCTATGTTCAAATAGAACTAGACAATCAGAGGTTCTGCTTGAACTCTAGCCCAGGGGTTCTTGACCTGGGGTCCATGAACCCCTAAATGGTCCACGGATGGGTTTCAGTGGGTCCATGAGGCTCACATAAAATATATAGCGCTGGCCAGGAAGCATCTCTTGACTCATTGTTGGCCCATGTTAACCACTTTAATTTGTATCATCATTCAGTACAGAAACTCCATCTTATGGCATTCCACAATAGCAAATGCTAATTCTCATTTTCCATGGTTTGTCCCAGCTTGATTATCTTCTCTTGTATTGGTGAGGCTTAATTGACCACAATTTCTTTCACAGTGTGGATGAAGAGTGATATGTGTAGAGTATGTGAATTTGTTTGTGCATGTGGGTTCAATATAGAAAAATGCCTAGTACACACTACTATTTTTTTTTTGCTCAATGATTAGACGTTACTACAGCCACCCCCCGCTTAGCTGTTTTGTTCTGACAGGTGGCCTGCTCCAGTCAGCACTCTCAGCCATTGGCTGAGAGCGCTGATCAGGGGCAGGTCGGCTGCTGGTTTTCCAACATGCTTGTCCAACAGAAGCCAGCCAAACGGCCAGCTTCTGTTGGACAGGGTGTCATACACATGGGCCAAATGTTGGCCAGTTTTTATTGAACCTGCCAATGTCCCCCGATATTCGGCCCATGTGTATGGCTTACGTGTTGTGAAAAAAACGATAAAACGATTTAATGAAAAGCATCAGAAACTTAAAGGGAACATTTTTATGTGGGGCAGATATACTGTATGTCAAATATGTGTTCATTGTAAAGCATATGCCATAAAATATTAGTTTGTATTACTTTGATATCTGAAAGTCACCCTGTCAATATATGGGTGAAGACTGGTGATGTAAGCACACACACTGGGAGACTGGGAATGGATAAAAGCACACAAGTTGTGTCTGTACTGTCTGAAATTTGGTTCTTGATGAAAGCAAGAATTGGTCTTGCTATAAAAAATTGCAATGATATGCACCTGTCAAACAGGTGCAGAATAATTGGTCTTTGGGCGTTAATTGTGCCCATGAAACCTATACCAAAAACATTCTTCCAGATGAAATGATTGAACACCCTCAAAGCTAGGCAGCCTCGAAGTCCTGCAGAGATTCCACATCCCAAAAAGACTTAACCAGTGTCATCGGCATCAGGGGCTTCATAGCTGGTAATCCAGGACTGATTCATTTTTATAAAAGTCAAACGGTCCACGGAGTCTGTGGACAGATGCGATCTATGATCAGTAACGAAACCTCCTGCAGCACTGAATGCCCTTCAGAAAGCACGCTGGATACAGGGCAGCCCAACAACTCAATAGCATACTGGGCAAGTTCTGCCCAGTGGTCTATTCTCATGACCCAGTAAGTCAGTGGATCTTCAGCTGGAAAGCTCTCCACCTCTGTTTTGGCCCCAAGGTAATCATCCACGATGTGATGCAGATGTTGCCGATGGGATGTGGAAGCTGACAGCTCTGGGCGGAGAGGACTAAAAAATTGTCCAAAATGCCTCACTTAGGCGGATGCCTTCTAAAACGCTCCTCTCTTGACCAACAGAAGACTCAAAACGATGTTTTCTGTGGGGACGGGATGAGTTCTGAGACCTTCCCCTTATAACGGTGGTCAAGGGGGGTTGCCAACCAGTAATCATCCTTCTCCTTTATGCCACATATTCTTGGGTCCTTTCGCAAGCTTTGAAGCATGAGGTTGCCCATGCACCTCAAGTTTGCAGAGGCTTGAGAAGCAGACTCCTCGGGGTCACTCAGGATGATAGCATCTGGAACTTCCTCCTCCCAGCCATGTACTACTCCCAAGGGTCCTGGGGTTGGAAAGCCATCACTTACAGATTGACGCATGTCTTTGAAAGTGCCAGAATCCTCCTCCTCATTCTCCTCCCCTCTCTCCTCTTGTGTGTTCTGTGACATAGGAATGATGGTCTCTGGATAAAGTGGGCCTTGAGAGGAAAGGAAGTCCTCCTCTTCCTCCTGCTGCTCTGCCTCCAGTGCCCCGTCCATAATGCCACGCAGAGTCTGCTCCAGCAGGAACACAACAGGGATTGTGTCTCTGATGCATGCACTGTCACTGTTCACCATCCTTGTGGCCTCCTCTAATGGTGACAATACAGTGAATGCATCCTTAATGATCAGCCATTGGCGTGGGGGAAAAAAGCTGAGGTGGCATGAGCCTGTCGTCCTGCCATACTGGCACAGGTACTCATTGATGGCCCTCTGCTGAATGTATAGCCACTGCAGCATTCCCAAACTTGAGTTTCACCTGGTGGGCATATCACAAATCAGGCAGTTTATGGACAGGTGGAATTCCCGTTGAATTTCAGCCAACCGAGCACTGGCTGAGTATGACCGCCTACAATGGCTACAGACTCTTCTGGCCTGTTTTAGTATATCTTGCAACCCTGGGTACGTACTTAGGAAACACTGCACTGCCAAATTGAGTACATGTGCCAGGCATGGCACATGTGTCAACTTTCCATGTCTAAGGACGGACAGGAGGTTTGAGCCATTATTGGACACCACCATTCCTGGCTCCAGCTGGCATGGTGTGAACCACCTCTGGGCCTGTCCCTGCAGAGCTGCAAGAATCTCTGCTCTGGTATGGTTCCTGTTCCCTAAACACACCAGCTGAAGCACTGCATGGCTGCTTTTAGCCTGACTCTGGGAATAGCCCCTTGAATGCTTAGGGGTACCTGATGTTCATAGGACAATTCTGCAGAGGAGGGCATGGAGCTCCTCCTCAGTTTAGAGCTCCTTGCCGCGGCTATTAGATGCCATCCTGACATTCGCGGGATGCACTTGCGACAGTGGGAGTATAAATTGTCTCTTTTTGCTGATGACATTCTATTGACGCTCACACATTAACACACATCTCTTCCCTCTTCACACAACATTCTAACCTCTTTTAGTGCTATTTCAGGGTTCAAGATCAACTTCTCCAAAACAGAAGTGTCACCTATTAATATTTCCCCAACCCATCTTACATCTCTTCAACAAAACTTTGATTATCACTGGTGTCCCCATGCAATCAAATATCTGGAAGTTCAGCTTACACCTTCTTTTTCCACTCTACATCTGGCTAACTTTCCCCCTCTGTTCACAGAAATGAATCATTTATTGACCCATTGGACCACCCTCCCTCTCTTCCTCCTTGGAAGAATCAATGTTCTTAAAATATCGATACTCCCCAAACTACTTTATCTATTTGAGACGCTCCCAGTGTTGATTCCACTGTCGCAACTGAAAGCTCTTCAGAGGAGATGTCTTTGCTTTGTTTGGAACAATACTTCCCATCTGAAAAATAGAGGTGGTCTAGGTGCCCCAGACTTTCTAAAATATTATTTTGCCTCACATTTATGGGTATTGACCTCCTGGACGTCCAGGAAAGCCCTGAATAGGTGGTCTGAGATTGAGATGAGAGTCACTTCACCAGTTCACCCTTGCTATATGCTATGGCCTTCCTCCAGCAAACATATGCCTCATTTAAGGAATATGTTTAGCTCCGACGTTATTTACTTTATCGATCTGGAGACAATGCTCCGAGCGATACTCTCTCTCTCTTCTTCATGCCCCCTCTTTTAAATATGCTTTTCAATCCGGATATCCCAGATAGTCTGTTCTATGGTCGAATGCTACCCTGGACTCAAGCAGGAATTTTCCAGTTACACCAACTTGTAAACCCAGTGACACGTAATTTTATGATCTTTAATGATCTACAAAAGAAACACCAGATTCCTAAAATGCTTTTCTATTCCTACTTATGATTTAAACATTTGTTTTCTACTAGATCTCCATCCCTCTCACTAGATAGACCAACTGATTTTGAAATGTTATGTGCCAGGGGCCTATATGAACCCCAATATATTTCTTCTATATATAAAATTCTACATGAAGCCATTCCCCTAACTGGGAGTAGTCACAATTATATGAAGAAATGGTCTTGAATCCTACATTAACCTATTACCTTGGCAGACTGTGGGAAAATTTGGAAGTCCTCATCCAAAATCTTCTGATGTGTGAAGCACAAAGAAACCGCATCCAAGATCCTTTTATTCTGGTACATGACTCCAAATATCTTACACGCCTGTAACCCAGCAGCCTCCGGCCAATGCTGGAGATGTAATGATGCTGTGGGTACCCATTTCTATATTTTCTGGGAGTGTCCTTCTATTAGACAATCTTGGACCCAGATTCAAGTCCTTTTGCAAACACTGTTTGAGACTTCCATTCCTTTGAACTCTATACATTATTTGCTGGGTCTCCCTTTCCCAGGCATCTCTAGGCCTAAAGGGAGGTTGACGTCCTTTATATTACTGGCAGCTAAACGGGTTATCCCCAGACATTGGTTATCTACCTCACCCCTTTGTTTCCACAATTTTTAGCTACTTTGGTAGATATATGCAAGATGAAACATCTAACCAGTGGCGGCTCATGCACTGTGGGCGCACGGGCACCAACCCCCCAACCAATGCACCCGTCCCCTTTCAGGACACCGGATGCATGGATTCCTATGGCGGGGGCTGGGAAGGGGTGGTACATTTTGAAGCACCTGATTAGAGCCAGAGGCTCTAATAGGCATCAAAATAGGGTGGGCTCGGGGTGCAGAGAGTGCGCCCTGATCCCATCCAATTCTGTGATGATAGCGAATTAACTTTTGCTATTTTCACACTAACCTTCCTCCCTGAAAATCAGGAGGAATGACATCAGACCTGTTTCCTGATTGGCCAAAGTGTCAGGCCACCCTATTGGATGGCTGATGCTTAGGAAGAGGAGCGGAGGAGACACATGCTGCAGCGGAGGTCGCCGCCGCTCTGGTGCACTGTCTTGTAGAGGAGCTGCTGCTTGGCACCATGGTAAGTTGGGGGTGCTGCCAGAACCGCGAGCTCCATGAGTGGGGGGGTCGGGGGGCACAGTGGCTGCATATACTGGGCCCAAGTGGCTGAATATACTGGGCACAAGTGGTTGCATTTGACGGGCACAAGTGGCTGCATATGATGAACACAAGTGGCTGCATATACTGGGCACAAGTCACTGCTTTTGACGGGCACAAATGGCTGCATATGATGGGTACAAGTGACTGCATTTGATGGGCACAGTGGCTGTATTTGGTGGGCACAGTGGCTGCATATGCTGGGCACAGTGGCTGCATATGCTGGACACAGTGGCTGTATTTGGTGAGCACAGTGGCTGCACATGATGGGCACAGTGGCTGCATATGCTGGGAACTGTGGCTGCATATGATAGGCACAGTGGCTGTATTTGGTGGGCGCAGTGGCTGCACATGATGGGCACAATGGCTGTATTTGGTGAGTACAGTGGCTGTATTTGATGGGCACAGTGGCTGCACATGATGGGCACAGTGGCTGCATTTGATGGACAGAATGGCTGCATTTGATGGGCACAGTGGCTGCATTTGATAGGCACAGTGGCTGCATATGATGGGCACAGTGGCTGCATTTGATGGGCACAGTGGCTGCATTTGATGGGCACAGTGGCTGCATTTGATGGGCACAGTGACTGTATTTGATGGGCACAGTGGTAGCATTTGATGTCACAGTGGCTGCATTTGCTGGGCACAATGGCTGCAATTGACGGCACAGTGGCTGCATTTGCTGGGCACAGTGGCTGTAATTGATGGCACAGTGGCTGCATTTGCTGGGCAAAGTGGCTGAATTTGATAGGCACCGTGAGGCTGCAATTTTTTAAGTATTTTTCAGAATTTTTCAGTTTGTTTGCGCCCCCCAAAAAATTTGAGCACCAGCCGCCACTGCATCTGACTGCATTAATAGATGGCTCACTACAAAAAATTTCTAAAATATGGCAGGTGTGGGACGATTCTGAATATTGCTCTGAGGCAAAAAGCTCTATACAGTAGGTGCACAGACTGCAGGTAATCCTTTTTTTTTTTTTTAATGGCTTCAGTGATGATGACAGTTGTGTATATTACATTCTTTGGTGCAAACCCTTTTTCATTTTTTCTACATGATTGCATGGTGTGTATGGTGTGACATATTCACATAATTGAATCCAAACTGAGATATACTTCAATGTTGGTTCATACCATACTTTTGATACTCATTGTTCTCACGTTTTCACGTTTATATGACAGTGTATATTTGAAATGTCTGAAATGTTTCATTTTCTACATTCTTTTGTAAATTCTGCAAAAATATATAAATAAACAATCAAAAAAATGGAAGTGGAAGCCATGGTAGACTATCGGCTGACCCAGGGGGGACGTGTAGATCGAGAATATTAGAGGTCCAAGGACAGAACCTTGGGTGACCCCAAGTGAAGTTGTAAGTGACACTTAAGGTGCAGTGAGATAGGTAAGATTCAAACCAACAGAGAACCCAGGCATGGAGACCAAGCAAGTTGAGTTTTTTGAGGAGGGGGGTGGTCAACTGTTTTAAAGGCAGCAGAAAGGTCCAAGAGTAAGAGTATGGAATAATGACTGTTGGTTTTGGCTGTTAGTATGTCGTTTGTGAGTTTTAGGAGGGCAGTTTCTGTGGAGTGCTGTGGACGAAATCCAGACTGAAGGGGATCAAGAAGGTTTTTCTCACTAAAGTGGTCGCTCAATCGGTTGTAGACTAAACGTTCAAGGAGTTTGGAGGCAAAAGGGAGTAAAGAGATGGGTCTTAGATTGTTAAGATTGGTGGGGTCCAGTGAGGCCTTTTTTGGTATGGGAATGACTAGTGCATTTTTTGGAGGGTTGGGGAAGATGCCAGTAGAGAGGGAGAGGTTGAAGAAATGAGTTAAAGAGTGTAGGATAGAGCCATATGGTGACCGTAGTATTTGAGAAGGAGCAGGGTCCAGGGGGCAGGAGGTTAGGTGGGCATTAGAAAAAAATGTAGTGGCTTCTTCTATAGTAGCTGGGTTAAAAGGGGGAAGAATTGATTGTGCAGGAGGACAAGGAGTGTAAAGTGAGGGAGATATCTGTAGAGTGGAGATCTCGAGACAAATTGTTTCAATCTTATTTTTGAAGTGATTAGCGATCTCCTGGGCAGTGAGTAAGTTAGTGGGTGGAGGTAATGAATGGCGAAGTAGAGTGGTAAAGGTAGAAAAGGGTTGATGGGGACTACGTGAGAGGATATTAATGACAGTGATAAAGTAAGTCTGTTTGGCAGTGTGGAGGCAGGAATGGTATTTTTGGAGGGCAGATTTATATTGGCTGAAATTTTGCTGTGACTTAGTCTTACGCCACAGACGCTCAAGAGCGCGGCTCCGTTTTTTTTGAGGCTTCTGGTATTGTATGTCTGTCAGGGTTGTATGGGTCAGGCCCTGATTCTGTGTGTAGTGAGGGGGCCAAGGTATCCAGGGTGAAGACAGAAGTGTCCAAGTTGGGGCAGGACAAGGATGAGATTTTGTCGTAGAGACAATCTGTAGCAGAAAAAAGAAGAGAAGGGTTAAGATGACAAAGGTTTCTACGGGTAATAGTTTGGCAGAAGGTAAGGAGGAGGAAAAATAAGGAGAGAGTTAAACTAATAAGGTGATGATCAGAGTGAGGAAAAGGAATGTTGGAGAGGTTGGGGGGGTGCATAAGTAGGAGAATATGAGGTCAAGGCAGTTGCCAACAGAGTGAGTAGAAGCGTGTGTCCATTGTTTTAGGTCAAAAGAGAAGGTTGGGCTCAGCAGTTTAGAAGTAGCGGGAGTGTTAAGATTAACAGGGATGTTGAAGTTACCAAGAATGGTTTTTGGAAATTCAGAAGAGAGACAGTAGGGTAGCCAGGCAGAGAAATTGTCAGGGCAGCTTGATACCGGTCCAGGAGGCTGATAGATCACAGCAATTCTCAATGAAACTGGAGAAAATAGACGAATACAGTAAGCTTCAAATGAGGAGGGGGGGTGGATGAAGAACCTGAAAAGTGCTTTGAGGGGATAGGAGGATTCCAACACCACCTCCTTTCTGTCCACTAGGCCTGGAAGAGTGAGTCCACAGGAGGCCACTATAGGAGAGGGCAGCAGGAGACGGGAAGTCACTTCTTGAATTCAGGTCTCAGTATTTACAAGTAGTTTCAGGGAGTTTGTGATAAATAGGTCATGGATGGTGGTGAGTTTGTTACAAGCATAGTGGGCACAACAAAAAGGCACAGGAGAAGGGGAGGCTGGTTCTAGACAGAAGAGGAATAGAAATTAGATTGTGTGAATTGCAACTGCTATCAGAGGATAGGGGGTGCCGGGTATGTTGGCCAAGGTAAATGATGGTGGTCCAGGATTTGGGGAAATATCTCCAGAAGTTAGGAGAAGCAGAAGGGTGAGAGAGGTAATATGGGAGTGTGACTTATGTGGGAAGACACGTCCCAGTGTCATGGAGGTTTTATTGGTATATGGGTTCAGAATTAGCAGGAGCTGATGCGTGCAGTAATAAGGTAAAGACAGGAGTGAGGGTGAAATATATAAGCTGTGGGGTGGAGAAGATGGGTGAAGGAGAGAGAATTTAAGGAGAAAGGATGCAACTGTGAGAAGGAAAAGTAGGGAGTGCATGATACAGAGTGGTGAAAATGAGAGAAAGCCTGGATGAGAGATGAAAAAGTTTGATGGAAAATCAGGTCACCTGTAGTCTGTTTAGTGTTCTGCAGTAGTTTGTTGCAGATTTTCACTGAAGTGCTGAGCCGAAGTGTAATACTTAATCCAAGATGATAGTTACCAATGCGATACATGCCTGTACAAACCCCTGGCTATTCATCTGCTAGAGAAGGCCTAAATTTATACTGAGTTTAGGTGGGTGTATTGCCAATTAATTAGTCAGGATTGCATGGGAGGAACACATGGCTAACAGAACAAAATTCTCACACCAAAGGCAGACTACAAGACACAGCAAGAGAGCAGAAGGGTCACAGTTATAAAGTTAAGAACAGCTCATAATTTAGGTATAGACAATAAGAAAGCAAAATAAACATCACAGTGATATGGACAGAGGTAAAGAATTTGAAGGAAGCATACATTACCAAAAGCACATTTACAGAAATAGCAAGCAGATCCCAGTTTCATTTAAAGGTGGAAGATGTGGTTGAGCAAACAGTGTCAAAAGTGTCCGATCTGTCCACCGCAATGTCGCAGTCCTGCTAAAAATTGCAAATCACCGCCATGACTAGTTAAAAAATTCTAATAATAAAAATGCCATAAATCAATCCCCTATTTTGTAGACGCTATAACTTTTGCGCAAAACAATCAATATACTCTTATTGCTATTTTTTTCTACCAAAAATATGTAGAAGAATACATATTGGTCTAAACTGATAAAGAAATTTGTTTTCTTTTTATATTTATTATAGCAAAAAGTAAAAAATATTTTATATTATAAATAAATATATATATATATAAATATAATAAATATATTATATATATATTTTTAAATGTCTGTCTTTTTTTGTTTATAGCACAAAAAACAACGCAGAGGTGATCAAATACCACCAAAAGAAAGCTCTATTTGTGGGGAAAAAAGAACAGTTTTGTTTGTTTACAACGTTGCATGACCGCGCAATTGTCAGTTAAAGCGACGCAGTGCCATACCGCGAAAAAAAAATGGCCTGGTCATTAGGGGGGCAAATTCTTTTGGTCCTAAAGTGGTTAAAGTGTCCTGTCTGTTTGTCAGAACATCGTGTTCTGGCGATATCTTGGATTAGACCTGCTGTAGAAATGTCTACTTATCTCCTGTCTTAGTTACAGTACTCACTGCTTGTGGAAATGAGGAACGCAGGGGCATAGACAACAATACAATTATTGTTTTAGTAGAGTGAAGGACCTCTGTAAACTTTTTTTGCTGTTTATGTCCCTGTAAGGAAAGTTTTCTTTGCCCTCTGTGACAGTAAGCACTGTCATCAGGACACCAACTTCTTGAAAGTTTCTCCAATTAGAATAAAACCTGACTGAGTTACTAATCTTTTGCCTCTCTATTACATAGTTACATAGTAGGTGAGGTTGAAAAAACACAAGTCCATAAAGTCCAACCTATGTGTGTGATTATATGTCAGTATTACCTTGTATATCCCTGTATGTTGTGGTAGTTCAGGTGCTTATCTAATAGTTTTTTTAAACTATCGATGCCCCCCCGCTGAAACCACTGGAAGGGAATTCTACATCCTTGCCGCTCTTACAGTAAAGAACCCTCTACGCAGTTTAAGGTCTAACCTCTTTCCCTCTAATTTTAGTGAGTGGCCACGTGTCTTATTAAACTCCCTTCCGCGAAAACATTTTATCCCTATTGTGGGGTCACCTGTATGGTATTTGTAAATTGAAATCATACCCCCTCTCAAGCGTCTCTTCTCCAGAGAAAATAAGTTCAGTGCTCGCAACCTTTCTGCATAACTTAAATCCTCCAGACCCTTTATTAGCTTTGTTGCCCTTCTTTGTACTCCATTTCCAGTACATCCTTCCTGAGGACTGGTGCCCAGAACTGGACAGCATACTCCAGGTGAGGCCAGACCAATGTCTTGTAGAGTGGGAGAATTATCGCTTTAACGCTGTAGTTAATCCCCTTTTTAAAGCATGCCAATATTCTGTTTGCTTTGTTAGCAGCAGCTTGGCATTGCATGCCATTGCTGAGCCTATCATCTACTAGGAGCCCCAGGTCCTTTTCCATCCCAGATTTCCCCAGAGGTTCACCCCCTAGTGAGTAGATTGCATTCATATTTTTGCCATCCAAATACATTATTTTACATTTTTCTACATTAATCCTCATTTGCCATGTAGTTGCCCACCCCAATAATTTGTTCAGATCTTCTTGCAAGGTTTCCACATCCTGCGGAGAAGTTATTGCCCTGCTTAGCTTAGTGTCGTCCGCAAATACAGAGATTGAACTGTTTACCCCATCCTTCAAGTCATTTATGAACAAATTAAATTGGTCCCTGCTCAGAACCCTTTGGGGACCCCATGTCCCACCCCTGACCATTCCGAGTATTGCCCATTTATCACCACCCTCTGAACCCACCCTTGTAGCCAGTTTTTAATTGATGTACTCACCCTATGGTCCATGCCAACAGACCTTACCTTGTTCATGGGGAACTGTGTCAAATGCTTTTGCAAAATCCAGATACACCACGTCTATGGGCCTTCCTTTATCTAGATTGCAGCTCACCTCCTCATAGAAGGTTAATAGATTGGTTTGGCAAGAACAATTCTTCATGAATCCATGCTGATTACTGTTAATGATACCCTTTTCATTACTAAAATCTTGTATATAGTCCCTTATCATCGCCTCCAAGAGCTTGCATACTATTGATGTTAGGCTAACTGGTCTGTAATTCCCAGGGATGTATTTTGGCCCTTTTTTTAATATTGGTGCTACATTGGCTTTTCTCCAATCAGCTGGTACCATTCCAGTCAGGAAAACTGTATGTAAAAATTCGGAACAATGGTCTGGCAATTAATTGAATGAGTTCCCTAAGTACCCAAGCCATCTGGTCCCGGTGATTTCTTATTGTTAAGTTTCCCAAGTCTATTTCTAATTCTGTCCTCTGTTAGCCATGAGGGTACTTCCTGTGATGTGTCATGAGGACAAACACTGCAGTTTTGGTTACTGAAGCCCCTTGATTTCCTCGTGAAGACTAAGGAGAAGAATAAATTCAATACGTTCGCCATCTCCCCATTCTTTGTATCCAGATGTCCTTCTTTATTCTTTATGGGACCAATATGATCTGTCTTCCCCTTTTTTACTGTTGATATACTATATTTTTTTATTAATAACTGTGTTTGCTCTGCAAGTCTTTGCTAATAAAGCATAAACATGATTTGAAGACTATTAAAGCCCAACTTCAGCCTTGAATGTTTCTTTGTTTTGAATGGATGTATATGGATTAAATTCTTATGCCTAGTTTGTATTACTGCTCTTGAACATGTTAGGGGCATTTCAACACAGTTCCTGTACCTATGACAGCAAGACAAGAAATGAGGGAAGCATTTCTCATTGTGACAAGAAGATTTAGACAGTGATTAATTTGACAGAGGTTTCTAGCCCCTTTCTGGTTTACTGAAAAAAGTTGCTTGTCACAGTCTGCCTCCCAACTATATATATTTTCTATCACTTCATATCCTGACAGGAAATGGGGGGAAATGTTCCCAGTGGGCTCCATAGGTTACAGCAGAGGTCATGGGTTCAATTTCTACCCAACTTCAAAGAAAGTAGATCACTAAAAAGAACAATGGCTTGTCTCAAAGCAAAAACATCTTCTTATCATAAATATGGTTTTAATTCACCCCCAGGGACCTCTTCACAACTGGAATGTCCATGGCTACATTTCATTGTCATTGTACTAGATATCATCATGGCTCAGCCATTAAAATGGCTGGATAGCGCAAACATGGAGGGAGGACCGGGCAAAGGGGGGGAAGCAACAGGAGCGGTGACAGCTCAGCACTGGAGGACTCAGTTTGAAAGGTAAACCTGTCAAAATGTGCTAGTATGCAGTGTATACAAGTACGTTATTACATAGACCTGCAGGTTGCCCATTTTTTATTTTATTTATTACCACTTTAACTTCATACCATATTTGATTGAACAAGTGCCATCATCTCTATATGAAATAAATAATACAGCAAATTATATATTGTCTGTCTTAATTATAGTATAGTATAATATATAGTATATAGTATAATTTTATATACAGGTTAATACATTTTAGAAATATGGGGAGCCAATTTATGCCTTTGTCCTACCGTTCCCATTTCAATAGAGGTCAAATGCTGGTATTCATTTATCATCCCTTATGCATTTTTAACTTGACAATATCAGTCACAGGAAGAATATGTGAATGCATACTGCACAACAGTGTTAATTTTGTCGACTAAAACGACAAAAACATTTTAGTTGACTGACTAAACAATTGAGATGGCTAAAATACGACTAAAACTAAAATGGCATTTTAGTCAAAAGACTAAAATGGGACTAAAACTAAAATGGCATTTTAGTCAAAAGTCTAAGACTAAAACTAAATTTAAATTTGACTTCAAAATTAACACTGGTCTGTAGTGCATGTTCATACCTCAATACCTTAAATAATATATGAGATTTTTCACTCCAGCAGTATATAATGAGTTTGGAAATTGTAGAGAAATGTTAACTAATGCATTACAATTTAATTACACCCATTAGATTTTAGATGACTAAAATGAGTTTTAGTCGACTAAAACGTACTGAATATTTTAGTCGACTAAAACGTAGGACATTTTAGTCAACTAAAATGTACTAGAGATTTAGTCTAAATACGACTAGAACTAAAACAATTGCAGAAGACTAAAATGAGACTAAAACTAAAATGCCATTTTAGTGCTAAGACTAAAGCTAAATCGAAATTTGCTGCCAAAATTAACACTGCTGCACAACTGATATTATATAGACTTGTAGTTCTGCAAATATATCTGGCTACATCTATGAGAGTCAACACTGAATGGTATATATATTTATTTAGAACAATCATTTTGGTTTAGGCACCTACATTTGCCAATGTGACTGACAGAGGTGATAAGCAGTGCAAATAATGCAAAACTGAGAGATGTAGATCCATATCTGAGTAGCATTTCAAACTGTAGTTCAAATTACAATTAAATTGCAGCATATCACCATCACCAATATGTATCACATAGTAAGGATTTAGATAGGGGTCACTGACTGTGTAGTTATTATATACCAGAACAACAGATGGTGCTCCATGTGTATGGTTTTGTAATTGTGTTGTATTGTTTTGTGAACACCCACTGATTTACAACTTATCAATCTCCTCATTTCTTCTACTTGCACTAATTACACATGATATCTAGTGAAAGAAAGAGGATGGGATCCAAAGAACATTTTTGATGTGCATAAAGCTGTGTGTGGCCTTTAAAACATTATTGGCTTTTTTAGACAGATGGAGTAGTTGACATTCCAGATGGTAATCATAGTACTTGTATGCTGGAAGTCCTTTTCACAACTAATATGTACGTGGTTCTACAAATACATGTGTTGTATTCATTGGAGACAACAAGGATCAAGGGCAGCAAAGATATTAAGACATATGGTGAACAGCATGTGTTATATCTGCAAAAGGTGGAGCATTCACAAATAATTTCCCCCATACCTAGGGAATGCTATGGTAATTGTCAATGGGGTTGATTTACTAAAGGCAAATCCACTTTGCACTAAACGTGCATTGAAAGTGCACTTGGAAGTGCACCTGTAAGTGCAGTCGCTGTAGATCTGAGGGAAAGCTCTGCTGATTTTAGCATCCAATCATGTGCAAGCTAAAATGCTGTTTTTTATTTTACTTGCATGTCACCCTCAGATCTACAGCGACTGCACTTTCAGTGAACTGCAAGTGCACTGTAAGTGCAAAGTGAATTTGCCTTTAGTAAATAACCCCCCCTGGACCAATGTAACAATACTTAAAAAAACATACCTAGAGTTCAGCCTGTGCATCCTGTATTAAATATTTACTAGTTATATGAATAATATCTATTATTTATTTAAGGTACTTATATAGCGCCGTCAATTTACTCAGTGCTTTACATATACATTGTACATTAACATCGGTCAATAATAGTGTTGGTATATTTTTATATATCAGTTTAAATGTGTTCATTTAAAATTAATAAATAAAATCAGGGCTGCTGTTAGAAATCACAGGGCCTCATACAGCCTACCTGACAAGCCTCCCTCCCTTTTTTTTATACAATACAATTTGTTAATTAATTTATTTTTTTTTACATTTTTAAACTATGTTTTACAATTTTTTTTCACAATGGTGTTGGGGGGCTTGGGTGAAATATCAGGAGTCTAAACAAACCCGGGACATCTCACTTTTCAGACAGAGAAAAGCGACTGGGGACACAGATCACTAATCCTTTCTCTGCATCCTCAGCTGCACGGTAGATGAATGAACAGGAAGCACTCTCTACAGAGGCTCCTGTTCATTCATAAACTGAAGCATAGTAACCACAGTTTACTATGCTTCTGTTATAAATGAACACAGTGAGTAATCAGTAGGGATGAGCTTCGAGTTCGAGTCGAACTCATGTTCGACTTGAACATTGGCTGTTCGCAAGTTCGCCGAACAGCGAACAATTTGGGGTGTTTGCGGCAAATTTGAATGCCGCGGAACACCCTTTAAAAGTCTATGGGAGAAATCAAAAGTGCTAATTTTAAAGGCTAATATGCAAGTTATTGTCGTAAAAAGTGTTTGGGGACCTGGGTCCTGCCCCAGGGGACATGGATCAATGCAAAAAAAGTTCTAAAAACGGCCGTTTTTTCAGGAGCAGTGATTTTAATAATGCTTAAAGTCAAACAATAAAAGTGTAATATCCCTTTAAATTTTGTACCTGGGGGGTGTCTATAGTATGCCTGTAAAGGGGCGCATGTTTCCTGTGTTTAGAACAGTCTGACAGCAAAATGACATTTTGAAGGAAAAAACTCATTTAAAACTATCCGCGGCTATTGCATTGCCGACAATACACATAGAAGTTCATTGATAAAAACGGCATGGGAATCCCCCAAAGGGGAACCCCGAACCAAAATTTTTTAAAAAAAATGACGTGGGAGTCCCCCTAAATTCCATACCAGGCCCTTCAGGTCTGGTATGGATTTTAAGGGGAACGCCGCGCCAAAAAAAAAAAACGGCGTGGGGTCCCCCCAAATATCCATACCAGACCCTTATCTGAGCACGCAACCTGGCAGGCCACAGGAAAAGAGGGGGGGACGAGAGTGCGGCCCCCCTCCTGAACTGTACCAGGCCACATGCCCTCAACATTGGGAGGGTGCTTTGGGGTAGCCCCCAAAACACCTTGTCCCCATGTTGATGAGGACAAGGGCCTCATCCCCACAACCCTGGCCGGTGGTTGTGGGGGTCTGCGGGCGGGGGGCTTATCGGAATCTGGAAGCCCCCTTTAACAAGGGGACCCCCAGATCCCGGCCCCCCCTGTGTGAAATGGTAAGGGGGTACTTACCCCTACCATTTCACTAAAAAACTGTCAAAAATGTTAAAAATGACAAGAGACAGTTTTTGACAATTCCTTTATTTAAATACTTCTTCTTTCTTCTATCTTCCTTCATCTTCTGGTTCTTCTGGCTCTTCTGGTTCTTCCTCCGGCGTTCTCGTCCAGCATCTCCTCCGCGGCGTCTTCTATCTTCTTCTCCTCAGGCCGCTCCACACCCATGGCATGGGGGGGAGGCTCCCGCTCTTCTCTTCTTCTTTTCTTCTCTTCTTCTCTTCTTCATTTTCTTCTCCGGGCCGCTCCTCACCCATGCTGGCATGGAGGGAGGCTCCCACTGTGTGACAGCGCTCCTCGTCTGACAGTTCTTAAATAACGAGGGGCGGGGCCACCCGGTGACCCCGCCCCCCTCTGACGCACGGGACATGACGGGACTTCCCTGTGGCATTCCCCGTGACATCACAGGGAAGTCCCGTCAAGTCACTGTGTGTCAGAGGGGGGCGGGGTCACCGGGTGGCCCCGCCCCCCGTTATTTAAGAACTGTCAGACGAGGAGCGCCATCACACAGAGGGAGCCTCCCTCCATGCCAGCATGGGTGCGGAGCGGCCCGGAGAAGAAAATGAAGAAGAGAAGAAGAGAAGAAGAGAAGAAAAGAAGAAGAGAAGAGCGGGAGCCTCCCCCCCATGCCATGGGTGCGGAGCGGCCCGAGGAGAAGAAGATAGAAGACGCCGCAGAGGAGATGCTGGACGAGAACGCCGGAGGAAGAACCAGAAGAGCCAGAAGAAGCAGAAGAACCAGAAGATGAAGGAAGATAGAAGAAAGAAGAAGCATTTAAATAAAGGAATTGTCAAAAACTGTCTCTTGTCATTTTTAACATTTTTGACAGTTTTTTAGTGAAATAGTAGGGGTAAGTACCCCCTTACCATTTCACACAGGGGGGGCCGGGATCTGGGGGTCCCCTTGTTAAAGGGGGCTTCCAGATTCCGATAAGCCCCCCGCCCGCAGACCCCCACAACCACCGGCCAGGGTTGTGGGGATGAGGCCCTTGTCCTCATCAACATGGGGACAAGGTGTTTTGGGGGGCTACCCCAAAGCACCCTCCCAATGTTGAGGGCATGTGGCCTGCTACGGTTCAGGAGGGGGGGGCCGCACTCTCGTCCCCCCTCTTTTCCTGCGGCCTGCCAGGTTGCGTGCTCGGATAAGGGTCTGGTATGGATCTTTGGGGGGACCCCACGCCATTTTTTTTTTTTTTTGGCGCGGGGTTCCCCTTAAAATCCATACCAGACCTGAAGGGTCTGGTATGGAATTTAGGGGGAACCCCACGTCTTTTTTTAAAAAAAAATTTGGGCGGGGTTCCCCTTAATATCAATACCAGACCTGAAGGGCCTGGTATGGAATTTAGGGGGACTCCCACGTCTTTTTTTTTTAAATTTTGGTTCGGGGTTCCCCTTTGGGGAATTCCCATGCCGTTTTTCTCAATGAACTTCTATGTGTATTGTCGGCAATGCAATAGCCGCGGGTAGTTTTAAATGGGTTTTTTCCTTCAAAATGTCATTTTGCTGTCAGACTGTTCTAAACACAGGAAACATGCGCCCCTTTACAGGCATACTATAGACACCCCCCAGGTACGAAATTTAAAGGGATATTACACTTTTATTGTTTGACTTTAAGCATTATTAAAATCACTGCTCCTGAAAAAACGGCCGTTTTTAAAACTTTTTTTTGCATTGATCCATGTCCCCTGGGGCAGGACCCAGGTCCCCAAACACTTTTTATGACAATAACTTGCATATTAGCCTTTAAAATTAGCACTTTTGATTATTCATGTTCGTGTCCCATAGACTTTAACGGTGTTCGCGTGTTCGAACAAACTTTTTTCCTGTTCGCATGTTCTGGTGCAAACCGAACAGGGGGGTGTTCGACTCATCCCTAGTAATCAGTATCGATAACTCACTGTGTTTATTCAGGAAAAGAAGGGAACGGTATATATGACATACTTCCCAGTGCCTTCCACGGCTCTCCACCTTGAAGTGATCCTGTCAGGGAATTTAGTAGACCAGACTGTGTGGACTGCACAGAGGAAACCAGAAACACAAATAAGTGAATAATAATGGTGTTTATTTAAATAGGTGACAAGCAAGTGAATATAAACAGTGCAAAACCAACCACAGACCGACAAACAACAAATAGTATATACAAATAAATGGAGATACCGGAATCGTAAACAAAGCCAGGCCGAGGTCATACACAGGGAGGTCAGCAGATGGGTAAGGACTGGAAACCAACAGGACAGGGAGAGGATGGATAGGCTGCAGGGCAGAGATCCAGGGAAATCAGGAAACAGGAGAGACAAGTCCAGGATGGGCTCAGGATAGGGATCGGATCAGGTCAGGTCAGGACAGATGCAGGCTCAAGGTCAAGATTAGGGATGAGCTTCGAGTTCGAGTTGAACTCATGTTCGACTTGAACATCGGCTGTTCGGCAGTTCGCTGAACAGCGAACAATTTGGGGTGTTCGAAAGCCACGGAACACCCTTTAAAAGTCTATGGGAGAAATCAAAAGTGCTAATTTTAAAGGCTTATATGCAAGTTATTGTCATAAAAAGTGTTTGGGGACCTGGGTCCTGCCCCAGGGGACATGGATCAATGCAAAAAAAAGTTTTAAAAACGTCCGTTTTCTTCGGGAGCAGTGATTTTAATAATGCTTAAAGTGAAACAATAAAAATGTAATATTCCTTTGAATTTCATACCTGAGGGGTGTCTATAGTATGCCTGTAAAGGGGCGCATGTTTCCCGTTTTTAGAACAGTCTGACAGCAAAATGACATTTCAAAGGAAAAAAAGTCATTTAAAACTACTCATGGCTATTAATGAATTGCCGGTCTGACAATATACATAAAAGTTCATTGATAAAAACGGCATGGGAATTCCCCACAGGGGAACCCTGAACCAAAATAAAAAAAATGACGTGGGGGTCCCCCTAAATTCTATACCAGGTCCTTCAAGTCTGGTATGGATGGATATTAAGGGGAACCCCGGCAAAAAATTTTAAAAAAAATGGCGTGGGGTCCCCCTCAAAATCTATACCAGACCCTTCAGGTCTGGTATGGATTTTAAGGGGAACCCTGCCCCAAAATTAAAAAAAAAATGGCATGGGGTTTCCCAAAAAATCCATACCAGACCTTTATCCGAGCATGCAACCTGGCAGGCCGCAGCAAAAGAGGGGGGGACAAGAGAGCGGCCCCCCTCCTGAACCATACCAGGCCACATGCCCTCAACATTGGGAGGGTGCTTTGGGGTAGCCCCCCAAAACACTTTGTCCCCATGTTGATGGGGACAAGGGCCTCATCCCCACAACCCTTGCCCGGTGGTTGTGGGGGTCTGCGGGCGGGGGGCTTATCGGAATCTGGAAGACCCTTTAACAAGGGAACCCCCAGATCCTGGCCCTCCCGTGTGAAATGGTAAGGGGGTACAAAAGTACCCCTACCATTTCCCCAAAAAAGTGTAAAAAATGTTAAAAATGACAAGAGACAGTTTTTGACAATTCCTTTATTTAAATGCTTCTTCTTTCTTCTATCTTCTTTCTTCTATCTTTCTTCGGTTTCTTCCTCCATCTTCTTCTTCTTCTGGTTCTTCTGGTTCTTCCTCCGGTGTGGCATCTTCCTCTGTGGTGACGGCGTCTTCTTCCCTTCTTCTTCTCGGGCTGCTCCGCATCCATCATGATGGGAGGCTCCCGCTGTGTGACGCTTCTCAACTTCTGACAGTTCTTAAATAAAGGAGGGCGGGGCCACCCGGTGACCCCACCCCCTCTGACACACGGGGACTTAACGGGGACTTCCCTGCGGCATTCCCCGTGACGTCAGAGGGGGCGGACAGGGAAGTCATCGTGCGTCAGAGGAGGGCGGGGTCACTGGGTGGCCCCGCCCTCTGTTATTTAAGAACTGTCAGAAGAGGAAAAGCTTCACACAGCGGGAGCCTCCTATACTGGTGGATGCGGAGCGGCCCGAGAAGAAGAAGGGAAGAAGACGCCGGCACCGCAGAGGAAGATGCCAGACGAGAACACCAGAGGAAGAACCAGAAGAACCAGAAGAAGAAGAAGATGGAGGAAGAAACCGAAGGAAGATAGAAGATAGAAGAAAGAAGATAGAAGAAAGAAGAAGCATTTAAATAAAGGAATTGTCAAAAAATGTCTCTTTTAACTGTCATTTTTAACATTTTTGACACTTTTTTTGTGAAATGGTAGGGGTACTGTCAGAAGAGGAAAAGCGTCACACAGCGGGAGCCTCCTATCATGGTGGATGCGGCGCGGCCTGAGAAGAAGAAGGGAAGAAGACGCCGGCACTGCAGAGGAAGATGCCAGACGAGAACACCAGAGGAAGAACCAGAAGAACCAGAAGAAGAAGAAGATGGAGGAAGAAACCGAAGGAAGATAGAAGATAGAAGAAAGAAGATAGAAGAAAGAAGAAGCATTTAAATAAAGGAATTGTCAAAAAATGTCTCTTTTAACTGTCATTTTTAACATTTTTTGACATTTTTTTTGTGAAATGGTAGGGGTACTTTTATACCCCCTTACCATTTCACACGGGGGGGCCAGGATCTGGGGTCCCCTTGTAAAAGGGGGCTTCCAGATTCGATAAGTCCCCCGCCCGCAGACCCCCACAACCACCGGGCAAGGGTTGTGGGGATGAGGCCCTTGTCCCCATCAACATGGGGACAAGGTGTTTTGGGGGGCTACCCCAAAGCACCCTCCCAATGTTGAGGGCATGTGGCCTGGTATGGTTCAGGAGTGGGGGCGCTCTCTCGACCCCCCTCTTTTCCTGCGGCCTGCCAGGTTGCATGCTCGGATAAGGGTCTGGTATGGATTTTCGGGGGGACCCCACGCCATTTTTAAAAAGAAAACTGGCACGGGGTTCCCCTTAATATCCATACCAGACCTGAAGGGCCTGGTGTGAAATTTAGGGGGGCTCCCCACATCATTTTTTTAAAAAATTTTGGTTCAGGGTTCCCCTGTGGGGAATTCCCACGCCGTTTTTATCAATGAACTTTTATGTGTATTGTCGGACCGGCAATTCATTAATAGCCGCGAGTAGTTTTAAATGACTTTTTTTCCTTTGAAATGTCATTTTGCTGTCAGACTGTTCTAAACACGGGAAACATGCGCCCCTTTACAGGCATACTGTAGACACCCCCCCAGGTATGAAATTTAAAGGAATATTACACTTTTATTTTTTCACTTTAAGCATTATTAAAATCACTGCTCCTGAAAAAACGGCCGTTTTTAAAACTTTTTTTTGCATTGATCCATGTCCCCTGGGGCAGGACCCAGGTCCCCAAATACTTTTTATGACAATAACTTGCATATAATAGTAAGTGAAAAACCAAGCACTGAGATGGATATAAATAAATAAATAAGTGAAAAAAATTCTAAATAAAATCCCAATAAGGGTTGACTAATCAATAAAATAAAGCTGCTATCAATGAAAGGTCATCAGAATCCCACAGAGCATAAAAAAACATATAAAATTGATGCGCTCTAATATATGATCAGTCAGTATAAAATGATGTGGAAAATGTGCATATAATGGACCTAAACCATTACCATAAGAATGTGCAAAGCCTGTAATAAAATCATTAGTTGAATGAACCTGGTGCTAATACATACACACCAATCCGCTACAGTGCTAAATAATCCTGTGAAAAAACACATAAACTATGCCACTCTGAAGAATAAGGCACATATGTGAATATATATAAACATAACTAACAAGTGTGGAGTGTAGCAAAAAACCTGGCGCTGTAACCCACAAAATGTGAACAAATTATTTTGTGAAAACCACACTAAAAACGCCACAATACTAAAATTTATGTGAACAAAATTATAAAAACCACTCAAAGCTCGAGCCTTGAGAAAGTCACGTGATGGTGACGCAACGCGTGGGAGGAGCCTAGGACGTTCACTGCAGTTTGACACTTGGAGTTGAACTGCAGCGGTCTTTTGAGAAAAGTCTCATCCACAGTGGCTGACTGCAATCTGGATACCTATATGCATTTACACAACTGGGCGCACGTGAGTGTATTTCTGAGTGGTTTGCTTGTGTCCTTTTATTCAGTTCACCACGCAATGATGCATTTCCCTGCTTGTTTTTCATAAAATCGCCGGGGTTGAGAACCAGATGACCAACATGAATATGGCTGAAGCAGGATGCTAAAACAAGTCATGAACAACGATCTAACACTTTAATTAATTTAGCTTATTAAGGAATGAACTGCTGGGACTGCTGGGCATTCTGATTCCAGAGTAATATATCTTCACTGAAAACTCTCTCCCTATGATTGCACATATTGGCAACATACACCAGAGTGGTTTTTATAATTTTGTTCACATAAACTTTAGTATTGTGGCGTTTTTAGTGTGGTTTTCACAAAATAATTTGTTCACATTTTAATTTAGTTTTGTGGCATCTTTTGTGGGTTACAGTGCCAGGTTTTTTGCTACACTCCACACTTGTTAGTTATGTTTATATATATTCACATATGTGCCTTATTCTTCAGAGTGGCATAGTTTATGTGTTTTTTTCACAGGATTATTTAGCACTGTAGCGGATTGGTGTGTATATATTAGCACCAGGATCATTCAACTAATGATTTTATTACAGGCTTTGCACATTCTTATGGTAATGGTTTAGGTCCATTATATGCACATTTTGCACATCATTTTATGCTGACTGATCATATATTAGAGCGCATCAATTTTATATGTTTTTTTAACTTGCATATAAGCCTTTAAAATTAGCACTTTTGATTATTCATGTTCGTGTCTTATAGACTTTAACAGTGTTCGCGTGTTCGAACAAATTTTTTGCCTGTTCGCATGTTCTGGTGCGAACCGAACAGGGGGGTGTTCAGCTCATCCCTAGTCAAGATAACAGGCAGCAAGGTCAGGGCGCAGGGAGAGAGACACCAAGGCAAGCATGTGAGGGCTTGCCGGGTATTTATCAGACTGCAGTAATTGACCTCATGTTACACCTGAGCGCAGCAGTGCTGTCTGCTCCCCACATTCTCGAGATACACCCGCTGGTGGACACCGGTACTACAGCCCAAGGATGCAACAGTGCCACCAGCAGGTGAGTCCTCTTATTACAGGTCCTGGGTGTTGGAAGACACCCACTGGTGGACACTGGTACTGCGATCCAAGAGACCGACAGCGCCCCCAACGGGTTAACCTTTTCATGACAGACCCCCATGTCCCTCAGCAGCTGGTGGCCCCGCTCTCCACCTTGAAGTGATCCCCCATGTCCCTCAGCAGCTGGTGGGGGGGAGCTGGCAGCCTGGCTGGAGGGGCACACAGGGGGCCCCAGCATCAGGAGAAGAAGATCATCTACAGGAGGGGGTGATCAGTGCAGCGGGTGGGCATTTGCCAGAATAGGTCACTTGTAGTCCCCTCCAAAGCAGCTAAAAGTCCGCCACAGGAAGAGGAGAAGAGACTGGCAGTGTGGCAGTGCTGCCAGGTGGGGGGGTGGGACACACAGGGAGGCTTGGGCGGCAGGGGGAATCGGATCATGGACAGGAGCCGGTGATCAGTGTGATCGATGTCCATGATCCAATTCATTCTGCTGCCTGGGCCCACTGCTGAACTGATGGGGCCTGGGCCCCATACAGGAGGACCAGTGGTACCCTCTTATCAGCGGCACTGAGTAAAAGCTAACCAACATCATTATACTTTTCTTTAAGCACAGATACCTTCCATCTAGTATCTACTTATTTCTGAGAGAATCCCTGAATTGTTCCCTGCACATTTATTCTAACACAGAAAAAGCTGATTGATTGGTGAGGTGTCAAAGTAAAGCACAATATTAATGGCTGTTAATAATGCACAGTGTGCACAGTGGTTTTGCTCAGCACCTCAACTATCACTGAGCATTACTGCCCACATGAAATCCAACAGTCCTGGAGATGGCTTGCCTATAAAAAAGTATAGTGCAGTATTGACATTGATTCCCTATGCTTTGTGCACATTTCGGCATTAAAGACTTATTAGCGATTTTTCATAAATCAAAATGGCAAGTAACAAATGTGTTATGTAAACCAAGGAGTATCAATTTTGTGCTTCCAAAATATTTTGTCCATTTTAAAACTGCAAGTTTTACTTTAAGTAGTTTAGGGCACTTGGGATGCTACACATGCCCCAAAAAATGTCATAAAAGTAAGAAGGGCATGTATAGTAGTCCAGTCCTTCTGCCCACTTGCTGCGCCCCCATCCCGCTTGCCACCAATTCCCAGCTCTTAAAGTGGCACTGGCAAATCACATGTGCAGCGCTATGTAGCGACGCCATGTGATTTGGCAGTACAGCTGCGTTTGTGTCATTGATGAAGAAGTTTTGGAATAGAGGTGACTTTTTTCCTTCATGCCCCCCCTCCTCCTTTGGATCTAGTTTATGGATTTAGGTGTTTTTGTGACACATTGTTCTAAATCATTTGGATGGACTTTCTCAGCTCTTCACATACTTTTTCACCTAACTGAGTCCTACTATCTTTAAATCATTGACGACGCATACATGTGTGCGACCCTTTTATCCTTTTCTTTTTAATATTTATTCATACGATCATGGATATATAATTCCTTGGTAGATATCTTTCATATCAGGTATGATGAATGGCTGATGAACATATTTTTTGATCTTTCGATCAGTTATCAGGTTTACTAATTCTGCAAACTGGATCCTGAAGAAGCCCATCTCCTGTTTTTGGGTGAAACGCGCTGATCCATGATACATAAATTCTTCCCTTTGCATTGTTTGCACAGAATAGTCATATATCGTTTATGTTGATGTAATCTGTATCTATGATATCATATATGTTTTTACATTTTGTACAAATAAAATTTAGATGAATCTTTTTGAATCTATATTGTAGTAGTTGATACTGTATTTGGCATCTAAAAATCCCCCTTTCTTTCCCACAATCTCACTACGTTTATAAATGCAGCTGCTGCTGTAAAAATAGACTGTCTGACCTAGACATTGTTTAGGCATAAAATAGAGATGTGCAAAGTAAAAATATTTTTTTAAATAAAGTTTGACTAAATGTAACCCCTCCTTAACCCTTAGCTCTTATTAACCCCTTTCCCCCTTCTCCCTTCAACTAATATTTTCCTGCTGATTTGTTTTGTTTATTTATGTTTTATTAACCATTTATATTTAAACCTTTTTTTTTTGTTTGTTCATTTTGTTTTTGTGTTACATAAAAAAGTGCAAAGTTGAAAAAAACTTTATTTTATTTGTAAATACAGTTGCAATGCTTTATACCCGAATCATAGTTTTGGTGTAATTTTGAAAAGGACAAATTGCAGTATAGAACAAAATTTTACTTTTTATCTACCATACCATTTTTTTTTAAATGAACACTGCTCAAAAAAGTGACAACATGACAAAAAGAAAGCATTCTTTACTCTTAAAAATGAAATGAGGTTTATTTACTAAAGCCAAAGAGTGCAAAATCAGGCTCACTTCTGCGTAGAAACCAATCAGCTTCTAACCTCAGCTTGTTCAATTAAGCTTTGGCAATAGAACCTGAAAGCTGATTGATTTCTATGCAGAAGTGAGCCTGATTTTGCACTTTCAAGCTTTAGTAAATAAACCCCAACATGTATTACTTTGTTATTTACAGGTATGGGAGGTGAAGCAGTTAAAATTAGAAAGTGTTATTTGTTTCAAGGGTTTACTAGTTCTCACTGATTTATATTTTCCAGTTATCTACCATTCGGCTTTAACCATACTGAGCTACTGGGCCTTGCATTTTTGTTCTGTATATTCTTTTACATGCTTTAGCTTTTAAACCTATGTTGTCATGTGCTATACCTATTTTTGACTGTCTATGCCATACTTGGAATGTCTTTCCTATGTTCAATAAATTGTTTATGGAACTAAAATTGGAAAGTGGGTATCATATTTTCAAAAAATGAACTTTAAGAGCTCTTGGAATTCATACTAAAGGACTAGTTTGCTATGATAGTATGACATCTAAGAAGATTACGGGAGAGCAGAATTTAGTCAAAAGAGAATGCCCCAGTGTATACAGCTTTATGTATTTTTTTTTTTATACACTACTCAGTTTATTTTGGCTTGTACAAGATCTTAAATACACAGGACGAGATGGGTGTTATTATTATTTTCCACCAATAAGGGGTACATGTTTGAATGATATATTTCCTTTATAATAAGGGTGAAAAACTACTTATTCATTTAAAGCAAAGGTTCACACAAAAATTGACCATCCACTTTTCGGAACCCTCCCCCCCTCCGGTGTCACATTTGGCACCTTTCAGGGGGGAGGGGGGTGCAGATACCTGTCTAAGACAGGTATTTGCACCCACTTCCAGCATAGACTCCCACGGGAGTCTATGCCTCTTCCCGTCCCCACCGCGCTGTCTGCTGGGACACACACGGGTCCCAGAGACAGCGGGGACCAGTTAGGAAGCGCAGTAGGGAACCGGGAAGTGAAGCCGCAGCGCTTCACTTCCTGATTCCCTTACAGAGAATGACAGCTGCAGCACCCAAGGACCGAGGGACGATTCGGTCTCTGGTGCCGACATCGCTGGACCCTGGGACAGGTGAGTGTCCTTATTTTAAAAGTCAGCAGCTGCAGTATTTTTAGCTGCTGACTTTTAAATGTTTTTTTTTCGTGGGACTCCCTCTTTAACCAACTATAAAGATACACATATTTAGAATTCTTTACGTATTTGTATTGAGGCAACTTATACTGTTATTTAATTATTTTTAATTATTTAGTCATGGAACGCTTTTGAGAACATACATAGGAGAAAAACATAACCATTAATTTTAAACATTTACAGGTTTAAAACACAACCTTATAACAACCATGCAGTAAATTTGGTCACCTTCTGAAATAACTCTCCCATTTGGCAAAAAACAAAAAAACAAAAACAACAGACTCGTAGACCTTTACCATGTGATCAAGCAAAAACCCTATATACTGCCTCCCCTGTAGTCTCGGACCCATCCCAATCTATACTGCCTCCCCTGTAGTCTCGGACCCGTCCCAATCCATTTTATACCATTATATATTACCAAACAAAAAAAAAAAAAAAAAAAAGGGGGGGGGGAGTATACAAGAAAGACAAACAACAAGACGAAATAAAAAAAAGAAGAGAAAAAGTAAAGCCGATCCAGTCGAGGAGGGTACAACCCTCCTCTGAGGCCAAAAAGAAACATTCCACAGTGACCAGGTCTTGGAATAGCGCTCCTGTTGATGTCGTGCAGAAAGAACCAGGTCTTCTAATTTGCTAATCTCTTTCACTTTGCATAGCCACATCCCTATCATCGGGGGTAATGCTGATTTCCATGTCAGAGGGACACATGTCTTAGCAGCATCTAAAAGATGACAAATGATAGATTCCTTGTATACCTTTTCTGGTATGTGAGATGCATGAAGAAGAAAGAAGGCTTGGTCTTCTGGTATCCTACAGTCCGTGAAGATTTGAATAATGCGTCTAACCTCTGTCCGCTGTTAGGTTAGGTTAGGTCAGAGAGCTTTATGTATTTATGGAAGATCTTCATCCTGCACTGAAGCGCTTATGCTACAATCTTCAAAAATTGGACATGAAAAAAGCCTACTATAAAAATACAGCTATCAAAAATGAATTCCCTTTTCAGGCTATGGAGGTAAAATTGAATGTGATATGAACAAGTGCAGAGAAATTAAGTTAAATAAATTGCTAATGAGTAACAAATTCCAACTAATTCTGAATTTGTCATCAATGTGGGCATACAACTAATAAAAAAAAGCAGACACTCATTGTGAAGTTTAAGGGTATTGTCAGTTAATATGACTACATACACAATGCTGCAATAGGTCTGTTTCTTGAGAAATGCCAGCTAAGCAGTTGCCTAAAGCATCTTCTGATGCCGCAGGGGGTGGTGGTGCCAATTGCCTCCTTCTACTCTAATTGCTCTCAGTGTATTGGAGGAGGATATAAGAGAGACCTAAAAGCTGGAAGAGTAGATAAGGAAATGTGGCAGCGGGAAAATTAAATTTACTCCTGATCTTATTCAGATCTGTGTATTGCAGGAAGAAAGAGGAAAGATATACAGGTGATACTCGAAAAATTTGAATATTGTGCAAAAGTTCATTTATTTCACTAATGCAACTTAAAAGGTGAAACCAATGTATGAGATAGACTCATTACATGCAAAGCAAGATAGTTCAAGCTGTGATTTGTCATAATTTTGATGATTATGGCTTACAGCTCATGAAAACCCCAAATCCACAATCTCAGAAAATTAGAATATTACATGCAATCAATAAAACAAGGATTGTACATAGAACAATATCAGACTTCTGAAAAGTATAAGCATGCATATATACGCAGTACTTGCTTTGGCCCCTTTTGCAGCAATTACTGCCTCAATGCAGCGTGGCATGGAAGCTATCAGCCTGTGGCACTGCTGAGGTGTTATGGAAGACCAGGATGCTTCAATAGTGGCCTTCATCTCTTCTGCATTGTTCGGTCTCATGTTTCTCATCTTTCTCTTGGCAATGCCCCATATTATTATTATTATTACTATTCAGGATTTATATAGCGCCAACAGTTTATGCAGCACTTTACAATATAAAAGGGAGACAATACAGTTATAATACAATAAAAAAAGAGCATTAAAAGGGCCCTGCTCAGAAGAGCTTACAATCTAATAGGGTGGGGCAGGTGGTACAAAAGGTTGTAAGTGTGGGGAATGAGCTGGTGGTAGGACATTAGTTGGAGTTGTGATAGGCTTTCCTGAAGAAATTAGTTTTCAGGGATCGCCTGAAGGTAGCAAGAGTAGGGGATAGCCGGATAGATGGAGGTAGCGAGTTCCAGAGGATGGGAGAGGCTCTGGAGAACTCCTGGAGACTAGCATGGGAGGAGGAGATGAGAGAGCTTGAAAGCAGGAGGTCTTGAGAGGAGCAGAGAGGTTGATTTGGGTGATATTTGGAGACAAGATTAGTGATGTAGCTGGGGGCAGAGTTGTGAATGGCTTTGTATCTTGTGGTTAGTATTTTGAATTTAATTCGCTGGGTGATTGGGAGCCAGTGTAGGGATTGGAGTAGAGGGTTGGCAGACACTGAGCGGTTGGTAAGGTGGATAAGTCTGGCAGCAGCATTCATGATAGACAGAAGAGGGGATAGCCTATGGAGAGGTAAGCCAATGAGAAGGGAGTTGCAATAGTCAAGGTGAGAGATAACAAGGGAGTGAATGAGGAGCTTGGTGGTTTCATTTGTTAAAAAGGGACGAATTTTAGAGATGTTATGGAGGTGAATTCTACAAACTTTTGACAACGATTGGATTTGAGGCTGAAATGACAAGTCAGAGTCTAGGATTACACCTAGTCAAAAAATAGGAAAAGGATTTCCCCAGGTGGGGTTTTTAGGCAGCGGGGTTTGAAATATTAGACCAATGTTGTATAAAAAGAATAATGTTTATTATACAAAGAATACATTTACACAAGGATTGTTAAAAAAATGAGCTCTGATATAGAGTGTTTACAAAACTAGTAGAGGCAGACACGCATTTATACAGACATAATTTTCCATAACAACATCATATAGATATTATCAATATTGGAAAAAAGGTCCTGACGCGTTTCAACCTATATATTTCAAGGTCTTCCTCAGAGGTCTGTCTGTTGAAAAATATACAATGAGAATATACTTATAAAAGCTTGGTTGCATATACCAAAAGAAACACATCATATTCCATATAGCATAGTTACCCAATAGTGCGTGTCCCATAAGCGAAAAACTTCCTATCATATATTCCTATATGAGATGATGATCAAATTCAAATGAATTGATCAGTTGAAATTAAAAGTGAATAAAAAGGCATGGGGGTGTTTGTGTGCTGGAACTTTAAGAGATGATAGGAGACTATGTGTGCAGCATATATAATATATTGTATGTGCTGTGTAACAAGGAGAAATAGATAGAGCGTGTATACCAAATAGGTAACTCAAATATAAGTACCGTATATACTCGAGTATAAGTCGTTCCGAGTATAAGTCGAGGCCCTAATTTACCACAAAAAAAATGGGAAAAACGTATTGACCCGAGTATAAGACGAGGGTGAGAAATGCACAGCTACTGTAAGTGGAAAAGAGGGTCAACAATACCCATTTGCAGCATCACTGTGCCCATTTGCATGCCTCACTGTGCCCATTTGCAGCCATAGATCCCCTGAACTTCAAACTCGGTAGTTAAGGGTTCCTAGATGCCCCCTAGCTGCAGCCAAAATTTGGGGTCTCTGAACCCAAAGGGTCCCGAAATGACATTGCTGCAGATGAACACAGTTGACTGAATTTGGGGCCCCGTATCTTGGGGTCACTTAGTGCTAGGAACCCCAAATTTGGTTTGCAAACCCAATGGAACTAGCACCATAAAATTTCCAAAGCTGGGGTTTCTAGCACCAAGTGGCCCCAAGATACAGGGCCCCAAAAATCAGTTCAGAAAATGTCAAGCACTTTTCTGCAGCAGAGAATGACATTTTCCGAACCGCTTTGGATATGTTATGGTACCAGTTCCACTGGGTTAGCACACCAAATGTGGGGTTCCTAGAACTAAGTGGCCCTGAGATATGGGGCCCCAAATTCGGTTCAGAAAATGTCAAGCACTTTTCTGCAGCAGAGAATGACATTTTCCGAACCGATTTTGGGGCCCCGTATCTCGGGGCCATTTAGGGCTAGGAACTTCAGCTTTGGATATGTTGTGGTACCAGTTCCAATTTGGGGTTCCTAGCACCAAGTGACCCAGAGATACGGGGCCCTAAAGTCGGTTCGGAAAATGAAATTTTTTGCTGCAGAAAAGTGCTTGACTCGAGTATAAGTCGAGGGGGGCACTTTCAGCACAAAAAAATGTGCTGAAAAATTCGACTTATACTCGAGTATATACGGTAAGTGAGCAGAGATGTGAAAACAAAAAACTGAAAATAGGTGAGGGTGCCCGCAAAAAGCGTGATAAAACATGGTGTGATAAGAAATATATTAATAATGGACAGTGCATTACCTTATATCAATGTGCAAGCAAAATGTGAAAGTACACTGTACTGCCCTTTACGTTTAGACCCAAATGTGACCCGACCCGGGATTGGCCACAGGGTTTGTCAGGCTCAGTGGACGCTCATCCAAACAGAGTTGACAGTCTAAAAATATGCAAGGAAAGTAACATTGTATATGGTATCAGGCATTCATTATGTATATAAGATCAGTATGATAAACTGATCATTTAATTCAGGGCTGAAACAGTGCAGAGACACAATGCTGAAAAGGTGTACTTACCAAGTGAGAGCTGCAAGAAAGTCAAATCACCCAGAAAGAGAAATTGCCAGTTTGTGCTGTGAGAGCATATATGTATCCTTATTTATGGGCGTATATCAATTAAGAAGGAATTCCCCGCAGGTGTGAACGCCTCCCCTCACCACTCCAATCAGTGGGAACACTGTGGAGGGCATAGCCGCCAATAGGGCAGCCCTGTGTGACCTCCCCGGCGTTCGGGACAAGCCGAAGCCCCATCCCTGACGTCATCCTCGCCATAATCACGTGACACGCCCGCGTCACATGGCACGCACGGGGCCCCGTGCATGCACAGTGACCGGGAGCATCCGAGGGTGTCCCCGAACGCCGCCGGCAAGGGAGAAAATATCCCCGACGCGACAACCAGAACCAGCCTGGATGTCCGATGGGGAAAGGGGGGGAGGAGCCAATACCAAAGGCGGCCTCCTCCCCCCCCTGCCAGGAAGACACATCAAAATGGCCAGCCCTGGCCCAGAGGCCGCGACAACAGAGCCGCCAAGTCCCAAAAGGGGGGGGGGGAGGGTGCAAGCAAAAAGAAAGAGGCATATAATGGTCTACAAGGATAAGCATATACACACATATGCACATATGCACATGTGCATATATGCATATAGGGAACTGATGGTTTTTAACATTTGTGGGCAAATTAACCCAGGCTCATAATGCATTAATTCTAGGTCTATTGGCACATGAAGTATCCATATATGTAGGAAAAATTTCACATGTCTTAATAAGTTGGAAAGAAAATAATAAAGGTAATAATAAAAGTGACTATAAAAAATAAGTACGTCCTAAGACACAGAGAGAGGGGGGAATGGAAAAAATGCCCATATATTTGTCAATATGGGATTTACATGCGAACACATTGTTTAAAATCGCATGTATAATCTAGCGATTTTACATGTCAAAAAAGTGCTGATTTTTTCTCCAGCACTTTATTAAATTTTTGAACAAGGGATGAGATCAAAGTTTTAACCCGATCACCCTGTTCAAAATCCGTCTCATAACCTAGCATGAGATTGGCCCACTCATCTCCCTGAAAATTACTCAAATTTATAAGAATTGTACCTTATACAGTATAAATACCAACAAGCGACATGTGAATGTCCCTACACTCTGGAGCTCATGTTTTTACCTCCCATGTGTCAAATGGGAGGTAAAAACATGAGGAACTGAAGGATAAATTACTTACCTATAAAAACTCAGTTGAATATAATACCCTGTCCTCCAATTTGCAGGCACATCTCATAAAGGAGGATAAGGAACAAAAAACAAAAAAGGGATTCCCGTGACACCGGGGATTATAAAGCGGGCAAGGTATTCGGATGGCAGAAATCCATTACAGAATCTCCTTCACAGCCACCCATGGAGACTAATGTCCACAGCCAGGATACCCTTGTTCCACCCATTGAGCCTGCGGTCCGTCCAAAATCTTATGTAGATAGAGGACGGTCTCATGGCAGAGGCCCCCCTCCACAAAGGGGACGCCAGCCAAGTATGCATACCCCTAAACAACAGAGAGGAAGAGGTCATCCTTCTAGAGAGAGAGGGAGAGGAGGAAATAGGGGTGATTATCATAATTATAATGATTATCAACATTATGAACGGGAGAACTCTTACTATCAGGGGTCCCTGGTTCGCCACCACGAACCTTCTCATCACCCCTATCATCAGAATCCATCCTATTATAGACACCCTCTGGTTTCTACATATAATAGCTATTCCCCTCTACGTGATCACCATAATGAGAACGTCTATCCTTTCCCTAATGTAGGGTATGATCCATCCCCACGTATACGACCTTACTCCGATTCACGGACCCCTCTGGATTTTCACGAGGGTACCCAGAACAAAAAAAGAGGCCCAGAAACAAGAGAGGGTCCAGAGGAGGGAGGAGGGTCCAGAGAAGAAAAGCGCAAACGAACCTAACATGTCAGGGGGTATTTAACTTGAGCAATACAATTCTTACTCAAGAAGAGAAAATTGTTTTAAACAAAGGTCTCAAATTTGCCCCTCCGTACAAACTTAATAAGTTTGATACGTTCATCGACATACAAAAGTTCATTAGAAAAGTTAGTGTCCAAGGGTACATCATTTCAAACCCCACTAGGAATGTGGCCAGGGCAGCAACGTCCGGTACCGTCCATTCGGGCCTATCCAATCCCTCCCTCTTTAGTCCCCCCACACAACTTCCACCTACCATTAATTTGTTCAAAGAATTGGTGCTGAGAGATTTGGCTGCGATTCCACTTAAGCGCAAATTTTACAACCCTCTACCCTCAGTAGGTGTAAAGAGGTTATGTGACAACAAGAATTTAGTGATTCGCCCCGCCAACAAAGGCGGGGGATTGTCCTACTAAACAAATCTGACTACATGGATGAAATGCATCGCATTTTGGAAGATCGAGAGACCTATATAGAATTACCAAAGAATCCTACATTCGAGTACAAAAAGAACTGAAGAACCTAGTAGCTAAAGGTTTTGACTCCTGTATTTTAAACAAAAAAGAGAGATCTTTTCTAGTCCCCCTTGCTCCATGCATCCCAGTTATATATTACTTGCCTAAAGTCCACAAGGACCCTCTCCATCCCCCGGGTCGACCTATAATTAGTGGTATCAACTCGGTCACCTCAAAGATTGGGAAATATATCGACTTTTTCCTACAGCCATCTGTACTTAAGATGCCGTCCTACTTAAAAGATACTAAGGATGTGATTAAACTGTTATCGAATGTTTCCCATTCTGGTGACCTTATCATGGCCACTGCGGACGTTGCGTCCCTTTATACCTGCATTCCACACCGTGAAGGTGTGGATGCGGTACATTGTTTTCTAAACAGGGATGCCTCCCTTGCTTCACCCCAGATAGAATTCATTATTGATTTAATTGAGTTTGAAACACAACACAATTATTTCTGGTTTGGTAGTAAATTCTATTGCCAACATAAATGGGTGGCTATGGGAGCAAAATTTGCTCCCAGCCTGGCCAACCTGTTCATGGCCAAGTGGGAGGAGGATGTCATCTATGCCATGGAGAACCCACACCTTCTGTTGTGGGCCCGGTACATAGACGACATCCTCCTCCTGTGGACAGGGAGTCATGATGGTCTGGTTGATTTTTTCACAACTTTGAATAACAATGATAGGGGTATTGCTTTATCCTTTGAAACTAGTACCACCTCAATCCACTTTTTAGACCTTGTCATTGAAAGAAGTGGGTCCTCATTTATATTTAGTACTTATTTTAAATCCACCGACAGGAACGCATACATATCGACTGATAGTTGCCACCACAGTTCCTGGATCAGATCTATTCCCAAAAGTCAGTTCCTACGATTACGAAGGAACTGTACTGATTCAGACACTTTTAGACTACAGGCCATGACCTTGAAAGATAGGTTCCTGGAGAAGGGTTATAACTCTCGGGATTTAGATAATGAGATCGAAAGTGCTTGTGCAACAGACTGTCAGTCATTATTAGAGGATAAACCTAGACAAATGAATGATGAATTCAAATGGTCCTTCTTGACATCTTTCTCTATGCAGCACAAGCATGTTAAAAAAATCTTTGAAAATCACTGGGATGTTTTAAAAACAGATAAAATCTTGGGACCTCTGTTGCCTAAGACTCCGCACCTAATGTCATCAACCCACCACAACTTGATTGGATTTTATCCTTGTAAAAAGTGCTTGGTCTGTAAATTTAAAACCTGTGGCAGAAGGGCTTTTTCTTCCAACGTGACCGGCCCTCCTTACACAATTAAACATTCCTGCACATGTGCCACTACAGGAATAGTTTATCTTTTAACTTGCCCTTGTGGCAAGCAATATGTTGGCCGGACCATCAGATCTTTTACTACACAGGTTTCGGAACACACTAATCTCATTAAAGCGGGCAGTACTAAACACACTGTCCCTAGACACTATAGGGAGGTTCACGGTCGGAACCCTGTGGGTACTCAATTCCTCATTATAGATAGGTACGTGCCCCCCTGGCGGGGCGGGTTGATTCTTAGAGGTGTCTCGCGTTTAGAGACCTACTGGGTATATGAGTTGGGGTCCCATTTTCCACAGGGTATCAACGTGGAGTGGGACATCAACTATTTTATTAACCAAGCTTGAATATAAATATGATCTCTCTTATTGTCTAAATGACAAAGAATACTGTTATTATTTTTTACTATACAAGATGATTATTGGTTGTCTTAATTTATGTCATGGAATCCGGAATGCAATTTTTGTTATGTACGCTGTTGATGTCCCCCATTGGCAGTGTCCCTTTAATATTATGGTCCATGATTCTAATATTGATCACTAATTAACCTTATTAGAATGTCCTTGTATCACCTTTATAAGGTAATGTTATTGCTAGCATTAGCCTTGTGTAATAATTTGTATCCCCTTTTTTTCTTTTTCTTTTTCAATCTGTTTTTATTTTAACACTAATGCCTTTTTTCAGTGCACTGATTTTTTTCTCCTCTCTGCTGACACTTCACCTCAGATTGAGGCTTGGTTTCCTCCTTATGGAGTGCAGTGGTATTAGTTCTTCTCTGTGTGATGGGAAGTGCATCACATATGAGAGTGAGGCTTGAGGAGCAGGCTGGCTGAAAGGGAGGCTTGGCTAGCGCTCTGACCAGTTCCTGATAGATGGACTGATTCAGGGCACAGCTTACCGTTTTTTTTGTACTTTTTTTTCATTTTTAATCTCCTAATTTAGAAACATGAGATACATGGTTCTCTGTTTCATTAATTTGTTCTTAATATAACTAGTCAATTAGTCATCCTATGACCCTGAAAACCGGAAGTGATTCTTACTTGTTGCACTTCCGGTTTGTAGACACTCCCAGTGGGGGTCATCTTCTGTTTATAAAGCAGTGAGGTGAGGGTGGTCCATACCCCAGATGACGGCTCCTTAGCTGAAACATGTCGAGTGGACCCCTCACGATCGCCGCTATTTGATATTTGAGCTCTGTTTCGTTCTTCCAAATGTGAGTTTGTTTTTTATTATTTTAATAGATTCGTGTTTTAAAACATTATTACGCTATGTGAGTTTTGTTTGCTCCTTGCATGGCATATGAAACTACACGTTTGGCTTATGCTGGATTACCTATGGGAGAGGAAGCCATGTGGACCCCCCCTTTTTCTTTCCACCATCTGTTGATGACATCTGACAAGACGCATTTCCTAGAACCAGTGGTTATTATGCTGTTTTTACTTGTCTGGCGTACGCCATTTCAGGTAAATTTTTTCCGGTAAGCCTGCTCTACTCCTGGTGTTGGCCCCGGCACTGATGTACAATCTATGCACACTTGTGGTTTCCCTTCTGCCCACTCGCCAGATTTGGTGCGACTTTGGTGCGACTTCTGCCCACTCGCCAGATTTGGTGCGACTAAAATTCTGTGAATACCATCTGGCCATGCATCACCCCCTCTGAACTCTGTTGATGTTTTCTTCACTATTTTTCTACACATTTTTTATGGACTTTTAAAGTTTTATGTTTTTTATGTTTGGTGTCTGGCTTATGAAACCAGCACGGGTTTCTACTAATCACTGGCACATCTGATGATTAAGCATTATTGTGTATTTACTTTATATGTGATCAACACTGATTAATTATTTGACACTATCCATTTTATGATCATACATTTTTTGGTAGTATTCACTATTTTTATGTCTTTATTGTAATACACACGGTTGTGGATGTGATATATAGCGCCACACTTTTGTTTCTTCATGTGTCAAAAGAGGAAAGGGGTGTTTAACCACCCAAATGTTAAACTGGCAAGAAGGAGACACAGTTGGGGGAGAGGAAAAGAAATTGCTGCTTACCCCTATTATGAAGGCAAAAAATAGGAAAAGGATTTCCCCAGGTGGGGTTTTTAGGCAGCGGGGTTTGAAATATTAGACCAATGTTGTATAAAAAGAATAATGTTTATTATACAAAGAATAAATTTACATAAGGATTGTTAAAAAAATGAGCTCTGATATAGAGTGTTTACAAAACTAGTAGAGGCAGACACGCATTTATACAGACATAATTTTCCATAACAACATCATATAGATATTATCAATATTGAAAAAAAGGTCCTGACGCGTTTCAACCTATATATTTCAAGGTCTTCTTCAGAGGTCTGTCTGTTGAAAAATATACAATGAGAAAATACTTATAAAAGCTTGATTGCATATACCAAAAGAAACACATGATATTCCATTTAACATAGTTACCCAATAGTGCATGTCCCATAAGCAAAAAACTTCCTATAAGAGAGGCCCCTTAAAATCAAAAATGCCTGCTCACTCCGCCCGAGAGGTCCTATAACGCCTCCACCAACGCAGCCACCAGAGCCGGAGCCGAAGCCAGTGATGTGGCTTACGAGAGGTCACACTGAACATCACCCCCCACGCGGACCACACAGTCGGTCGGGGGGAAGGCAAATACCTGCAGCAGAAGCCCAAAAAGAGCCTTTTTGAGAAACATACTTATAATATATTAAAAAACATTGTATTAAGAAGTATATGCTTAATTGAGTGAGAAGGTAAAAAAGTAAAAGGCAGAGAAGTGAGAATATCAGTCTATACACATACCTCATATACAGACTGTATTTAAATAGTATTGGATATATATATTTGGAAATAAGTAAATTGTGCATATGGGTGACAGAAATACCAAAGTAAAAAATTCAAAACAAGGAAACCAAGTGATGATGATCAAATTCAAATGAATTGATCAGATGAAATTAGAAGTGAATAAAAAGGCATGGGGGTGTTTGTGTGCTGGAACTTTAAGAGATGATAGGAGACTATGTGTGCAGCATATATAATATTTTGTATGTGCTGTGTAACAAGGAGAAATAGATAGAGCGTGTATACCAAATATGTAACTCAAATATAAGTAAGTGAGCAGAGATGTGAAAATAAAAAACTGAAAATAGGTGAGGGTGCCCGCAAAAAGCGTGATAAAACATGGTGTGATAAGAAATATATTAATAATGTACAGTGCATTACCTTATATCAATGTGCAAGCAAAATGTGAAAGTGCACTGTACTGCCCTTTACGTTTAGACCCAAATGTGACCCGACCCGGGATTGGCCACAGGGTTTGTCAGGCTCAGTGGACGCTCATCCAAACAGAGTTGACAGTCTAAAAATATGCAAGGAAAGTAACATTGTATATGGTATCAGGCATTCATTATGTATATAAGATCAGTATGATAAACTGATCCTTTAATTCAGGGCTGAAACAGTGCAGAGACACAATGCTGAAAAGGTGTACTTACCAAGTGAGAGCTGCAAGAAAGTCAAACCACCCAGAAAGAGAAATTGCCAGTGTTTGTGCTGTGAGAGCATATATGTATCCTTATTTATGGGCGTATATCAATTAAGAAGGAATTCTTACTTCTCTACCTTTTACTTTTTTACCTTCTCACTCAATTAAGCATATACTTCTTAATACAATGTTTTTGATATATATTATAAGTATGTTTCTCAAAAATGCTCTTTTTGGGCTTCTGCTGTAGGTGTTTGCCTTCCCCCCGACCGACTGTGTGGTCTGGGTGGGGGGTGATCTTCAGTGTGACCTCTCATAAGCCACATCACTGGGTTCTGCCCCGGCTCTGGTGGCTGCGTTGGTGGAGGCGTTATAGGACCTCTTGGGGGGAGTGAGCAGGCATTTTTGATTTTAAGGGGCCTCTCTTATAGGAAGTTTTTTGCTTATGGGACACGCACTATTGGGTAACTATGCTATATGGAATATGATGTGTTACTTTTGGTATATGCAACCAAGCTTTTATAAGTATATTCTCATTGTATATTTTTCAACAGACAGACCTCTGAAGAAGACCTTGAAATATATAGGTTGAAATGCGTCAGCTCCTTTTTTTCAATATTGATAATATCTATATGATGTTGTTATGGAAAATTATGTCTGTATAAATGCGTGTCTGCCTCTACTAGTTTTGTAAACACTCTATATCAGAGCTCATTTTTTTAACAATCCTTGTGTCAATGTATTCTTTGTATAATAAACATTATTCTTTTTATACAACATTGGTCTAATATTTCAAACCCGCTGCCTAAAAACCCCACCTGGGGAAATCATTTTCCTATTTTTTGCCTTCATAATAGGGGTGAGCAGCAATTTCTTTTCCCCTCCCCCAACTGTGTCTCCTTCTTGCCAGGATTACACCTAGTACCCTGGCGTGAGGGGAGGGACTGATGGTTGCATTGTTGATTTTGATGGAAAAGTCATGGAGGGGGGCGCGGGCGGGAATATTATTAGCTCAGTTTTAGAGAGATTTAGTTTAAGGAAGTGGTGCGAAATCCATTCTGATATGTCAGTTAGTAAGTTAGTAATGCGAGAGGAGACTGAAGGAGTGAGGTGAGGAGTAGACAGATAGATTTGGGTGTCATCAGCGTATAAGTGGTATTGGAAGCAGTTATTAAGTGACCGAGGGAGGAGGTGTAGATAGAGAAGAGAAGGGGTCCAAGAACCGAGCCTTGGGGGACCCCCACAGAAAGGGGCAATGGAGAGGAGGAGACAGAGTTGTAGGTGACACTGAAGGAGCGCTGTGATAAATAGGCAGAGAACCAGGATACAGTAGAATTTCAGAGGCCAAGGGAATGTAGTTTATTGAGAAGGAGCGGGTGGTCAACAGTATCAAAGGCCGCAAAGAGGTCAAGTAGTAGGAGTATGAAGTACTGGCTGTTTTTTTTAGCAGTTAGTAAATCGTTAGTGAGTTTTAGTAAGGCAGTTTCCGTGGAGTGCTGCGAGCGAAAGCCAGACTGTAAGGGGTCAAGAAGGTTATTTTCATTGAGGTAGGAGCTAAGACGGTTTTAGACTAAGCGTTCTAGAAGTTTAGAGGTGAATGCGAGCAGTGAGATGGGTCTTAATTTGTTCAGGTCGGTAGGGTCCAGTGAGGGCTTTTTAAGAATTGGAGTGATCTGCGCATGTTTTAGAGGGGAGGGGAAGATGCCACTAGAGAGGGAGAGATTGAAGATGTGGGTGAGGGAGCATAGGATAGAAGAAGAGGGTGACCGTAGTAATTGTGAGGGAACAGGATCCAAGGGACAATTGGTTAGGTGGGCATCCGAGAAAATTTTTGTAACCTCTTCCGCAGTAGCCGATTCAAAAGAGGAGAGTGTTGAATGTGCTGCTAGGCAAGGTATGTTGGGTGGGGAAGACGTACACACAGTGGAGATGTCCTCACGAATTGCATCGATCTTGTCTTTGAAGTGATTGGCAATCTCTTGGGCAGTGAGTGAGTTAGTTGGTAGAGGGGGTGGTGAACGAAGCAGAGAGTTAAAGGTTGAGAAGAGCCGACGGGGACTGGATGACAAGGAATTAATAAGAGAGACAATGTAGGCTTGTTTGGCAGCATGGAGGCATGAATTGTATTTTGGAAGGGCAGATTTATATAGGGCGAAGTCTTGCAGGCATTTGGTTTTACGCCACAGTCATTCAAGAGCACGGCAATGTCTCTTGAGATTTCTAGTGTTGTCAGTTTGCCAGGGTTGTAACGGTCGTGGCCTGATTCTGCATGTGGTTAGAGGAGCAAGTGCATCTAGTGATGATGAGAGTGAATTGTTGTAGACAGAGGTGGCCAGGTTAGAACAGGACAGGGGACAGATTATGTCATAGCATACTGACCACCTGTCATATGACAGGTGGTCAGTAGCAGAATAGAGAAGAGAAGGGTTAAAGTGGCGAAGGTTTCTACAAGTAATTGTTTGCTGCTTGGAGGGATGGGTGGTTGGAGGCAAGGATACAGTGAAAGTAATGAGGTTGTGATCAGATAGAGGAAAGGGGGTATTGGTGAGGTTGCCAGGGTTGCAGAGATGGGAGAAGGTCAAGGGTGTTACCATTGGAGTGGGTGGAAGTATGTGTCCATTGGGATAGGTCGAAAGATGAGGTTAAGTCGAGAAGTTTAGCTGTAGTTGGGCTGTTAACATTGACAGGAATGTTAAAGTCACCAAGAATAATGGTGGGTATTTCAGAGGAGAGAAAGTAGGGTAGCCAGGCAGCAAAGTCATCAAGAAAGCGCAATACCGGTCCTGGAGGCCTATAAATTGCTGCAATTCTCAGAGAAATGGGAGAAAACAGACGAATACAGTGCATCTCGAAAGAAGACAGGGATAGAGAGGGAGGGACAGGAAGGACTTGGAAGGTGCTTGGTGGGGATAGAAGGAAGCCAACTCCAGCTCCTTTCTGTCTGTTGGGTCTAGGGGAGTGAGTCCAATGGAGACCACCATGGGAGAGGGCAGCAGGAGAAGCTGAGTCAAAATTTTGAAGCCAGGTTTCTGTTATGGCGAGTATGTTCAAGCCATGAGAGATGAAGAGGTCATGTACAGATGTTAGCTTGTTACAGATGGAGCGGGCGTTCCAAAGGGCGCATGAGATTGGTGGGGTGCTTTGGGGAAGCAGGGGGATAGAAATTAAACTGAGTGGATTGTGGTGGTTGCCAGAGGGGGAGGGGTATAGGATATGTGGCTTGCATTTGGAAAATGGCGGATCAGGATTAAGAGAAATGTCACCTGAGACTAGAAGAAGGAGGAGGGCTAGGAAGGCAAGGTGGGAGAGGGATGTGCATGAGCGCACGTGTCTAGTGGCCCTGGTGTTTATGTCAGCATGTGGGTGCAGCAAATGCAGGAGATGATGGGTGCCATAGTAGGGAGAGGGTAGGAGTGAGGGTGATATGTGCATGCTGCAGGGAAGAGAGGAGGGGTAGAGTAAAGATAATTTGAGGATAGAAGACACCAATGTGAGAAGGAAGAGAATAAGGAGCATGCGTCGGTGAAACTGTGCATTACTCGTGACAGAGCCATGATGTCTGCGCCTTGCCACTGTCTGCGCCACCCCATAAGCTGCCATAAATTTATAGGGAGACTAAGCTGGGATGCATGTCTCAGTTGGTCATTAGTGGGTCTGATGTGAGACACCTGAATATGCGGAGGAGATGGCCAGTGCCAGACCAGCTACAGACACAGGCTAGGGTCGTAAAGCTAATTACCTCTCTTGATCACTCAAGTCACATGGAGCTGAGAATCAATCACCAGTAATATTGCTATTGCAGTGTGTTTGTTATAGAGCTAGCAGAAAATGTGGAAGTTTAAAGATATGGCAGCAGGAGACAATTATCAAAAATATGTAATAGCAAAGTCAGTTCAGTAGAGATGTACAGATGGATAGGATTCATAGATTCTCTATGAGGTTCAGGTCAGGCGAGTTTGCTGGCCAATCAAGCACAGTAATCCCACGGTCATTGAACCAGGTTTTGGTGCTTTTGGCAGTGTGGGCAGGTGCCAAGTCCTGCTGGAAAATGAAGTCAGCATCCCCATAGAGATGTCTGTGGAAGGAAGCATGAAGTGCTTCAAAATCTCCTGGTAGACGGCTGCGTTGACCCTGGACTTAATGAAGCACAGTGGACAAACACCAGCAGGGGACATGGTTCCCCAAATCAACACAGACTGTGGAAACTTCACACTGGACTTCAAGCATCTTGCAATGTGTGCCTCTCCATTCTTCCTCCATACTCTGGGGACTTGGTTTCCAAATGAGATGCAAAAAGAGGACTTTGAACCACTGAGCAACAGACCAGGTCTGTTTTTCTTTAGCCCAGGTAAGACGCTTCTGACGTTGTTTGTTGTTCACATGTGGCTTGACAAGAGGAATAAGACATTTGAAGCCCATGTCCAGGATCCGTCTGTGCGTGATGGCTTTTGATGCACTGACTCCAGCCTCAGTCCACTCCTTGTGAATGTCCCCAACACTTTTGAATAGCCTTTTCCTGACAATCCTCTCCAGGCTGCGGTCATCCCTGCTGCTTGTGCACCTTTTTCATGCACACTTTTCCCTTCCACGTAACTTTCTATTAATGTGCTTTAATACAGCACTTTGCGAACATCCAACTTCTTTTGCAATTACCTTTTGAGGCTTTCCCTCCTTATGGAGGGTGTCAATGATGGTTTTCTGCACAACTGTCAGGTCAGCAGTCTTTCCCATGATTGTGATTCTTACCGAACCAGACTGAGAGACCATTTAAAGGTTCAGGAACCCTTTGCAGGTGTTATGGCTTAATTAGCTGATTACAGTGGGACACTTTGAGCCTAGAATATTGCACCTTTTCACAATATTCTAATTTTCTGAGATTGTGGATTTGGGGTTTTCATGAGCTGCAAGCCATAATCATCACAGTTATGATAAATCACGGCTTGCACTATCTTGCTTTGCATGTAATGAGACTATCTCATATATTAGTTTCACCTTTTAAGTTGCATTAGTGAAATAAATGAACTTTTGCACAATATTCTATTTTTTTGAGTATTACCTGTATGTAAAGAGGGAATAATTCTGCTCCTATTATGATACTATGAAAAATCATTGAGCTAGGTGTGGCTGTGTTGTTGACTACTTTCTGATGCAGTTTATTGATCCTGTTTAGCTTTTCTAATTTTCGTTTCTTATTTGCTTGTACTTATTTACTATTTACTAATTTACTAATGTATTTGGTCACTTCTAGAGATTTATTTGTATTAGGGATGAGCCCGATGTTCGAGTTGAACGTAAGTTCGACTCGAACATCAAGTGTTCGCCTGTTCGCTGAACAGCGAACAATATGCGCTGTTCGCTGCAAATTCGAAAGCCGCCAGAACACCTTTAAAGTCTATGGGACACTAACATGAAAAATCAAAAGTGCTGATTTTAAAGGCTTATATGCAAGTTATTGTCATAAAAAGCGTTTGGGGACCTGGGTATCAATGCAATTTAAAAAAAAAAAAACTGACGTTTTTTCGGGAGCAGTGATTTTTTAATGCTTAAAGTGAAACAATAAAAATGAAATATTCCTTAAATATCGTGCCTGGGGGGTGTCTATAGTATGCCTGTAAAGTGGCACAGTTTTCCCATGTTTAGTACAGTACCACAGCAAAATGAAATTTCTAAAGGAAAAATTGTCATTTAAAATTGATCGCGGCTGTAATGAATTGTCGGGTCTCGGCAATATAGATAAAACTCATTGAAAAAAATAGCATGGGTCCCCCCCCAGTCCATTAACAGGCCCTTAAGGGGAACCCCAACCAAAATTTTAAAAAAAAATTGCGTGGGGGTCCTGCTAAAATCCATACCAGGACCTTCAGGTCTGGAATGAAAATTAAGGGGAACCCTTTGCCAAATTAAAAAAAAATGGTGTAGGGGTCCCCCCCAAAATCCATACCAGACCCTTCAGGTCTGGTATGGATTTTAAGGGGAACCCTGCGCCACAATGAAAAAGAATGGCGTAAGGGTCCCCCCCAAAATCCATACCAGACCCTTATCCGAGCACGCAACCTGGCAGGCCGCAGGAAAGGAGGGGGGGCGAGAGAGCACCCCCCTCCTGAACCGTACCAGGCCACATGCCCTAAACATAGGGAAGGGTGCCTTGGGGTCTGACCCCAAAGCACCTTGTCCCCATGTTGATGGGGACAAGGGTCTCGTCCCCACAACCCTTTCCCGGTGGTTGTCAAGTCCTTTATTAAAAAAAAAAAAAAATTTCCCTCAATGTAAGTTCACGCCGCCTGACGGACCGAAAAAGAAAAAAAAAAAGCTGCAACCGATCCGCCTCCATGGGAGGCTCCTGCCGACTGATGCATCTTCGCTGTAACAGTTCTTATATAACTTATACAACCACCGGGCAAGGGTTGTGGGGATGAGGCCCTTGCCCCCATCAACATGGGGTTAAGGTGCTTTGGGGACAGACCCCGAAGCACCTTCCCCATGTTGAGGGCATGTGGTCTGGTATGGTTTAGAAGGGGGGGTGCTCTCTCCCCCCTCTTTTCCTGCGGTCTACCAGGTTGCGTGCTCAGATAAGGGTCTGGTATGGATTTTGGGGGGACCCCTACGCCATTTTTTTTTAAATTTGGCGCAGGGTTCCCCTTAATTTCCATTCCAGACCTGAAGGGCCTGGTATGGATTTTAGGGGGACCTCCCTGCAATTTTTTTTATTTTGGTTCGTGGGTTCCCCTTAATATTCATACCAGACCCAAAGGGCCTGGTAATGAACTGGGGGGAACCCATGCTCTTTTTTTCAATGAGTTTTATCTACATTGCCGAGACCCGACAATTCATTACAGCCGCAATCAGTTTTAAATGACTTTTTTTTCCTTTAGAAATGTAATTTTGCTGGTAGTTTACTAAACACAGGAAAAATGCGCAACTTTGCAGGCATACTATAGACACCCCCCAGGCACGATATTTAAAGGAATATTTCATTTTTATTGTTTCACTTTAAGCATATAACAAATCACTGCTCCCGAAAAAACTGCCGTTTTTAAAAAAAAAATGTTGCATTGATACATGTCCCCTGGAGCAGGACCCGGGTCCCCTGGAGCAGGACCCGGGTCCCCAAACACTTTTTATGACAATAACTTGCATAAAAGACTTTAAAATGAGCACTTTTGATTATTCATGTTCGTGTCCCATAGACTTTAATGGTGTTCGTGTGTTCTGCCAAATTTTTTGCCTGTTCACATGTTCTGCTGCGAACCGAATCGGGGGGTGTTCGGCCCATCCCTAATTTGTATGCACTAACAGTATTTTTTATGTAAGTATTCATACGAAAAAGATTTAAGCACATTTTACTAATTATTTGTCTGTGATTCATGAATTGTGATTATTAAAGTAGATGTGAACCCTCACCTTGTAAAACAACCTATTCAGTTTAAAATGGAAGTGAAAGGCACAACATTTGTGTATACACATAAAAAATAGACACGTGCAATTTGTTTCGTTGCAAATTTGTTTTTTAACGACTTTCAACAAATTAGTTAATTCGGAAATATCTATATTACATACACTGATAATCTGTATAAATAGCATGGAAACTAGAGATGGAACAACCCCCCCCCCCCTCCCAGTTCGGTTCGCAAAAGAACTCTCGAACATCACAAAAGTTTGGACCTGAACCGGGAACCCCATTGAAGTCTATGGGACCTGAACTTGAAAAATTAAAAGTCCAAATTTTGAAGGCTCATATGCAAGTTATTGACCATAAAACAGGTATGGAGGCCTGGGTACTGCCCTGAGGGACATGTACTAATGCAAAAAAAACTTTTAAAAAAGATTGTTTTTAAAGGAGCAGTGGTTTTAATAATGCTTAAAGTGAGACAATAAAAATTAAAAATGTATTTAAATATAGTGCCTGGGGAGTCCCCTTAGTCTGCCTGTAAAGTGGCAGATCTGCACCATGTAAAGAACCTACAGCAGCAAAACTGACATTTATACAAAAAAAATGACACTGATATTGATTTTCCCTGCAAGCTTTCTTTGTTAAGTAAACAATGGCTTGGGGAGTCAGTCTGTATGATGAGGCCACAATTTAATGCAGTAGGAACAAGATTAGAAATTTTTTGGATTCTGGTGTCTCTTGGATTCTGGTAGACTTTGGATGAAAAGTCTCTTTGGGAGACTTTGGATGAAAATAACAAGGTTTTGCACCACAGTGGGCAAGCCTTATGTGAAGAAGTCAAATTATAATACACTCAGGCCAAGAATACCATTTTTTTTAGACAAAGTCTGGTGTCTCTTTCGCAGACTTTGGATAGAAGTAACAGGTGCGGAAAAATTGATCTTTGAATGTTGGTGTTGCCTTCACACCATAACCCTATAGAGGTACTCTTGATGAAAGCAAGAATTGGCCTTGCTGTAAAAACTGTGGCTGGGGGAACATGACTGCCAATGTGTTGTTTATCAGTGTTCTCCCCTCTCTGTAGGCTCATGTTACTCCCTTCCACTACCTCAGGACCAACATCAGAATCAAGTTATGTCTGTGCATCCTCAAGAAGCAAGTGGCTGAAGCTGTGTTCTAATAATTGTGTGGGATGGGACTATGAGCACTGAGCCATGATTGGACAAAGTTCATCATCACTTTGTTCAATCAGGACTCTGACAGTGCTCTGTGTCCTAATTGACAAAGTGTTGCACCTGACCAACAGTCAAATGCAAGGCTTCATACAATTAGGACCCTAGAATGCACTGTGCAGCTCTCGGCAGGCAAACATCCCACCAAACGCCCTGCAAATTTAGGTGTTCACCAAATGGGCAAACAGGCGATGTTTGGGCCGAACTTTTGCTCAGCTCGAACTGTTTGCCGAACTCTAATAAAAACCAATCAGCCTTAAAATGTATATAAACCCTAATAATAAATATATTTACTCTCCTTTGGACTGTTAAATGTACCAAGTGTTGAAAGTGTTTTGTTATATTTGTTTGATATTTCTCAAACATTTCCTGTTAATCTAGAAATATTGTTGGCTGACTTCTTGCAAACTCTCCCTATGCTGACTGTTTTTACATTGTCATGGTACACAGTTCTTTCTGTGGACTACAGAACACCTTCCACTATGTAACGGAGAAGAGGTGAATGGGTGTGTTCCATAGGGGTTGATTTACTAAAGGCAAAAAGATTGTGCACTTTGTAAAGTGCAGTTGCACTCTGCAAGTGCACTTGCTCCAAAGCTTAGTAAATGAGCAGAAGCTCTGCTGACATCCATCATCCAATCATGTTCAAGCAAAAATGCATTTTTTTTTTATTTTCCTTGCATGTGATTGGGTACTCTTTGCAAAGTGAAGCCTTACCTCATTTACTAAGCTCTGGAGCAACTGCACTTGCAGAGAGCAACTGCACTTTGCAAAGTGCACAGTCTATTTGCCTTTAGTAAATCAACCCCATAGTGTTAAAACACTTCCTGTCCAAGAGTGATTTTCACCTGTCCCGGGTGAAAATATAACAAAAAAACTGAAAATGAAAACTAGTGCAGCAACCACATCTAAGGACTGGTAAGCTGCACTATACTACAATATTTTACATTTTTGCTCTTGGGTTAGATACACTTCAAAGCTAAAATCTTGGCAAACAGATAAATACACAGGTAAAATACATGTAAGTAAAGGATTTCTATTGCTGCCCATCTAATTCTGAGATTTATACAGCTCCATTATACCAAACAACACTGCCTGACAGATGAAGAGGCCTTGCATTTATCTGCTACAGTTTATTAACACCCATGGGACTGCTCCCCACTTCTACCTTGTGAATTTACAGTGAAAGTAGAAGCAGAAGATGATTGAAGAGCTTATCACTATCTTACTCTCTTCTCTCCTCTAATCAACATGCTCTCTGCATAGCATCACCACTGTTTGAATCTTTGTGCTGCTCCTTCCTCCCCCAGGCTAAGCACTGCTGTATAGGGACTGAGAGGCTGATACCAAGTCAAATTTACAGTAGGTACCGTACTTACACTGCTTGCATTTGATTGGTTTTTAGGTGTGTAGTGATGAATACAGAGTTACACTAATGTATGCCTTTTATTTCTGGCTGGCATTTACCTTTAAATTAAGTGTAGACACATGAGTAAAAATATGGAATCTGATCAGTCGCCCTGGGTTACTGTGTATACAGTCAATGTACTTTGTGGTTATCTTGATAAATAAGCCCATATGTAAAGTATATCTAAAGCTAATACTTTTTTATACATTTTTTTTGATAGAGTAAGGGGGGTTAAAACCTAAATTAAGTTACTCTCATGACTATGCTAATAATCCTCCGTTCTGCTTTCTTTAGGTCCTAGTATGGTCTAGTCCTAGGTTCTGTGATTGATCTCTCTTCTAGTATCAGATATTTCCTCATAAACTTGTATGTAGGACAAATATATAGTTAGAAATGTAGTGATAAGTGTGGTTTATGTGCTTGCTTGCCTGCTCCGAATCTCTTAATGTTCTATTGAAGTGTAGTTGCCTTTAGTGTTCATTTTGAAAAAGGATGTTTTGGCTTCTACTTGCCCAAGAGCAGAAAGTAAGCTTAATGTCCGACGAGTGATTGATGGTGTATACATTTTGCAGGGGCGCTTTGTTTAGGAAGAGAGAAGGATGGAAAGGAAGAAGTAAACAGAAACCAAACAAGATATATTTCTGTAGAGGTATATCTGTTCTTTTTTTTTGTTTTGAATAGAGGAGGGAAGGATCAGACCTTCTGCCAAGTTTTTATTGCTGTCTGTGCCCCTTTTAAGAAGACGTGCCCCTCTATTTTTACTGGTGACCATTGTCTTCCAGAAAGAAAGTGGGGGGAAATCCAAAATGTTAAATTTGTCCCCAGAACAAGTGGTGGAAGAGGTGAAATCTACTAATAGGGACACCTGTTCCAAGGACAACTGCCTAAGAGGGGAATTCCCCTCACTTTGGGGTGTATCCTCTAACTTTCTACTGCACCTCTGCGACAGGAAGTGAACAGAAATTTGCCCAATGGTGCAAAAATATAAAAACCCTTAACTCTTCTCTACGCTTCTCAAAAAAAAAGGTTTTGGGTATATATACACTTTAATTATGGCTCTTTAACAGAAAAAACTATATTAGTAAGAATAAAAAAAGTAAATGATCAAAGATAATACAAATAATAAACCTTCAAACTTAAAAGTACATTAATGGAGATTTTATGCTATATGTGGGCTATACAGTACATATTGTTACTGCAATACAGACAATAAAACTTCAGTATTTATGTACTAAATAGTGAAAATAGAAAAGAAGTCCACATTCTTGCTGTTATTTACATCCACTCCTAGTAAAAGCCTGATGCTCAATAATATTGCTAATGCACACATAATAGACACAGAACAGCATTTAAAGAACCTTGCTTGCACTCAGATGCCTAGTATACTACAGAGTTGTTTAATATATAGATGATTTTCCTTTGCTGTACCATATCATGATGATATTTGAGCTCTGGACAAAGTGAATGTAAACAAACATAAAATCTGAACAAAGCACATCCTTCTAGAGTATACTATGTATTTGTCTCTATCCAAAGCTTTGAGTGTGTTTTGTCTCTGCTGCCTCATTCCTCTGTTATCTGCATGTTTCACTTCTGACACCTTTTCCTGGACATCAAGAGAAAAATGGTGGGGTGGGGTGGTGGGGGAGGAGAGCTACAGCACACAGCATGTGATTGACAGCCACAGCTGTGCTTGTTCTTCTAGAGTGAGGAGGGGGTGTGTCCTTTTCCCCCAATCAGGCTCGGTACTCTTCTCCTTTAGCTATGCAGTGTATGAATTCAGATCCACAGCACTTGCTTCGTGCTGCTGACAGGTGCTGACAGATTCTCTGTAAATTCTGTGTGTTGTAGAAGGCTGTACAAGACACATGGCTGCAGTTTAAAAGATACAACTTATGTGGGAGGATTTGTTTCATCTCTGTGTATCACCTGAGGCTAATCACTTCACTGGTCTGGTTATATGTAAGGGTTTTAACCTCTTTAAAAGAGAACTCAAAAAAAAAAAGAAATAAAGAAACAAAAAATCAAACACATGGGACTTTGGAGGCATACCATGTTACACTAAAATACTATTTCTTTATTCATTGACAATATAAATAAAATATTTTCCATTGTACTGTACATAGTCGTGTAAAGTGTCCAAGTACAAGCATTAAAATCAACCTCAATTTGAACAATACATATAAATCGTGTAATACCGGGCCTTTACGCCCTGGCACGTTTCATTGACATTATCCACTTCTTTAGGAGCCCTCAATGTACAGTACTATTCTCAGAGTCATCTAGAAAAAAACATAATATTAAATAAAATCATACAGCATCCCATGACTAGTGTGATGCTGATACGTTAGCTGCCTTAAACCTAATGACCCCCAGAAACCAACCACCATAAATATTCTTACCTTACCAATGAAACACGACACACTGTCTGGATTAAATGGCCACCAAAGGCCCCTTTATTAAATCCAAACACAACATTGTATAAAACTTTTTCTTTAAAATTATAAAACATAAAAATATATATAAAACCTAGTTATAAACCAAAACATGTTACAGCTATGTCTGAGGTTCCTGAAAGAAGGTACCACTATTTCATCAGCTGACCACCACCACCACTACAGCATCCTGGCCACTAGCCGTGAAGGATACAGCTCAGCGTCAAATGCTTACCACCTTCATGCACTTTCAGTTCGATGACCGATAGTCCATCTTACCATATAGGGAAGGTCCCCATACCAAGATAGGTCCCAACCCTTACCACACCATATATTACATATATATATAGCCATATATATATATATATATATACACTACCGTTCAAAAGTTTGGGGTCACATTGAAATGTCCTTATTTTTGAAGGAAAAGCACTGTACTTTTAAATGAAGCTAACTTTAAACTGGTCCTAACTTTAAACAAATATACTCTATACATTGCTAATGTGGTAAATGACTATTCTAACTGCAAATGTCTAGTTTTTGGTGCAATATCTACATAGGTGTATAGAGGCCCATTTCCAGCAACTATCACTCCAGTGTTCTTATGGTACAATGTGTTTGCTCATTGGCTCAGAAGGCTAATTGATGATTAGCAAACCCTTGTGCAATCATGTTCACACATCTAAAAACAGTCTAGCTCCTTCCAGAAGCTACAAAACTGACCTTCCTGTGAGCAGATTGAGTTTCTGGAGCATCACATTTGTGGGGTCAATTAAACGCTCAAAATGGCCAGAAAAAGAGAACTTTCATCTGAAACTCGACAGTCTATTCTTGTTCTTAGAAATGAAGGCTATTCCATGCGAGAAATTGCAAAGAAATTGAAGATTTCCTACAACGGTGTGTACTACTCCCTTCAGAGGACAGCACAAACAGGCTCTAACCAGAGTAGAAAAAGAAGTGGGAGGCCACGTTGCACAACTAAGCAAGAAGATAAGCACATTAGAGTCTCTAGTTTGAGAAACAGACGCCTCACAGGTCCCCAACTGGCATCTTCATTAAATAGTACCCGCAAAACACCAGTGTCAACATCTACAGTGAAGAGGCGGCTGCGGGATTTTGGGCTTCAGGGCAGAGTGGCAAAGAAAAAGCCATATCTGAGACTGGCCAATAAAAGAAAAAGATTAAGATGGGCAAAAGAACACAGACATTGGACAGAGGAAGACTGGAAAAAAGTGTTGTGGATGAATCCAAGTTTGAGGTGTTTGGATCACAAAGAAGAATGTTTGTGAGACGCAGAACAAATGAAAAGATGCTGGAAGAATGCCTGACGCCATCTGTTAAGCATGGTGGAGGTAATGTGATGGTCTGGGGTTGCTTTGGTGCTGGTAAGGTGGGAGCTTTGTACAGGGTAAAAGGGATTCTGAATAAGGAAGGATATCACTCCATTTTGCAACGCCATGCCATACCCAGTGGACAGCGCTTGATTGGAGCCAATTTCATCCTACAACAGGACAATGACCCTAAACACACCTCCAAATTGTGCAAGAACTATTTACAGCAGAAGCAGGCAGCTGGTATTCTATCAGTAATGGAGTGGCCAGCACAGTCACCAGATCTGAACCCCATTGAGCTGTTGTGGGAGCAGCTTGACCGTATGGTACGCCAGAAGTGCCCATCCAACCAATCCAACTTGTGGGAGCTGCTTCTAGAAGCGTGGGGTGCAATTTCTCCAGCTTACCTCAATAAATTAACAGCTAGAATGCCAAAGGTGTGCAATGCTGTAATTGCTGCAAAAGGAGGATTCTTTGATGAAAGCAAAGTTTGATGTAAAAACAATGTTATTTCAAATACAAATCATTATTTCTAACCTTGTCAATGTCTTGACTCTATTTTCTATTCATTTCACAACGTATGGTGGTGAATAAGTGTGACTTTTCATGGAAAAAACAAAATTGTTTGGGTGACCCCAAACTTTTGAACGGTAGTGTATATATATATAAATATATACCACCACCATTCCTACCTTCAGGAACCAGAGACCCCTGCCACCAGCACCTGAAATAAAAAGAAAGCAAACAAAAAAGAACAACGCACAAACTAATTCACAATCACAAGTTCCATCCATAGGGAGGGAAGGAGGGAAAAACTGTCTTATGTGTTACCTCTTGTCCTGCTGCTCTGACTGCACAAGCCCCGCCCCCTTCTCATGTTAAATAAACTTTAATACCGCCCTTTCGTCCCTCAGCCCACAACTTCCCTTCCTACCCAGCTTCCTGTTGCACTAACAACAGCATCCCCCCAGTCATGCGGCTCCTCCACTTAGTTCCTAGGCTCCGGGGCTTATCTTGACTGGTATAATGCTGATAAGTTAGCTGCCTTTAACCCAATGACCCCCACAAACCAACCACCATAAATATTCTTACCTTACCAATGAAACACGACACACTGTCTGGATTAAATGGCCACCAAAGGCCCCTTTATTAACTCCAAACACAACATTGTATAAAACTTTTTCTTTAAATATATATATATATATATATATATATATATATATATATATATATATTTATGGTTGGAGCCCTATGCCCGATATGGACATAGATAACATTTATAGTTAACATAAGACTTACCATCGGAAATAGACCTGGAAGTGTGGACTTACCCTATGAAATGGACCTGAAAGTATGCCTTGGTCTGATGGCCGGTATGCCAAAATAAGGGGGCATACCTGAGTATAAGAAATGATTATTCTGTAAAGAGAAATGAATAGTTGAGAAATGCTTCTGAAATGGGGATGGGGGGGTGGGTATCGCACACAGGAAACCGACAAGCACCACAGGTGAGCAGGCTGCTTAAATACCCCCCGGGCTCCAACCATAAATTCAGGCCACCATACTGGCCTTCCTACTTATGGTTGGAGCCCTATGTCCGATATGGACATAGATAACATTTATAGTTAACATAAGACTTACCATCAGAAATAGACCTGGAAGTGTGGACTTACCCTATGAAATGGGCCTGAAAGTGTGCCTTGGTCTGATGGCCGGTATGCCAAAATAAGGGGGCAAAAACATTCAGGTAGGGGTTTAGTTTTATTAGTTTAATCTTTGTTTATTGAGCAAGTTTGGTGGATGTTTGTGTCGTTTCCACCTAAGGAGTGGGGATGTACTGGGCGAGGTAGGCAGAGTTTCCCCTCCTAAGTCTCTTAATGACGTGGTCTGGGACCCATGCCGAAATGCTGCCGAGGCTGCCCCAATACTGAAGAGTGACCGGAGTACTGACTGGGGTCGAGGTGTAGACTGCAAAGAAGAACCCCCAGGTGTTTGATGAACTGGCAGGCACTCAAGGGTTTGCCCGAAAGGTAATAGGGGACTAGAGTTTGAGTGTACCGGTAGAAGTGACAGAAGGTGGTCGAGTATGGTTACAGGACACCGGACGTTGTTTATTTTATGGAGATGGATGTCTATCGTGGGGCTTGATTGCTGGGTTTTAGACGCTGCAAGGTGAAGGAAGAAATGGTGTCGGTAGAGAGCCAACTACTCAGAACTTGGCCTGCGGGATTGAAGGGGGGATAGAAGTGAGGCGCAGGTTTCAACCAATGAATTGGGACCATGACTGAACTTCGAAGGAAGACGGGGTGTGGCTTTTTTTTTTTTTTTGAACTTTGACTGACCTGGAGGAAATGACAGATGACAACCGTTGAAGGGTTTGACTACCTGACTTGAAAAGTGACTTGAAATGTGTTTAAGCGACAGATGCATGAAATTAAATAGAATGGGTGAAATGCCTATGCCATGACAGAGGCACGAATCGGTGTGCCGTGACTGCGCCAATGAGGCCAAGCCAACTGGGGCCTGCCGGTTGTGATATAGTGAAAACGAAATGATTTGAAATGTTTGCCTTGATCATGAAATGGATGAAATCTCTTACCATGACGGAGCTCTGGCTCGGTCATGCCGCGGCTGCGACTGACCTTGAACTGGGCTCTGGAGCATGTACTGAAATGAGGCAACAGAAACATTGGTCATTGAATCGGTGCATCTTTGGATGCATGTGGATTCGAATCGGAGCGCAGTATGAAACAACGAAATGACAGAAATGTTTTACCTTGACCGAGGCTTGAATTGGTTGTGCCACATTTGCGACTGGCAACGAACCGAGCTCTGGTATAGGTATGGATACGGCCAAAACAACTGTGGCATTCCGTGACGAATCGGTGCATCTTGGATGCGACTGGTTTTGAAACAGTAATTCCCATGACAGAGATGCGGATCGGTCGCCCGCTGTCTGCGACTAACTACGATCCGGACTCTGGAGCATGTCCTGAAATGAGACCGAGCCCTGGGGCACGCCGTAACGAATCGGTGCATCGTAGATGCGACTGGATTCGAACCGGAGCGCGGTAAGTGCAGGTGTAACAGTTTGTTTGCCATGACAGAGGCGCGAATCGATCATGCCGCTGTTGCGGCTGACTACGAATCGGACTCTGGAGCATGTACCGAAATGTGGCAAAAACTGATTTTTTGTCTTTCTAGGACTGATAGATTCTTCTCAGGACGTTATTTAATCACTAGGGTTGTGCAATACACATTTACAGTTATTTGTTTATTGAATTTATTTGTTTTAGTTTTTGATGATAGTAGCGCACCAGAAGGATGAGCAACATCACCGAATCAACCCCCATAACCACATCCGAGATGCCTAACCCCCAGCTACCGACTTAGATGGGAATTTCTCCCTCTCCGGGCTGCCCCGCGCAGGGCGGAAGGCCCTGCACGTGCCACCGCCTGTTCTTGCTCCCCTGTCCCTGCGTGCCTTGATGGGGATGGAGACTCCACTCTCCGTCTGTGTTGGGGATTCCTCCCACCCCCCGTGGCTGGGGCTGGGGCATGGCACTTGGCCTAGGGTGGTGGAGGGTCCGGGATTGGGCTCCTTGTTCGCCGGTTCAGCCTAGGCGCTGTATCTGGACTAAAACGCGCCGGAGGCCGTGACCTCCGTGCGTGCGGTGTGGAAGGGGGAGGGGGGCGAGGGGATGGTGGATCCGACCTACCTCCCCCAGACCCTGGCAGTAGTTCAGTTAGTTGAGCAGAAAACCACTAGGGCCCGTGGATCATGGCCACAGAGCGAAGCTGCGCTAAAATCTTGTCCAAGTTCTCCATGGAGCAAAAGAAAAAGAAGTAGAAACCAACCAGGGGTGTATGGGGAACCTTGTACTCTGTGTCACATCCTAGAAAAGAACATATGGAAAGAAAGGTTTGGCCCCAAGGATATTGCGGACACAGAGAGAAGTACAATGCGGGTACACCCAAAATGATGTAAAAAATATATATCAACTTTATTGGTACAAATAATTATATACAATACAATAGAAATATACAAAAAATCACCTAAAAACAATAAAATGAAACACCTGACATTTAAGATGAAAACAGCCGCTGAATTTGGACCACACCGCAGATCAAGACAAAGGGTCAGACTGGTAAGGTGTGTGTGCCAAGATACTCAACATGTTTCGGAAAGCAAAAGAGGGATTTTTTCTAGGACATGTATATTTCCTTCTTCAGGGGTTAAAAACAGGCGTGCTGTTCCATTTATATCTGTGTTTTGATTTAACAGTACAGGCAAAACGTCAAGCCTTGGGTATTACTAAACTGTATTTCCAAGATAGATTTGTATATTAAGAGATAGTCAGGGAAAAAATCCCATATGGCTGAAATACAAGCTGGAGAGGCAACACAGAAAAACTGTCTTATGTGTTACCTCTCGTCCTGCTGCTCTGACTGCACAAGCCCCGCCCCCTTCTCATGTTAAATAAACTTTAATACCGGCCTTTCGTCCCTCAGTCCACAACTTCCCTTCCTACCCAGCTTCCTGTTGCACTAACAACAGAGCCCCCCCAGTCATGCGGCCCCTCCACTTAGTTCCTAGGCTCCGGGGCTTATCTGTATATCTGTATACTGCTGCATTGACAACTCAGTTTCCGGGCTATCACCTATTTCTATGGTAACATCTCAACCCTCTTCCCAGGAAGCCGAAGCCAGATAGCTTGTAGTCCCAGTTCTGTGATTGACAAGGGTGAGGAAAAGAGATCCAGGTGTTTGTTGCGTCACTTTCCTTGGGCATATATTACAGATTCTATGCAGGGGACTTAGTAGAATCCTTCACAACAGTGACTTAACAAATGAACTAACCCTTTGTATATGCACTTTGAGGTTTAATTATCTGATGCACAGGGGTGGAATTGTTCAATAATATTAAGCGCTGCGAGATCACTTAAGAATAAAGTTACATGCTCCCCCATACTTGGAATACTTATCATGTCACTCTGGAGAACTGGGGAGGGGGTGAGGTTGTTAGGGAGCCTGAATGTGTGCCTGTAACTTGCTGGGGGTTGTGGAAGGAGCATGCATGCTCCGAAAGCGTGCATTATCCTGTAGTCGCTCACCAGTAACCATCTGACACCAGTGACGTCCTGCTAACGATTTCATCATGCGCCCTCCACATCCAGCCCGGGACACCAGAAGCCACCGGCGCTTCCGAATTTGATGAGACCGCACTGTACTGAAGCCGCCCTGAACTCCTGAAACACTATGGTTGCTGTTATCGATGTGTCTATAAACCACTACTGTCTAGTGAGTGCAACATTTTTAAACCTTGTCTTTTTAAATTACTACACTTAGATTGGCGCTGCTCTTTTGTTTTTATGTTTCATTACCACAGTCGCTTCTGCTCTTCTGCGTGCTGCCTTTCCAGTGTTAATCTCCAGATCGACATATAACTGAGGTTACTACCCAGGATACGTGGACTTTCACCTTTGGACTACCTACGTTAACTAATCTCAATGTTAATTTTAATTTAATTTATTAGACCAACAACATCACCCCCCATTCCTTATTCATACCATATATCGGTTTAATGCTGCTTAATATTTCCAACAATTTCACTATTGTGTATGGCTAAATGTTGACTTTTTTATATTAGTGTCCCTGCTCATACCTGGGAGTGCCTAGCGTGACAAACATTGTTGTTTTATCAACAAAGATTGTTACTTTGCCCTTAATATGCAGGTGTCAGTGTCTTTTTAGGCTCTGAAAGTTAAGGATCAGATAAAAGATAACTGCAATCTTACAATTACTCATCTGCTGTGAGTCTTATTTAATGAAATTATGCCAGAAGCAAAAGGTGTTTGTTTACCGTAACCCTGTTGCTTAAAAAAAACTTTAAAAGTGAATCAACCCCTAAAATAAGATGGGTGGCAGCTCTAATTTTCTCTTTCTGCCGTTGGATATGGCATCCAACACTGTGACGGAACCATCCAGTACCCAGCTTGGGTGCTTCAGTCAGTATGCAGCTTCCTCCAGTCTGGACATAGGAACCAGATATTATAGCTGACCATTAGATATGGGCTGAACAACTCTCTGTTCGGTTCGCGGCAGAACTTTCGAACATCGCAAAAGTTCGGAACCGAATAACGAACCCAATTAAAGTCTATGTGAAGGCTTATATGCAAGTAATTTGCGTTACAATGGTTATACAGGTCTGGGTACTGCCCTGGGGGACATGTATTGTATCATTGAAAAAAAGTTTGTAAAAAACATAATTTTTAAATGAGCATTGATTTACTGATGCTTAAAGTGAAACCATCAAAATGAGAAATAACAATGTAAATGAAAAATTCCTTTAAATATAGTGCCTGGGAAGGGAAGGTCATTATGGGAGGAGATTCTAACGTGGCGTTTGACCAGGGCTTGGACAAAACTAGACCCCCCAAGGACCAGCTCACACGCCCCACGAAATTAAGCACCAGAATAGCTAAGCTGCTACATACCCATGGACTTATAGACATCTGGAGGGAACTAAACCCCAAAAGTAGGGACTACACACACTTCTCCGCCCCCCACCAATCTTACGCCAGGATTGACCACATACTTATCCCATCTTCACTTATACCCCTCTCCAAAAAAGCTACAATATTGGACACAGCCTGGTCGGACCATTCTTTGGTTCTCCTTACCCTGAGAAATGTCCTCTCGGGGCGAGGTGGTTCCTACTGGCGCCTAAATGCATCCCTGCTCTCTGATCCACGCTACTGTAAGGAGATAGCAGACTCCATTAAAGAATACTTTACCCTGAACGACATAGACAATATCTCCCCAGAGACCCTGTGGGCCGCCCACAAGGCAACCATTAGAGGCATTCTAATCAGGATCGCGACTCAATATAAAAAGGAGCGCTTAATAGACATTCAACGCCTTGAAATAACATTCCTTTCCTTAAAAGCAGAACACAAAAAACACCCGAACAGGTCCATTTCAGAAAGGTTAGACGCGACTAGACTTGAGCTGAACCTTGCCTTAACGGCCAAAGCAGAGAAAAGCATCAGGTGGAGTGGAGTCAAATTTTACTGCCAGAAAGACAGATTCGGCTCAATGCTAGCCTCCAAACTCACCCCGAGGTTTCGATCCTCTTCCTTCCCTAAACTAAGAATCGCAGGACATCCCCCAACAGCTAACCCAAACAAAATAATGTCAGCCTTTCATGAATTTTATGAAAATCTCTACAAATCCCCCCAATCAGGGAAGGGCCCTATAACCACGGCCTTTCTGGACAATTTGCAGATCCCTTCAGTCTCCAAAGATTGCAGGGATCTAATGGAAGGAGCCTTTTCAGTAGAGGAGGTCAAGACGGTTATAAAAGGCTTAAAGCCCGGATCAGCCCCAGGGCCAGATGGCCTCTCGGTCACCTACTACAAACAATTTGGAGAAATCTTAGCTCCTTACTTGGCTAAATTTTTCAATTCCATTAAAACAGGTACTCCCCTGGATACACAACTGAATACTGCATTTATCTCGGTCATCCCCAAACCCAACAAAAATCACGAGGAAGTGGAAAATTACAGGCCGATCTCCCTGATCAATAATGACCTCAAAATTCTCACCAAAATCCTGGCCAACCGCCTCTCATCTTTTATTAATCTTTATATACACAAGGACCAGGTTGGTTTCATACCAGGGAGACAAGGACCGGACCAAATTAGGAGAGCAATAGACATTGTCTCCATCCTTCAATCAAATTGGGAAGGGGGACCGAAACAGGAAGGATTTCTCCTCTCGTTGGACCTCCATAAGGCCTTCGATTCTATCGAATGGCCTTATCTTTTCTCCTTACTGAAGAAATGGGGCTTCGGTCCCAGGTTTCTTGGGGCCCTAAAATCCTTATACTCCACTCCAAAAGCAGTAATTCGCTTACAAGGCCATTACTCCAAACCTCTATCTAAAGCGAGAGGCACTAGACAGGGTTGTCCTCTATCCCCTTTAATTTTTGCCATTGCGATTGAAACCCTAGCAATCGCAGTCAGATCAGATCCCAATATACTAGGAGTAAAATGCGGCGAACAAGTCCACAAATGCGGGCTATTCGCCGATGATATGCTCTTATTCATCACATCACCAATCACTTCCCTACCAAATCTGTGTAAACTCCTAAAGGAATTCTCACGGATCTCGGGCTTAAAGGTAAACTACTCAAAATCATCCGCCCTGAACATTTCCCTCAAACCACATGTGGTCTCTTCCCTCCAGAATGCCTTCGAGTTTAGATGGAGCGACACTTTTATTGACTATTTAGGAATCAAGCTCACTGCGAAAACAGAGCTACTTTATTCGGCCAACTTCCCTCACACATACCGCAAGCTAGAGTCAGACCTAGGCAACTGGGCAAAGGGAGCAATCTCTTAGCTAGGTAGAGTTCATGCAGTCAAGATGACATTACTACCTAGACTCCTCTACCTTTTCAGGGCCCTCCCGATAAATATTGTAAAAGATCATCTATCTGCATTCCAAAGAAAAGTCATCAAGTTTATCTGGGGGGGTAAGGGACACAGACTCCAGCAAAATACCTTATATTTAGCCAGATCACAGGGAGGCTTAGGTCTCCCTCAGCTCTTCTGGTACTATCAAGCTGCCAGACTCGCCCAGTTATCGGTAGTGTATGCGAAGACAGAAAAACCAGACTGGATCCAAATAGAGAGACAGGCTGTACCATCCCACACCCTAGATTTCCTACTGTGGGTCCCTCCTAGAAAATGCCCCTCGATTCTCTCACCAACTCTCTCTCAATCCTTTAAAGTATGGGACTCTCTAAGAAACAATCAGGGCTTGATTTCAAATTGCCACCCACTTGCTCACATTTTCAATAACCCGGACTTCGTTCCAGATCTAGACATCAAAGCATTCCATTGGTGGTTGGATAAGGGGATGCACCGGATAGGACACTTCTATACGAGTTTAGGCCCTATTACCCAGGCCTTTTGTGTGAGCCAATTGGAGATGCCAACCTCGGAGCGATTCAGATTTCATCAAATTCGTCATTTCCTTGCCCACAACGGGGAGGCAAAACCTGCCCTTCACTCATTCACGCCATACGAACTCTGGTGTGGCAGGTCTTCAGAGCAGAGGGGAGGCATTACCCTCATATATCAGTCACTCGCCAATCAGTCAACTAAGACTCCATATAGGCTGGCATGGGAGTCGGACCTATCCATGCAGTGGGACATTGATAAATGGAGGATTACCTTTATCAGGGCCTACAAGGGCATTAAGAATATTCCCATGATAGAGTCTAGTCTTAAGGTTATTACTAGGTGGTATCTATCTCCTGACAGATTTGCCAAAATGTTCCCCTCGGCTGACCCGAGGTGTTTTAGAGGATGTCTACTTAGGGGCACACTGGCCCATATATTCTGGGAATGCCCAAGATTGAGGACATTCTGGAATAAGATTTTCCTCTTGATAAAGAAAATTACCAAGGCCCAGATCCCGAAAACACCAACTATGGCTCTCCTAAATGACAATTTGCCCAGGGTCCCGAAGCTTGCCCGCAAACTAATCCACTTTATTTTTCTGGGCGCTAAGCTCACCATCGCCAAGGCCTGGAAGAAACCCAAAGTGTCCCTTAAGGCGACGATCCGGAAAATCTCCTGGATTATGGCCCAGGAGAAGCTCGCTAGCATTCTCGACAACACAAAAGACCAATTTGAGGCTATTTGGGAGCCCTGGGCAAATTTCATTGGTGTTTCCCTGATTCCGGGCATGCAACCATAACTCAGCTGGATGTTGCGGGGATGCGGGACATCTCCCCGCGGGTTGGCTCCTATATCTCTCTTCTCTCTCCTTCCCCCTCCCCTCTCCATTTCACACTCTTTTCTCTCTTTTAACTTGCCTTAAGTTTTGATTCGCAGACAGTCCGATGGTTTAAGTGACACTTATGATCCCAGATGGTTTCTGTTCTAAGCGGTTAAAATATTCTGATGATGTTTCCCTAACTGGATATCTACATTTCAGCAATGTTTGATGGGGGGTTGGGGGGAGCTGTTGGAGGTTTAGCCGGTCACAGTGAGTTCCCTTTTGAGGTGCCGACGGAATCTCTCAGGTTTCCTACAACTACTCCATGGATAGTCTAGGGAAGTTTCCTCTCTTTAGTTCTTTCTTTAGGTAAACGGTGTTGTTCTTTTAGATTATCTGTTAAAACCACAGGCCGGGTCCTAACCCCTAACATTTATTTTTGATTTTCGTTTATTTTCTTTGTTTTTTGTGTTTCTTTTGCCTGAAATGCCTACCCCATTGGGGTCTAACTGTATGTGATATGACTACTCTGCATACATGTTTAGTTGACTGTACAACTTGCTTGTTGAAAAAAACCAATAAATATTTTGAAAGATAAATATAGTGCCTGGGGGGTCCCCTTAGTCTACCTGTAATGTGGCACATCTGAACCGTGTATAGAGCCTGCTGCAGCAATAATGACATTTATAAAGCCAAAAAATGACATTTTCCATTCAAGTTTTCTTTATTTTATAAACAACTGCATGGGGAGCCAGTCTGTATGATGAGGCCACAATTTAGTACACTCGGAACAAGATTCGAGATATTTTGGATAAATTCTGGTGTCTCTTTCGCAGACTTTGGATAGAAGTAACAGTTGCAGAAAAGTTGTTCTTGGGTGTCACACCGTAACCCTATAAAGGTACTCTTGATGAAAGCAAGAATTGGCCTTGCTGTCAAAAATTTAAATAATATGCACCTGTCAAACAGGTGCAAAAAAATTGGTCTTTGGGTGTCGGTGGTGCCTTCACACTGTAACCCTATAGAGGTACTCTTGATAAAAGCAAGAATTAGCCTTGCTGTCAAAAATTGCAATGATATTCACCTGTCAAACAGGTGTAAAAAAATTGGTCCTTGGGCGTCAATTGTGCCCATGAAACCTACACCAAAACTTTCTTCCAGAGGAAATCAACACCCACAAAGCTAGAGCAGCCTAGACAGTCTTTCAGAGATTTGAGATACAGAAAGCACTCAATCAGCGACATCAGCATCAGGGGCTTGATAGCTGCTGCTAATGCAGGACTGATTAATTTTGATAAATGTCAGCCAGTCTACGGAGTCTGTGGATGGACACGCTCTCTTATCTCTCACAAAACCTCCGGCAGCACTGAATGCCCTTCAGAAAGCACGCTTGTTGCAGGGCAGCGCAGCAGTTCTATTGCATACTGGGAAAGTTCTGGCCAGTGGTCTATTCTCATGACCCAGTAACCCAGTGGATCATTTGGAAAGCTCTCAATATCTGTTTTCATCCCTAGATAATCTCCCACCATATGATGAAGATGCTGCTTCGGGGGAGCCTCACCTAGTACTTGGGTGGGTCTGTTTCGGCAGGACCTCCAGAGTATGGGGTCCATCTGGTTTCGGCCAGATGGACCAATTGTAAGTACCCTTGTCCCCGTCTGGAGCCTAATGCCCCGGGGATTCAGGGAATGGCACCCGTTTGCTCTTTTTTGTGTTTTACTCTTTATGTGTGTGCACATTTTTTGGCACTGGGTGGAAGTTTTTGCGTGTGTTTTGCACGCCATTGGCTTTACAAAAAAAAACAAAAAACTTGGCAATACGCTGCGGCTGGGGGAACATGACTGCTAATTTGTTGTTTACCAGTGTTATCCCCTCTCTGTAGCCTCATGTTCCTACCTTCCTCAACCTCAGAACGAAGATTGGAATCAAGTAATGGCTGTGCATCGTCAAGGAGCAAGTGGCTGACGCTGTGTTCAAATACCTCAGCTGATTCCTCCATACCTGATGCTGGGGCTTTGGCAAGAGTAGCTGTGGGCAAGGAGGCAGAATAACCCACTCTGGCAGCTGCAGTGGACGGCGCAATAGTCTCTGCTTGGGTGATGGAGAGTAAGGAGGATGATGATGGTTTAGCAAGCCAGTCCACCACCTCCTCTGCTTGCTGTGGCTGGATGGCACGGAAAACATCACTAAGCAAAGGAAAAGATGCCCTGCCTGAGGACCATGTCCACCTTTGCCTGTGGACAAATACGCCGCTGGCCCCCTCACAGTGCCATGGGAATGTCTGCTTCTCCCAGACATGATGGGGGGGGAGTGGTGCTTATTAACAAAATGCAATAAAGATGTACCTGGATGCACATTAATCAATGGAACGTGGTGTCTGGTTCACTTTAACTTGAGTACTCACTACACAGACAAACCCCATTGACACACTACAATATACTGCAGTAAAACTACACTGACGCACCGCAATACACTTTGGTAAATGTGCACTAATGCACTGAAATATACTGCCTTGAACTTGCAATAATGCACTCAAATATACTACATTAAACGTGCAGTAACGGACTGATATATACTGCGTTAAATGTGTAGTAATGCACTGAAAGATACTGCGCTACAAGTGCAATAACGCACTGATATGTACTGCGTTAAACATGCAGTAACGCACTCAAATACAGTTGTATGCAAAAGTTTAGGAACCCCTGACAATTTTCATGATTGTCATTTATAAATATTTGGGTGTATGGATCAGCAATTTCATTTTGATCTATCAAATAACTGAAGGACACAGTAATATTTCAGTAGTGAAATGAGGTTTATTGGATTAACAGAAAATATGCATCAAAACGAAATTAGACAGGTGCATAAATTTGGGCACCTCAACAGAAAAATCACATCAATATTTAGTAGAGCCTCCTTTAGTAGAAATAACAGCCTCTAGACTAGAATAGTCCTGAGCTGTCGGTCCTGTGTGACGAAGCTGGACAACCGAGGAGATCCCAGGGGAGGACCCGTCTTGGAGAGATCACGCAGTGTGCTGGTCTATAGAGGGGCCTGGTGACTCGATTGGAGGACGCATCCGAAAGTAACTATACAGCATAGTGTTGCCGGGTTGGCTTAAAGGTTCAGGCACTGTGACTGTCATTCATTACAGAAAATCTGATACATCCTGTGGCAGAGGATCATATGGATTTTGTTCCCAAGCAAGTCTGTGGCAGAGACTTTGATTCGTGCTGTGTACTGGCTGCTAGGCTGGTGAGAGAGGCCTATTCAGACGAGCAAGGAGTGTGTCCCACGAGGGGAGCGCATTCCATACAATATCTGAATTCTACCCGAACATTTGTTAAAAGAACCCTAAAGGAAGATGTTTAAGTTTCTTCTGCAGTTTCCCTTTTGTCTATTTCCTGCTATTTCCTAAGTCAAGTGTTTAATAAAGCATTGAAAACGTACTCCAGTGTTGGTGCGTGTATCGTCCAGAGGTAAACTCAACGGAACCTTAGACCTGGTGCCGGTGAAACAGAGGGAAGCAGAATGAAGGTAACAGACCCGCTTAAACCAGCAGCTCCACCGAGAGTTATTGCTACATATGGTAATTTAATACAGATAAAAAGACTTGTATTTACAAGGATAAAAAGGTGCAGCAGCATCAAAGGAACCGGTCATCAGGATGGCCTCTGCGGTGTGGACACTTGGAAGGATGGTGCCAGTGGATCCCAATGCTTCCTGGAGCCGTAGAACGCACAGGGAGCCGATGATGATGTCACTTCCCGAACGTGTTGCAAGGTAAAGGCGACGCGTTTGCCTTGCCAGTGCCATTTTGGATGAGGGCAGCCACGACTGCAGGGCCTTAAAGCCATGCGGCTATCAAAACAATAAGATCACTATAGAAATTGTACTGGTTTGTATACGGATAAAGGATTACAGCTTATACCTGCACAGTGTAAATTCACAACTATAAAATGTTCTATACAATCATACAATTATTAAAAGCAAAGAATTAAAACATGTTATAAAAAATAAAAAATAATAATAAAATAAAAAATAAAATAAGAAGTAAAAAATTTATAAAAATTATGTATTGTATTTGTATTATGCGATAACTGTCCTTTTATATATAAATAAGGGTACTTACTTTTGTTGTAATGGTGGAGACCTTGTGCAGATATAAGCTGTAATCCTTTATCCATATACGAACCAGTCCAATTTCTATAGTGATCTTATTGTTTTGATAGCCACAGGACTTTAAGATCCTGCGGCCCTGACTGCATTCCTAAAAGCCCTCACCCAAATGGCACTAGCAAGGCATGAAGCGCAAACATGTCGCTTTTTACCTTGCATCACGTCCTGAAAGCGATGTCATCATCGGCTCTCTGTGCGCTCCACGGCTCCAGGAATCATCAGAATCCACCAGGACCGTCCTTTTGAATGTCCACACTGCAGAAGTCATCCTGATGACCCGTTCCTTTGATGCTGCTGCACCTTAGTGCTTTATGGTCTTGATGTTTTATCGTTGTGAGTACAAGTCTTTTTATCTGTATTAAATTACCATACATGCTACACTCAGATTGGCGCTTGTGTTTACTCTCCAGTTGTTTCCAGAGCTGCTTCTTGCTTTCCAAAGAGCTGCCTTCCAATTATAATTAACGTAAGGACATTATGGACTAGGTTATTGAATTTTCGCCATTGTGTTGATTTTGATACACCGTCTTTACTATTGTCCCATCGGGGCTTACGAGCTCACACCAGCGCTTGTGTTTTGCGCTAATTCTCCTTGTGTGTTGTTGTCACTGCTTCGGCTGAAATCTGTCTCCATTAGGAAAGGGAGACGATCTGCAATGCCGGGGCTCTCATCTTATACACAGGTGCAAAAGAGAAAGAGTTAAGTTAAGTGCACACATTGAGTCAGTGCTAGGTGCATGGCTCCATACAGTTACTGGGAATGAGGTAGTAGTGATATGCTGGTCTGGGCAGATGGAGAGGGGAAAGGCTCTGCTTGTAGCTTCCTAAATGCTCAAGTAACTGTGGGGATGTTTAGTACATTATGAGAGTGTAATCGAGTTTAATTGACTGTCGAGCGTAAAGGCACCATGTGTAAGACTATTGTAGCCCAAGACATGTCACAGGTCCCAGAAGGCTGTGGGACCATTCACAAAAGCACAGCACAGCTTGCACACGCAATGGCCAGCTGACTGGGAATGCACAAGGAATCACAGGCAGCTGCCCACAGTAAACATGCTGGCATCAGGGACCTAAAGCCCGGCGAAGAACCGGGCGAGGACGGCACTGGATCCCTGGACAGGTAACTTTTTATTAAAAGTCATTAGCTACAGTATTTGTAGCTGCTGACTTTTAATTTTTTTTCAAACAGGGCGAAGAACCACTGAAAAACCTACAGAAGTCAATGGGAGACACATCTTAAAAATCAGGTACTTTTTAAGGCTAATAGTCAATAATAAGGCTAATAGTCAAGGAATTGATAAACAAAGGGCATGGGGATCTCGGCACTGACAAGTGGAGCATGTATCAATGCAAAAAAAAAAAACATAATAATAATACCAAGTGGCAGGCAGAGGGCCTTCCATTTTATCTTGTGCATATACATTTTTATACAACTAAGTCAACATAGATAAAACATAAGTTCCTCAAATGACCTGCTTCAAAATGGTATTAAACCCAAAAACAAAAATGTAACATGTTGCAGTTTATCAATTCTTGGACGTGGTGGCTGCATTTGTTTTCTTATTTTTATTTTTTCTCTTTATTTTTCCTGGACAGCAGCATTGTCAGTCTAGGGGGAGGGTAATGATAGACTAGCAGATTTGATTAACAAATGGAAACTAAATTCCAGCTAACACTTTATAAGCAGTCACAGTAAACAATTGTTTCCCTTTAGGGAATGCAACCACGACATCTAGGAATTGGTAAGCTGCAATATATTCCATTTTTGTTTTTTGGGTTTAATACTACTTTAAGCTATACATGGGTTTACAGAACAGTATGATAATCAACAGCACCATATTCAGGCATCACATAACTTGAATGCAAAATACATTTTCTTAATTGTAAATTATTCCTTGGCTTATGTAAAGCAGCAGCACCCCAATATGGTTAATTGTAAGCTAATTTAAAAAAAAATCAAAATTTTGGGTAGTTTTTGATATGATGCTTTTTTTTTAAATCTAGCTGTAATAGGCCAGAATTGAGCTGCTGAAGTAGTCAACAGAAGAGATCTAAAATCTATCCAAAGCTTTACCCTTTGAATAAAAATAAAGCTATATCCCCCATCTTCCTAAAAATTGTTATGCGGTGGTAAAACATATAGTACTTCTAGCTTAAAATGTGATCCTCTTTTAGTGCAGTACCAAACTGTATTGCCTACACAGTTTAATAACATGTCAACACAGAGTGCACAAAAATACCTTAAGAAACCACAACCTCACATTCAAGATAAAAAGCACTTTTTAGAAAGAAATAAAAATTACAGAGCCATATTTCAGCAAAAATGGTCTGTCATATACCGCAGTGGCTGGGGAGTATGCAGAGACCTGCTACACATAATTTAAGCTCGTTTAGTATTCTAAGAGGGAAAAACAAGGTATTTTTAATCCAAAAATAAAAACGACATTGGATTGTGTCAGAGACATGAAGCAGGAATATTACACCAACACATGGAAGCTTATTTATTAGGCTGCATTTGTGCATGGTTTATCCAGAAATACAAAATTGCTGTGGATTATGTCAGAGAGTAAAAGCAGAAATATTACAGAGCTATGCTGCACATCATGTGAGCCTTTTTAGTATACTGCATTTAAAAAAGGAGAAACAATGCATTTCTTTAATCTATAAATAATTACGGTGTGCCCCACACCTGTGGCAGTTTTAATGTCACGGAACGTCCCTCACTCCGATTGAATGCTTCCGTCAGTATACCACTTCCTCCCAGTCTGAATACAGATATCAGATATTCAAACCGCTCCCAAGCATAAAACAAGATGAGAGTTGCTTAGATGCTAACATGGACTATTTTATTTAGAATCAAAATTACAAGACTTTATATGCCGTTGGAACCTCCTCTAACAATACAACTGTAACCTAATTAACATGAGCTAGTTTACTAAATCATTTACCCAGACTAGGTGACTATTCAATACACATTACCATAAACATCAACACAGGGTTAATTAGAACAAACAACAATGTGTGGAATACCCTTAGAACCTGTGGTAAGCCAGACTAGACTGTTCGTCTCCTAGCTAGTCCTCGAGGCTAATGTGATCAGCTCACTCAATTAACAGGTTGAGTTCAGAATCAAACAAACCAATAATAGTCTCTACATACATCCTGGGAGATATTGTGGACAAATATTACTGTCCCATTTTAAGTAGTCCAAGATATATTTTCTCACCCAGGATAGCACAGGGTGACTTAGACATAAGAGGTGTATGGGGAGCTGAAACAATGGCATCCCTTACTTTCCAAGGGATTCTGAGTTCCACGGGCCCTCCCGTCACACAGTGTATTATGTCAGAGACACAAAGCAGAAATGTTACACAGATGCATGCAAGCATTTTTTTGTGGGCCAGAAATCCAGAAATAACAATGGTTTATGTCAGAGGTACAAAAGCAGAGATATTGCACAGTCAGCTTTGAATCAGTTGAATTAGGATGCAATAGAAAAGGACACGATACATGCAACTTGTCATCTACAAATCCACATCTAAGGCAGGCCATACAAGATTAATTTTCTTTTGCTCAACTAATGGTTGGAACAAAAGAAAATTAATTGATTTTCTAATCCTCACATTCAAGGTGATGCTGTTTTGATGTTAAAGTTTGAAAGAAGCTGATGGGGTGTAGGGATGTAAAATATCCTTAAAGAAGCTGGACACCAGCAGCAGGAAGGTGGTGGAGGCTATGTTGGTACACCCTGCACTGCTCAACGCTAAAACTTTAATCTTTTGCCTTTCAAAATTAAATATCCTAATAGCATCACAGATAGCAATATACTAAATTTATTTATATACGCTCACTTTATTGCTAAAATTACTCTGAAATTCAAGATGTACCTGGGTGTAGTAAGATGTCCACGTGGGTGTTCTATCAGAATACTGCTACTCGTCAGATCATAAAGTGTGTGGAATGCATGGTGGCACGCATCACGCATGCGCAGTAAGTTTTTCTCGTCGGACCGTCACTTCCATTGCATCTGATGGGTAGCGATTTGATAGAATACTTGCACCCTACTCAGCCTCTCAGTGAGCTGCTGAGAGCTTAAGCCGGCCACTCCTGCCCCCTCCACAGCCCAGCGTTCCAGTGAGCCCCGAGAACTGAGCAATCAGCGGTATTTGACCACTCAGTTGTCTTAGAGCCAGCGGGGGACCGATGCTGCATCCACCTAGGTAAGTATGATTCTAAAAATATTGAATTCCCATACTTCTCTTTAAGCTTGCAGAGTGCACAGTCTTTTTGCCTTTAGTAAATCAACCCCACTGTGTCAGTGGTTCTGAGAGCCTGCTGACTCACTTGTGATAGCGTTGTATCCTGTAGTTGTGTTGTATAGATGTGATAACTGTATGCAGTGGCTTTAGTCAGGTAAAATTCAGTCTTGTTTTCCAGGTCTGTTTTAGCATATTTCCCACTGTTGATTATACTTCTGGTCTCTATGCACACCTTCATTTTTTTTTTGGCAAGCGCTGTTCTCCACTGTTATTAGTGTTTGCCTATATTTCAGAAGTATTTTTCTGAGTACCTACACTAGGAACACTGCAGCTGTCACAATACGTTGCCAGTGTCACCAACAAGGTCATGCTGCTGCCCCCCAAAAGAATAAAAAAAAGACCCTATCAAAAAAAAAATATATCTATACATTTTTCCTCCCTCCAAAAAAATTCAAGTGAAACCCCAGTTTGTAGAAAATAAAAAATGTAATTTAATAGAAAGAAAGAAAAAAAGATTATAACAACCCCCATTCAAGAAAACCCCCCAGAAAACACAGAAAAGGTAGTCCAACAAAGTGCTCTTGGGTCAACAGTATTTGCTGTGAATTCAATGGGGGGCACACACAGCAATCCAATTCACAATAAAGGAGCATTGAACAGTGTGAGGGGGGAGGTACACTTCACTCTCTGTAGCCCCCCAACACTGCAGTTCACCTTAATGATGCAGTGGCAATATACAACAGTGTATAGCTCTGTAAGTAGTACACTAGCACTGTATAGTAAGACTAACATTAATATCTCTCCCTGAAATAACCGTCAGCTGTCCCTCACTATTCCGACTCCAACACACACTGACAAAAGCACAGCTCCCAACTGTCCCTGATTTCGAGGGACTGTCCTTGATTTGGAACAAAGTCCCTCTGTCCCCCTTTCCTCCTCATTTGTCCCTCATTTTGGTCTGATCTATAAAGTTGTATATAAAATACGCTATTTATCTTTCAAAAAGCGTTTTACAGTGCTAAACCTTTCATACAGTTTCTTAATTGCTGCATTTGTACATTTCAAAAGGCAGTATAAAGGAATAATAGTGGTAAAAAAAGCACTTGTGGGTTTAACTAATTATTTTTTGTATGATTCTTCTTTAAGGTGGCATGGTAGGGGGGTGTCCTATACCTACATAACTTTGCTAGCAAGTGTCCCTCGTTCCCATCTCAAAAAGTTGGGAGGTATGCAAAAGGCTGATTGGAAAGTTGACTTTTATAGGGAGGGGGCAGACACATTTTCCAAGCCCCATTATTGGCCATACTCCATCACTTGACCACAGTTCACAGGTATGCAATAAACAGTGGGGGGTTCACAGTTGGTGCTCAGGTGAGCAAGGGAAGCCACCGATGAAGCCCGAGAGAAGCACTGCCCACCATAGATGGGGTAAGTGTACCAGATCCACCCAACCGACCAGGGGGTGGTACTGTTTGCCACCCCCCCAAAAAATTTTTATCACTGGCCGCCACTGGTGAAAGTACCCTTAATATGTGGTCCAAGAACCTCCCCACCAAAAGCTGGAGAAGAGAATCAGGTTAGAGAGAGCTTCCCGATAGAAAGGGCTCTTATATAAAAAAGGAAATAAAAAGAACTGCTGTCTTTTGGAAAAGCCGAATAATGAGTTATGCAGTTGGAGAGAACAGTAGACTGATCACAAAGTAAGGCAGGCTATACACGGCTCTGATCTCTGCCGGTTCAGGCTGAATGTACCAAGTTGATCAATCGATCAACTTGGGTACAACCAGCATGCTGGGTTTTACCTTACCTGAAATTATCGCTAGCGCATGCTATAGCCTCTAGCAATAATCACTGTTTCCTCCACCTGCAGGTAGAAGACAATGGCCAGGCAGGAGGGATTCCTGCATCAATACTATCTGTATTAATGGGGGAATTGAACAAATTTCTTTCCTGCAACCCATGTCATCTTTACCACAATTCCTTTTACATTGGCAGGAAATCCTCACTCAGCACAAGTCTGGTAATAAATGATGCACATTGTGTAAATTGTTGCTGCAGAACATTTAGTTAAAGGTTTTTATCTTACAGATATGGAGTGGATAATACTGCAGAAATCATTTCCTTCTACTTTCTTTTAAAGAACTATAATAGCATTTTTATGAAACTACTGATCATCACTTTTTTCTATATAAACCATGTCTTATGCTGTGGAATCATCTTGGTTTCTGTTGTTCTGTCTCACACTATCTCTTACTGTATCTGCGATCTACATGGTTTTATCCCACCCTGCATGTGAAGTATCTTTATGCAGAAAAATAAAAGCACATTGTATAGTATTGTTTTAAAATGAACTTTGACTCCTGGTTCACACTTATGCGATGCGGGAATCGCACATGACTCCATGCATTTCCCCGCATCGCACTCTAAGCAATCGCACAGCATCCATGTGATCTGCTGCTTGTGTCAATGTTATCTTAATGACACCCCAAACCAGATTGCAAAATGCAGTGCGATTGCCAGAATTGCATCACATGGGTGTGACCACCAATGCGATGCGATTCAGGTGTAGGGGAAAAAAAGGGTCCTGCACCATTTTGCTGAAGTTCAGTGGTGGTTTTAAGTATCTCTGTTAGTTTTCAATTCAAACCTCTTTGTCTTTAACATGCCACATGGGACATGGGACATGGGAAAAAAAAGTCAAGGTTCCCATGTAAAGCCTGAATGATGCATCCTAGGGGCTCTACTAGTTCTTGCTATAGCATGTGCTACAGCAAAGTGACATTTACAAAGTGAATCCAATATATAGTTTAAATTGCTGGCAAATAACATTTCACTACCGAATTCTTAAAAAACAAAACAGCACATAGACTTCTCACAATTTCCCTCAAATATTGTATTATTCCCCAGGACAATACCCACCCTAATGCTATTTTTAGCAACCCTTTGCCTATTGGCCAGTAAATGGGCATTTTTGATTTGACACATTTGTGTGTCAAATCAAATTTGATTTTAATGGGGTTCAGTTGCAGCATCTGAACTTGTTTGAAGATTGCTGAACCCTGCTTAAACAGAATCCATGGCAATTTGGCTAATTTCTGTCCAGCACACAACAAAAGGATGAGTACTGTGCAACATTCATACATAGAAAATCATTGGTGAAAATGAGAATTAGGACAGTTCTATACAGTGTCTATACTTAAAGATTAGGAACAGGCTCCATAAAAGATACTGCTCTAAAACTTCGATACATCTGGGATAAAAAGAGATACTTAGAATCACAAACAGGAGGGGGCAGGCAAAGCTCTTCTGTGTAGTGTCTATAAATAAAGAAGAAATACAGAGAGTTACATCCACATACTTGCCAACAGTCCAGATTTTCCGGGGACGACCATGGCCTGAGGAAGGCCTGTGATTGGCCGATACGCATCTAGAAGGGAGGAGCTGATAGTCACGTTCAGCCAGGCACTGTGTATGTGGACACGGCGGTGCTACTCTGGAGGTTTTTATGTGATTTTTAAAGTTTTTATCTTGTAAGTGCAACTTGTCTGTTTGGGGGCTTTGAATAAATTTGTATACGGAGAACACTATGGTCTCTATACCTATTATTTACATGTCCTGAACTCATGGAATCTTGAGCCAAGCTAGGAGATGATCCGTTTCTTTGGATATTAATGAGCTGAGTTACCATTAAGAAAAGAGCCATCTGGATTACCCATCATTGATTGGGAAGAGGAAGTGAGAGCAAAGAGCTCGTGGGGAGATCCGCATATGAGTTATGACTCATCTGGGAATTGAGCACGCATTTTTACTGGTGGTGGTGTGCACTCCTTTTGAGGACGAACAATCACTGTGGTGGAATTGTGTGGATACACTGATCACAAGAAGAGTTTTTCATGTTTTATTTCTTAATTTTTTCATTTTATGGACTATTCATTTATATGTAGGATTTATTTATTTTAGAGATTTGCACTTTATATTTATAATTTTACACATAGCGCTACATTTATTTATTTACTATCCATTTTGAAATTAGTGTGGTGTACCACTTGGAATGTTTAGCAGCTGTGCACGTTTATTATTAGGTTAACTTATTTAAACATCACAATATTTTTTACTTGTGGCGCTGATTGTTTCATCTTATAACCCTGGAAATTAGACCCTGGTCCTGGTCTGAACGCCTCCTGTTAAAAATCCCAATATCTTGCTTTTGTCCCAGGCATCAGGACTTTAAAAGCGGCACCGGCCACCATTTCCAGATAAACAGCATTCAGAGTATCCTCCCACTGTCTCAGTTTGTCCTCCTGGCCAATAGAAGACAACTTATCTTCTATTGGCCAGGGAAGACACATGCTCTGAGATCTGCCTCTGCAATTTGGCAAGTATAGCAAGCGGGGATGTGGCTAGACTCAGAGCGCAGTTGTTGGAGCACGTGAGGGTTAGAGGTAAGTGCTGCTGCTGCTCCTTCTTCTGATAGCAATGTGTATCAGTGGGACAAGAAAAGTCGCTTGCCTGGTGCCACTTGGGACCGAGGAGGAGAAAAGAAAGGGAAAAGAGGAGCACTTAGGTCATGGGACAGCCTGCGGTGCGTGCCCAGGGAGCCGGAGAGCCACAGATGCAACAGAGGACAGTCACAGGCTGCCAGCGCTGCATGGAGAGAAAATCAGTGGAGGCCCAACCAGGACTGAAGGGCCCAAGCGGTAAAGTGGCCAAAATTCCTGCTCTATAGTTTTCTTTTTTTACAAGCTGCATCTGTGGTGACAAGTAACAACCTGCATCTGTGGTGACAAGTGACAAGCTGCATCTGTGGTGACAAGTGACTCAAACTGCATCTGGTGACAAGTGAGCCAAGCTGTATCTGGTGACAAGTGAGCACTGCATCTGGTGACAAGTGATGTGGCAGATGACATGCTGCATCTGGTGGCAGGCAACTTGGCAAGTGACACGCTGCATCTGGAGGCAGGCAACGGTGGCAAGTGACAGGCTGCATCTGGTAGTAGGTGACGGTGGCAAGTGACACACTCAGGGCTCCCACTGATTCTGCATTATAGGAAGTTGAACTATTTAATTTTATATTACAATGTAATATAAGAAATAATGCACTGAAATTATCCTGACACCAAAACAACTATGGTGCCATGATGATTGAAGCGCCAACACCAGGTGTTTGGAGTATTTTTATCTGCTGGTTGTTAAACTTTCTGGAATTCACATATTGCTATTGTGGTTTAGGATCTGGGCCTGCTGTCCCACCATCCCTCTTTCTTTCCTTCTCTCTCCTTCTCTCCCTATCTCTTTCTCTTTCTTCTTTTTTTCATCCATCCCTCTCGTCCTTCTCTCTCCACCCCCTTTAAGCCATGCCCAATAGTTGGTTTGGACCATGCTCCCTTTCACGCTGCATTTGTTCACCCCCCGCTACAACACACCTATAAATAAATGCCCTGCCCCCTAATTATAATAAGACTCCGCCTACAGACAAAAAAAGTGTCCCTATCAATTTTTTGTGACGGTTGACAACTATGCATCCATCATACAGGGCAAAGTAAGTGGTACTGGGCAGCATTAACACATGTGGACCAGAACAGATACTGACAATTTTAGGGTGCACACTTTAATCATACCTAAACACGGTTCAGCTCCTTGGTCTGGTTATTAAGCCATGTCCAGGAATGATTAAGAATACCATGTTCTGTAGCACTTTGAAACAGTGGTGCCAGGCATGGTTCACTTGTGGTCCCGTACAGTTCGATTCAGTGTGAATGCAAATGGTGCCTGAGCATATAACTCTCCATAGATCACTGAGCACAGACGCAGGGGTTAGTGTGATGTGGTTGGCAGAAGTGATGATGTAAGTGTGTCCAGCGTGAGTGCAGACTAGCTGAGAAGTAGGGGGCAATTAAACCCAGGCATGGTTTGTTTCAGTTGTGCACAGTGTGAATGCACCCTTAAACTGGCCATACATGGTTCTTTTTTTTTGTTCAGCTAGCAGGCTGAATGGAAAAAAGAAAAAATTCCTCCATCCACACATAATAGGTAGGTGGAGAATTTTTTCCCACCAAGGCACTGTATTCTGACAGCAGTATTCTCTGCCAAGGGCGTTGCTAGGTCTACAAGAGATCTGGGGCTAGAGCCCATAGCAGCGTAGTAAAGAAAGTCATACGCTTGGGCGGGCATACACATGTATATACAGTAATATATGTGTGTGTGTATATATCCCCAGAGAGCCCCCCACTGACATCAGGGTCCCCAGAGATCCCCCTTACATCAGGGTCCCCAGAGAGCCTCCTCCTTACATCAGAGTCCCCAGAGAGCCTCCCCTTTGCATCAGGGTCCCCAGAGAGCCCCCCTTACATTAGGGTCCCCAGAGAGCCTCCCCCTTAAAATCAGGGTCCCCAGAGAGCCTCCCCCTAAAAATCAGGGTCCCCAGAGAGCCTCCCCCTTGCATCAGGGTCCCCAGAGAGCCCCCTCTTACATTAGGGTCCCCAGAGAGCCTCCCCCTTAAAATCAGGGTCCCCAGAGAGCCTCCCCTTGCATCAGGGTCCCCAGAGAGCCCCCCCCCCACTTACATCAGGGTCCCCAGAGAGCCTCCCCTCCCCTTGGGGACCCCTGCAGAGACTCGGGGCTATGGGCCCCAGATTCGGGGCCATAGCACCAAAAGCCACCCCCTAGCGACGCCACTGCTCTCCGCTGTCAGAATACAATGATAATCCATGAACGTTTTCCAGCTTGTTTGTTCGGCATAAGTCAATCCGACCAGCTTATGTGGAACGGAGATGGTCACGCACAGATCGAAATTCATCCTGTCCCTGTTGGACCGGACAGATACTGTATCAATCTGTCTATAGACATCTTTAGACATCATACATAAACTAAAAGGGGCAATGCACAGTATCCATAAAGAAAATAATCCAGCCAGCCTACACAGCAAGGCATGGTTCTTGATTCATACAAATACAAAATACTGAACAAGACATTTATAATTAAAGATTTGAGCTAAGGTTTGGGTTCACATTTTCCATGGATTCACAGCTAATCCTGTGTATGTGAGAATTGCAAACCCATAAAACTAATGTGAGCATTCACCAGATTAAAATTATTTGTAACTATGATGCACTGTGAATAAATAGGGCTTTTGGATAAGTCCGCACCCTCACTATAAAAGAGTGTGGTCAAAAGGAGCCATATGTGGCAAAGTGATTCAGCTGTGATAGGGAAAACATAGGGAGTGCTGCTGATAAGATGCATTGGGAGTGGTTAGTGTAGAGCTTGTAGTCAATCTGACTTTAAGGGGGGGGGGGCTTTTTAGCCACTTCAGCTCTTGAAGGTGTAACCCACTTACTGACCAGGCATTTTTTTTTGCGATACGGTACTGCGTTGCTTTAACTGACAATTGCGCGGCAGTACGATGCTGTACCCAAATAAAATTGATGTCCTTTTTTTCCCATAAATAGAGCTTTCTTTTCTGTTACAAATTTTTGGTAAAAAAAATCCCAATAGGCGTATATTGATTGGTTTGCACAAAAGATATAGCTTCCAAAAACTATGGGATATATTTAGGGACTTTTTCTTTTTTTTTATTGTTTTTACTAATAATGGCGATGATCAGTGATTTTTAGTGGGAATGTGACATTGCGGTGGACAAATTGGACACTAAGTGACACTTTTTGGGGACCAGTGACTTTAATATTGTGATCAGTCTAAAAAAATGCACTGTCACAGTATAAATGACACTGGCAGGGAAGGGGTTAACACCAGGGGCAATCAAAGGGTTAAGTGTGTGCCTGGGAGGTGCTTTCTTATGCCCTGTATACACGATAGGATTTTCCGACAACAAATGTTCGATGGGAGCTCATTGTCTGAAATTCCAACTGTGTGTAGGCTCCACTGGACATTTTCCGTCGGAATTTCCGACAAACAAAATTTGAGATCTGGATCTCAAATTTTCCGACAACAAAATCCGTTGATGGAAATTCCAATCGTGTGTACACAATTCCGACACACAAAATTCCACACATGCTCGGAATCAAGCAGAAGAGCAGCACTGGCTATTGAACTTCATTTTTCTCGGCTTGTCGTACAAGTTGTACGTCACCGCGTTCTTGACGTTCGGAATTTCTGACAACATTTGTGTGACTGTGTGTATGCAAGACAAGTTTGAGCCAACCAACATCTGTAGGAAAAAAATCCACGGTTTTGTTATCGGAAAATCCTATCGTGTGTACAGGGCATAACTGTGTGGGGGACGGATACACTGGAGATAGTGTTTCAGCTTAGCTGAAACACAAGATTTCTCTTTTCCTCTCTGACAGATCAGCGGTTTGCCTTGTTTATATAGGCACACTGCTGCTCAGTCTCTCCATAGAACGATGTGTCCCATCACAGTGGGAGTGGCGCTCCTGCGGTGCGCGTGCCCTCTACACTGTGTGCACAAAGTCATGTACAGGTATGTGATTTTGCACAGCCAAGGTCACCCTGATGCAGTATATATGCGCTGGGCAGTCCGGGAGCGGTTAATAGAGTGGACTTTCCATTTTCACAGAAGGTTACAAGGAACCATTTTAGTGGAATGTCCAACAAGGTGGTATATTTGTAGACATCACGATGTGGGGTGCAAGGAAGCTGGTTTTGTTTTTACATAGGGACAAAGTGGTGTGAAGCCTAGTATTTTCTTCTTGCCTAAGGTAGTACTGTACCCACAAAAGAGAACTGGGGTGGGACTTGAGGTATATGAGGTATGAGGTATGTGCGGCAAAGAAACACAGTCAATATAAAACACAATGTTTATTGCTAAATAATAATTGCATAACATGTAAGAAAATTTATTCCACAATGACAACATGTAACAAACATAGTATGTAGAAACAATAAATGATACATTGTATAATAAACATATGACTGCTGCATCAAGATAATAAATTGTAGGGTAAATAGATGTAGCGCCCTGGGGTTTAGTAAGGGAGCTTGTCACCAAATTCCTTGTCAGGGGTAGCTACTGTAGATAGTTGTTAGAGATCCATTGATTTCTCCCTTAGTTTGGCCTTGTTGGACTTTTTTCTTCTACTAATAGGTGGCTGGGCACTTGGTGGCATTAGATGTGAGAAAGACATTTCAAGGTCAAGTATTGGGTATATGGGATATCTCAGCCAATGGGCAGGGGTTTTCTTGAATCCCTTAGCCTGCTGGGAGAACCTATATATTCAGGTGGAGTCAGGTGATCTAGGTTCTGTGCCACCAGGACTACCATCTAGATGGACGTGTATCGTCTTCCCCGGGCTGCTAGGCTACCCCGGGGGCATATGGCTGCCAGGCTGTGTTAGGGTCTATTCAGAAGTAAGAGGGCAGCGCAGGGTTGGGATTTTTTTATACTAGTAATGACAGCGATCACTAACTTATAGCAGGACTGCGATATTGTGGTGGAAAGTCAGACACTAACTGACATGTTTGACACTTTGCAGGAACCAGTGACATTAATGCTATAAATATGCATGTCACTGTACGAATGACACTGTCTGGGAAGGGGTTAAATATCTAGGGCGATCAAAGTGTTAACTATATGCCTGGCCAGTGTTTGTGTTTTCTATGTGTGCTGCTTTTACTAAGGGAAGAGATGGATTTTAGTTCCTGCTTTTGCTTTCTGTCAGAACAGAACGCTGCCTTGTTTACGTAGGCAGAGCTCCGTTCTGAGTAGGCATGTGCGATTTGTTTCGTTCCGAATTGAAATTCGGATGGATTTTTGTTTTTTGAAAATTGGGATGTATATGAATTTCAGAATTACAATAGTACCGAATTTAAACGAATCCGAAATAACGAAAAAAAAATTTGGACGAAATTCAAACTCAAATTGTTTTCTAATACTTTTCGAATACTTTTCTAATTAGAATAATTTTCAAATTCGAATTTGAAAAGTTTTTGAATAGTTTTCCAGTTTCCAAAGATAATAAAATAGAATAGAAAATAAAGGAATAGAATGGAAAAAAATAATAAAATAGAAAAGAATATAACAAAATAAAAGAATAGAATATAATAGAGTAAAACAAAACAAAATAAACTAGAATAGAAAATAAAAAAACTGAATAGACTAGAATATAATAGAAACAAATAGAATAGAATAACATAGAATAAAACCATCTTCTGAAATTCGAATTTCAAATAGAATAAATTTGAATTTGAATACATAAGAAAAAAATAGAATAGAAAAAAAATTATAGAAAAAAAAATAATGGAATAGGCTATAATAGAATAGATTAAAAAAAAAAACAATGGAATAGAATACAAAGAAAATAACCATTTCCCAAAATTCAAGTAGAATCAATTTGAATTTGAATAGAATAGAAAATAACAGAATAGTATAGAAAAAAAAAACCAGAATAGAATACAAAGAATATAACCATATTCCGAAATTCGAATAGAATTGAACTTGAATAGAATAGAAAATAAAATAGAATAGAAAATAATAGAATAGAACAAACGAATAGAAAAAGAATATAATTACAAAAAAATAATAGAATAGAATAAAATAGAAAGAATATAACCATTTTCCAGAATTCAAATAGAATCAATTTGAATCTTAATATAATAGAAAAGAATAGATTAGAATAGGAAGATGGTTATATTCATTCTATTATATTCTGTTGGTTCTTTTCTATACTATTGTGTTATTTTCTATTCTATTCAAATTCAAATTGATTCTATTTGATTTTGGAAAATCGTTATATTATTTCTATTATATTGTTTTTTAATTCTTTTCTTTTCTATTCTATTCAAATTTCAGAAGATGGTTATAATCTTTGTATTCAATTCTATTTTTTTTTATTCTATTGTGTTCCTTGCTATACTATTCCATTCTATTCTTTTTATTTTTTTTTTTGTTTTGTTTTACTCTATTATATTCTGTTCTTTTATTTTTGGTTATATTCTTTTCTAATCGTACTCTATTTATATAGAGTATGAATAGTTATGCACATTTACTTTTTCTGTTATTTTGTCCTATTTGTTGTTTGCTTCACAATAATAATAAAAAAAATCTTCAAAGTTGTGGACATGTTCTTTAAATTAAATGATGCAAATTCTCAAACAATCCATGTTAATTCCAGGTTGTGAGGCAACAAAACACGAAAAATGCCAAGGGGGTGAATACTTTTGCAAGGCACTGTAATAAGCCTACACTTATGACATCATGCACAGCTCTCTCTGTCACTCTTGTGAGAGTTTGCCAGGAAGGGAGGGGGGATGAGTCATAAGTGGGCCAATGAGAGCTGCAGGGCTGCAGAGCTGGAGGTGTGCCTCTGTGTGTCTGTGTAAATCTAGGAAGTGAACAGGCAGCAGCTTCAGCTGCCCACAGTTAAAATGGCTGCAGCCAGACTCAGTGGAGGGAGATTTTCTGCAGCATATTTGGCAAGTACAGAATCATAGTATATATAAAATAATATGCAAAGTGGTTGGAGGGAAGCTTCAGAATGGCTGGATGTTTTTGTTACAAATTATGTAAGCAGACTGCAGTTCCTCTTGAAGATCCCATGTGACAAGCTGGTAAGAGACCATAGAAGTTCAACCTGTGCCAGGCTGCTCCTAACTGTTTTAATAAGGACAGTGCAAAGCCTCTTATTTAGATGTGCTCACAGTCAATGAGGAAACTGAAGCTAAAAAATCAGACTCCTTTCAAGCTGAGTGCCTGTGTCGTTAGAGCTAAATCGCCGATTGTCTTTGCAGCGCTTTTCGGCCACTAGCGGGTAAAAGTCCAGTTTTGCAGTGCTTTCAAATCGCTTTTAAGATGCTTTGGAAGTGTTGCCCATTCATTTCAATGGGCAGGGTGTTTTGGGAGTGATATTTACAGCACTCCCAAACCTCCCCAAAGATGCTGCTTGCATGACTTTTCGTAACCTCCCGCAAGCGCACCGCCCCAGTGTGAAAAGTCACACTACAATGAATGGGAGACACTTTTCAGGTGGTTTTCAAAGGGTATTTCTAGCCCTAAAGTGCCTGAAAACCATGTAAGTGTCAAAGGGGTCTTATGCTTGCTATCACACAAAGATAATGGTATACCTCAAAATTTATGAACTGCTTCTAGAAATTAAAGTATGAATACATGTAAAGGCAAACCTTTTTGTAGATTTTGTTAGAGTAGAGAAGGGTTATAATCCCTGGCAGTTTCTTTTGCTTGTTTGATGTTGGTGTACCATGTGTTTGATGTTGATGTCCCATGTGTTTGATGTTGGTGTACCATGTGTTTGATGTTGGTGTGCCATGTGTTTGATATTGATGTCCCATGTGTTTGATGTTGGTGTACCATGTGTTTGATGTTGATGTCCCATGTGTTTGATGTTGGTGTACCATGTGTTTGATGTTGATGTTCCATGTGTTTGATGTTGGTGTACCATGTGTTTGATGTTGATGTCCCATGTGTTTGATGTTGATGTCCCATGTGTTTGATGTTGGTGTACCATGTGTTTGATGTTGATGTCCCATGTGTTTGATGTTGGTGTACCATATGTTTGATGTTGATGTCCCATGTGTTTGATGTTGATGTCCCATGTGTTTGATGTTGGTGTACCATGTGTTTGATGTTGATGTCCCATGTGTTTGATGTTGGTGTACCATGTGTTTGATGTTGATGTCCCATGTGTTTGATGTTGATGTCCCATGTGTTTGATGTTGGTGTACCATGTGTTTGATGTTGATGTCCCATGTGTTTAATGTTGGTGTACCATGTGTTTGATGTTGATGTCCCATGTGTTTGATGTTGGTGTCCCATTGTAAAGACTTCCCTTCCTTACTAAACGTACAACAGAATGTAATATGAAATCTCTCCAAGTGAGGGGAAATCCCCTTTTAAGCTGGACAGGTGGAAGATTGTCTGCTGGCACGTCCTATCGTATGCAGTCATTGTTTATTCAGGCACCCACGGGTGTTGGAGCTGCTTGAATACAATAGCCAGTGGACAAAGCTCCTTGCTGTTTAGAATGGCACTAAATTAGAGCAATCTAACCACTTATGGCTAGAGTTGGCATCAAAGAAGGTGTCTAAGATTTACCCTTACCTTCACTTATTACAACCATAACTACTGGCCCCAAACAGGGCAAGGGTCCTACCCTGCGCCATGCTGGTAAGGGACAGGTTTTTCTAGTCACAGTGTGACTGACTTTAAAAGAAAATAGTAGTTTTTCTACACCTTTTATTTGGATCCACTTGGATTGTATTTAGCCAATTTAAACTGAAAGTTCAATTTGGCTTTAGGTTTGTTTTTTTAAGTCTGCTGGGCTAGCTACTGTCCTATCCAAGATAGCAACACTCAGAAGCTGTGTCAAGCATTGTGGCTAACTAGAAATAACCAGGCCAGGACTTTCCTGGAGGAATTGAGGCATCTTTAACTGTTTGCTGCCCGCCCATCGTCAAATGACGACGGGGAGGTGCAGCTCTTGGTTTGGGGCGCCACTGGGGCATGCAGGGCAGCAATCGTGGCCACGCCGTGTTGCTAGGACACGGCATGACCCCAATCTCTGTAAAGAGTCACGTCCATGGCTCTCTAACCATGTGATCGGCTGTGTCCAATTACAGCCGGTCACATGTAAACAAGGAGATGCTGGTTATCGGCTCTCCTCGCCTCACACTGACAGAGTGTGAGGTGAGGAGAGCCGATCAGCGGCATCTCCTCACAGGGGGACATCTAGGGATGTAATCAGGGCACTGATCATCATTAATAAATACAGTGTGTGTGTGGTGGAAAATCTGTGCTGCCTCTTATTATTTAATATTAAGTGAAGAAAACAACAACAATTAAGGTGCTGAAACAAGGGGGAGAGAAGATAGGGTTAATTCCTTAACCATGAAGATAATGTGATTAGGTATAGGTGCTGCAAGGTAATATACAGCTCATAAGTAATGGAAAAGAGAGATTAAATTGCACAAACCTATACAATAAAGTTCTAATACAATCAACCCGTATGCAATAAAATTCTAATACACTCAAAATGTGTTGACATTCAAGTCCATATAGTGTGTCAAAGTAGTGTTTTCAAGCAAAACTGGTGATATCATCACTCAGACTGTGTTGACATTCAAGTCCATATAGTGTTTCAAAAATAAAATGAAACAAAACTGGTGATGTCAGGCATTCATGTTGACTAGTGCTCCACCCTACTGGGAACGGAGGCCTCCACTATCTCTGACGTCACCACGCATCAGCTGGCTGGCTTGAGCCGCGGCTGTTTGAAAACTGTTTCATTGCCTTTGGATGTCAGTGTTCTATGGAAGTCTTTGCAATAAATTCTTTTAACGGAAATACTGCACCATGAAGTCTCTTCTTCTTCTCTTTACCTGGTAAATGAATCTGAGTTTGGAAGACATATAGGAGGATCGGTTAATGGCGTCTGGAAACATTGCATGTAATAGCAGTCCGCTGCATCGGGAGGAACATGGGTTCAGGAGGTGTATTAGGAGGAATATCCACGGTCGGACCGACCCATTCCTGAGTGAGTGTAACATCGGTTCCGGAGGTGCCTTGGAAGGAATATCTATATCACTGAGCCCATTTGATCTCTATTAATGGAGATTCACCTTATCCGGTAAGCGCCCCCCCCCCTTATCAGTCAACATTGAATAGGAAGTCTTAAATTTCAACGTGAATGCCTGACATCACCAGTTTTGTTTTTTTTTATTTTTGCAACACTATATGGACTTGAATGTCAATACAGTCTGATGATATCACCAGTTTTGTTTGGAAACACTACTTTTCACACACTATATGGACTTGAATGTCAACAAATTTTGAGTGTATTAGAATTTTATTCCATACAGGTTGATTGTTTTGGAACTTTATGGTATAGATTTGCGCAATTTAATCTCTCTTTTCCAATAAATACAGTGTCACAAAACAGTGCCCACCATTGCCCACCAATGCCAGCATACAGTGCCCACCAGTGGCAGCAATCAGTGCCCACCACTGCCACCAATCAGTGCCTATTAGAGATGCCAGTCAGTTCTGGCAATCAGTGCCGCCTATCAATGCTGCCCATCAATGCCCATCACTGCTGTCGCTCAATGCCCATCAGTGTCGCCCATCAGTGCAACCCATCAATGCCCATCTGTACCGCCTATCCGTGCCACCTATCTGTGCCCACCAGTGCCGCATATCAGTGCCCACCAGTGCCACTTATCAGTGCCACCTACCAGTGCCCAAAAGTGTGGCATATTAGTGCCTCCTCATCAGTGCCGCCTATTAGTGCCCATCAGTGCCACCCAACAGTTCCCATCAGTGCCGCCTATCAGTGCTCATCAGTACCACATATCAGTGCCACCTATCAGTGCCCAAAAGTGTGGCATATTAGTGCCTCCTCATCAGTGCCACCTCATCAGTGTCCATAAGTGCCACCTCATCAATGCCAGTTCAGCCTATCAGTGCCGCCTAAACAGCGCACATCAGTGAAGGCGAAAAATTACTTAGTTACAAAATTTACTGACAGAAAAAAAAGTAAAAAAAATTTTGTTTTCAAAATTTTTGGTCTTTTTTTGTGTAAAAAAATAAAAAACCCAGCAGTGATTAAATACCACCAAAAGAAAGCATTATTTGTGTGAAGTAAATGATAAAAAATGTGTTTGGGTACAGTGTAGCATGACCGCGCAATTGTCATTCAAAGTGTGACAGCACAGAAAGCTGAAAAATGGCTTGGGCAGGAAGGGGATGAAGTGCCTGGTAGGCAAGTGGTTAAATGATAAGTGGATATACGTAGTTTACAATAGGAAATATCTTGTTTTATGGATTGATGTTGAGGCAGGGTCTCTTTAGCATCCAAGCCCAAAAGACAACAAAGAGAATTTTTACATTTCCATTTCACTTTCCACCTATACCCTATATATTATCCATTTAACAATTTTCATCTTTGCTTTGCAAATGGAATGCGATTCCAGGATAAATGGACCTTGATGAGTATAAGGGCTGTGATCTACATAACAGTTTGCTTTATGCTGTCACCTTACTTTTGAAGTTTACCAGCTTTAACTTGATTATTCCTATTGCTGGGCACTAAAATCCACCGATCCAAGAAGGAATTATTTATCTCTACTGCTAAATAATGGTTACATGTAAAGAGATAAGAAGATAATCACCATAAAATGGCATGACATAACTAACTGATATGCCTCAGTTAGTACAAACAGCCTAGATGTCATTTTGAAAAAGATGTGGATACAATATACGTGCAGAAACTGCAATTTCTTGAGTATTATGGCAAATTAAAATATGAGTTCATGCAGGTTTTTATCATTGGAATATGCTATGCTTCATTATTTTAATTCAAGCATGAAGCCTGATTTCCATATGCAGCTAAGAAAACATGCATTTATTAGAAGGCAAATAAAATAACCTCCGGGAAGAAAGTATTCATTAATATGTAGAAGCTAACTTTTAATATGGCTATAAATGTTAAAGAAAGATATGCTATTTACTTGGGAAACTGAACAGGACATATAAAAAAAAAGCGATGTGGATTTATAATAATACGCATTTGTTACCATGTAAAAATGTATTAGGTATTCATACATATTAAGAATCAGTCCTGTTTTGTAATTACCGTAGTCTACAGATACTGTTGCTCTTTATGATGGCTACTTGGGCACCAACATTGCAATATATTTTAAAGTAGGGGTCGTCAACCCCCGGGCCGCGGCCCACTACCGGGCCGTGGCGTCTTTGCACCCGGGCCGCGGCAGGCGGCATGATATTTTGAGTCACCGTGAGGGAAGCGGGCTGGCGAGCAGAGATGACATCTCTCACTACCCACCTAGCATCACCGCTCTTCCGCCCTCACAGCGTAAGGAATGTCGGCAGTGTGGCGGGGAGCAGAGAGATTACATCATCTCTCCCTGTCCGCCTAGCATTACCGCTCTTCTGCCCTCACAGCATACAGAATGTCGGAGGTGCGGTGGGGAGCAGAGAGATGACATCATCTCTCACCGCCCACCCCGCATCTCTGCTCTCCTGCCCTCACTCAAGAATGATCACTGAACCAGTGTCACCAATGCAGTGAAAATCCTCATCTGGTGGCACTGGCAGGTGATGTGGCAAGTGGCATTCCTCATCTGGTGGCACTGGCAGGTGATGTGGCAAGTGGAATTCCTCATCTGGTGGCACTGGCAGGTGATGTGGCAAGTGGCATTCCTCATCTGGTGGTACAGGCAGGTGACGTGGAAAGTTGCATTGCTCAACTGGTGGCAGGCAAGCGTAGCAAGTGGCATTCATCCTCTGGTGGCAGGCGACGTGGAAAGTGACACACTCAGGGCTCCAGCTGATTCTGCATTATGGTGAGTTGAACTATTTCATTTATATTACAATGTAATATAAGAAATAATCTGCTTCATTCATTCTGACACCATACCAACCATGGTGCCGTGATGATTTAAGTACCAACAGCAGAACACCAGCTATTGCCCCGATAAATTGCCTGCGAAATTCGGTTACCCCCCCCGCGTGCGCGTACATTCCCGCCCCCGCCCCCCCTTGCCGGGCCTTGGCACAATTCTCTTCCACGCAGCCGGTCCCCGATGCCAAAAAGGTTGGGGACCACTGTTTTAAAGCTCAACTCCAGCCAAGATTTTTTTTTGTTTTGCATAGAAGGGCAAAGTGTAAGAACTTCTGTTTTTTCTTTGCTGGCAGTGTCCCCATCTGGTAATTACCCCTTCACTTCCTGTCTAAGTTTACATAACCTGGCAGAATTTATGATTTCTTGGCCATTTTTCAGAGAATATGAATGATAACACAAAAACTTTTCTTTCACTTATGGTTAGTGTTTGGCTGAAGCCATTTATTATCAATCAACTGTGTTTACTCTTTTTAAATCATAATGGCAACAGAAACTAGCCAAATGACCCTGATCAAAAGTTTACATACCCCAGTTCTTAAAGGGGATTAAGGTGAAAAACCTTCTGTGGTACTGCAGACCCCCCCAGCCCCCGTTTTACTTATCTGACCCCCATCTTTCTCCGGCCGAGAACGAACACACCAGCTCTACCTGGTGTCTCTTGTCCTGATTGGATAGATTGATAGCAGCGCAGTCATTGTCTCCCACTGCTGTCAATCAAATCCAATGACGCAGCACCGCAGCGCGCCCGCACAGGTGTCCACCAAGGAGAGCGCTTCTCCAATGTGGACACTCGATGCGGGGAGGAGCCACCAACATCGCTGAGGGACCCCAGAAGAGGAGGACCAGGGCCACTCATGACATGTTTGTTTTTTTTAATGAGGGTTTACAACCCCTTTAATATCGTGTATTGCCCCTTTAACACCAATTAAAGCTTGAAGTCTTTTGTGGTATTTGTGGATGAGTCTATTTATCTTCTCAGATGGTAAATCTGCCCATTCCTCCTGGCAAAAAGCCTCCAGTTCCTGTAAATTCTTGGGCTGTCTTGCATGACCTGCACATTTGACATCTCCCCAGAGTGGCTCAATGATATTGAGGTCAGGGGACTGAGATGGCCACTCCAGAACCTTCATTTTATTCTGCTGTAGCCAATAACAGGTCGACTTGGTCTTGTGTTTTGGATCATTGTCATGTCGGAATGTCCAAGTACGTTCCATACGCAGCTTCCTGGCTGTTGAATGCAAATGTCCTTCAGTATTTTTTGATAACATACTGCATTCATCCTGCCATCAATTTTAACCAAATTTCCTGTGCCTTTGTAACTCACACATGCCCAAAACATCAGCGATCCACCTCCCTGTTTCACAGTAGGAATGGTGTACCTTACATCATAGGCCTTGTTGACTCCTCTCCAAATGTAGCGTTTATGGTTGTGGCCAAAAAGCTAAATTTTGGTCTCATCACTCCAAATGACTTGAGATTTGAGGCTTGTCTCTGTGCTGTTTGGCGCATTATAAGCAGGATACTTTGTGGCATTTGTGTAGTAATGGCTTTCTTCTGGAGATTTGACCATGCAGCCCATCTTTCTTCAAGTGCCTACTTATTGTGCATCTTGAAACAGCCACACCACATGTTTTCAGAGAGTCCTGTATTTCACCTGAAGTTATTTGTGGGTTTTTCTTTGCATCCCAAACTATTTTCCTGGCAGTTGTGGCTGAAATTTTAGTTCTACCTGACCATGGTTTGGTTTCAACAGAACCCCTCATTTTCCACTTCTTTATTAGAGTTTGAACACTGCTGATTGGCACTCTAAATTCCTTGGATATCTTTGTATATCTCTTTCCTGTTTTATACAGTTCAACTATCTTTTCCCGCAGATCCTTTGACAATTCTTTTGCTTTATCCATGACTCAGAATCCAGAGATGTCAGTGCAGCACTGGATGAAAGATGCAAGAGTCTGTCAGGAGTCCAGAAACTCACTGACCTTTTATACACACACACTAATTACAAGCAAACAGATCACAGGTGAGGATGGTTACCTTTAATAGCCATTCAAACCCTTTTATGTCAACTTGTGTGCATGTTATCAGGCCAAAATCACCAGGGTATGTAAACTTTTGATCAGGGTCATTTGGGTAGTTTCTGTTGCCACTATGAGTTAAAAAGGGTAAACACAGTTGACTGATAATAAATGGCTTCAGCCAAACACTAACCACGAGTGAAAGAAAAGTTTTAGTGTTATCATTCATATTCTCTGAAAAATGGCAAAGAAATCATAAATTCTGCCAGATTATGTAAATGTATGAGCACAACTGTAAATAGAAACCTTTATTAGCTATGTTTCTAATGCTTATAATGCATAGAGGGATTCCTCTTACTTTCTTGGCCATGAATGTCATAACAAGGAGTGACAGTGGTTGTGGGGAATTTCTTCAAGGGCAGCATTTAAAATCAAGCAAACATTGGGGGTTATTTACGAAAGGCAAATCCACTTTGCACTACAAGTGCAAAATACAAGTGCAAAGTGCACTTAAAATTGCACTGAAAGTGCACTTGGAAGTGCAGTCACTAAACACCTGAGGGGGACATGCAAGGAAAATAAAAAACAGCATTTTAGCTTGCACATGATTGTATGATAAAATCAGCAGAGCTTCCCCTCATTTCAGATCTACCCTTCAGATTTACAGTGACTGCACTTCCAAGTGCACTTTGCACTTGTAGTTTGCACTTGTAGTGCAAAGTGAATTTGCCTTTCGTAAATAACCCCCAATGTGTGCCTTCTCCACTTCCCCACAAAAAAATTGTCTGGAGTTGGGATGTAAGTTCATGTCCATGAGGTGACAACTGTTGAAAAGTAAAGAACATTTAACCCCCCTGGCGGTATTCCCGAGTGTGGCTCGGGGTGAGATTTCAGTACCATTATCGGTAACCCCGAGCCACACTCAGGATCGCATCACAGGAGCCTGGAAGAGGTTACGAACCTTGTCCCCGGGATCCTGCGATGTACTCCCGCTGTGTACGGCGGCCAGATCTTCCGCATCTTCCGCCCGATGTACTGTGTACCCTGGCTTCCGTTTCCTGTGAGCATGGCGACGCAGGGGGGTGGAATCGATTGACTGTGGTACAGAGCACGCAGTGCCCCCAAGATTCCCATTTACTGGAGCACCTGGTATCAAAGTGGATGTGGAAGATGACAACCCATTGGCATACCTCCAACTCTTTTTGACTGATGAGGTTATAGAAAAAATTGTTACGGAGACAAATCGGTACCAGGAGCATCAAGCTGCTATGCATCAGAGGTTTGCGAGGAGCAGAAAGTGGGAACCAGTGACCAAAGAGGACATCTGGAAGTTTCTGGGCCTCATAATGCTTCAATGTGTTGTGGGGAAACCCCTTCAGAAGTGGTATTGGACAACCAACAAATTACTAGCCACTCCTTTTTTTGGCACCGTCATGTCGGAGTACAAATTTTCTCTCATAATGAAATATTTGCACTTTCAAAATAATGAAGAATTTGATGAGACTTCTCATCCAGCACCAAAACTGACAAAGATTTGGGAGGTATATGAAATTATTCAGAAAAATTTCCAGCAGACCTATGTACCAGATAGAGACATCAGTATTGACGAAAGTCTAATGGCCTACAAAGAAAGACTCAGCTGGATACAGTATATGTCATCTAAGAGAGCACGATTTGGCATAAAATCATTCATGCTCTGTGAATCCAGCACTGGTTACATATGGAATTTGGTCCTTTACACCGGGAAAGGAACCAAATTCAACGAAAGATTCATTAATTATGGAATGGCAACCGCTTTTGTTCTTTCTTTGAGTGAGCCATTGCTGAATCAGGGCTACTGTGCAACCACAGATAATTTTTACACTTCTCCAGAATTCTATGAGTTCCTTCTACAGCACAAGATGGATGCATATGGGACCGTTAGAGCCAACCGGCGTGACATGCCGCCAACCTTTGGCAATAAAAAGCTCAAGGCAGGAGAAATATCTGCCTGGCAGAAAGGCAAAATGATGGCACTGAGATGGCGCGACAAAAAAGATGTGTGCTTAATGAGTACTATTCACAACACGTCTACTGTCATGGTACACACAAAAGGTGGAAAAGACATAATGAAACCACAAGTCGTGATGGACTACAACAACACCATGGGAGGTGTTGACAGAGCTGACCAGGCCATGACTTTTTATCCAGCCATGAGAAAGCAACAAAAAAAATCTTACAAAAAAATCTTCAGGCATCTTCTTGAACAGTGCCTGTGGAATGCTTTCATTCTTCTAAAAAAAAAAAGAGTGACAAGCCTGTGGTTCATGCGGAGTTTGTTTGGAAAGTTGCCGAACTTATATTTCTCAAGAACCAAACAACGACTGTAAATAGATCTGGACGTCGTGCTGCTGGCGTTGTGAACCCGGAACGCCTGACTGGTCGTCACTTTATGGATTACATTTCACCAACGGAAAAAAAGGCAGCAACCACAAGGATGTGTGTGGTTTGCTGCTCTAAGCATGATGACATTGGAAGGAAAATCAGAAAAGAAACCAGGTTCTACTGTCCTGACTATGACGTCGGACTTTGTGCTGTACTATGTTTTAAAATTTCCCATACCCGGAACATTTACTGAAGCAATATGACTACTAGTATTGCACCCTTGTTTGGCCAAAAAAAATGTCAGTGTTTTTGATTATATTATTTACAAAATTTTATTGAATAAACCCCCCTCACTGTGTGTGTGTGGGGGGGGAGATTTTCTTTTGGGGTTTTTTTTCTTTTTCTCTCTCCCCCCTCCCTTCCCACCTCCCCCCATTTTGTTTTCTTCTTCTTTATTATTCCCGACCATGGATATCCTGTAGCGGGACTTAAACCCTGGGATTGAACTGCCAGAGGATAGAAGAAACCTCTTATATAAGCAAGAGGATGTAACAGTTTCCCTATACTGCTCTACCACACTTTGTTCAGTGAACAACAGTCCCCATAGGAATAAGGTTACTTGTTGAAATGTACCAAGTATTAATACTTCAGGCACCTCCAGCCAGGTTTTCCTGCTGGATGTTTGTTATTTTGTCAACATGTTCATGGTATTGGATGCTCTCACCATTTTGGGGGGGTGTAGAGCTGGGAGGGAGGGATGTTGCCCGTGTACAGGGCCTGAGTTCTGAACCAAACTGTCTTTCTAAATGTTGGATTTGTTTGATAGACACACTAATGCATAGGTATGGATATTACATGTACACTGAGTGGTATGCTACACAAATGGGGATGTACACTAGTTTTAGTCATAATGATCTTGGTGATTTGCTCCATGATTTACCACCAACTGACTAGATGACTACGATTAAATTCCTAACTTGGAACGTGAGGGGTATGAGAGATAGGCCCTTACGTATTCAAAACGCACAACGGCCCTTACGTATTTAAAATCACAGAAAGCCAATGTGATAGTTCTAACTGAAACTCATATCACTGGTCATTTAAGATCTGCACTAAAGCGGCCTTGGATTGGGTGGGCATACCATAGCACACACACCAATTTTTCTAGAGGAGTCACCTTACTGGTAACTAAAAATACTCCATTTGAGCTCATATCCATGGAGTCAGATCACCAAGGCAGGTATTTATTCTTACATGCTACCATAGGAGGGCTGCCTATGTTGATGATAGCGTGTTATATCCCCCCCTACAGCTCAGAGGTGGTCAGGGCAGGGCTATCTTTTATGGCCCAGTATCCGGCTGTCCCAGCTGTCTGGATGGGAGATTTCAATATGACAATGAATCCTTACTTAGACCGTCCTACACAACCTGGGGATATGGCAAATGCAACTCGACAGACTAGACTAAGTCGAATTATGGCAGACTTTGCGCTAATTGATGTATGGAGGTATAGAAATCCCACTGCAAGGGCATATACATGTCATTCCACTAGCTATGCCACCATGTCCAGGATAGATCACATACTGGTCTCTAAAACGCTACTTCCTAGGATTACAGGAGAAGGATTTGCACCTAGGGCCTTGTCAGACCACTCCCCATGTTAGATACAGATGTCTATGCTTAATAATGCTCCTATCTATATATGGAGACTTAATCCATTTTGGTTATCAGCACTGACAGATCACAGCTCAATAGAGAGAGAACTGACGTTTTTTTCCCAGCAGATCAAAGTCTCCTATCATTTAACGCACGATAGGATAATTTCAAAATGCATGCCAGACGGGTGTTGGATGGTAGGATTAATAGACTTAAAACGTCCTCCAAAATGATAGTGCGACTGACGGAAAACACATTGCGGGACTTGAAAGAGGCATATAACACTCATCCTGCTCCTGATAATCTTAATAGAGTTAAAATGCAAGAACGGGTGGTGTCCCAACTGCGGTTGGAACAAGCCAAGCAGCGCTTGTTTTTCTGTAAAACAAGAATATACGAACACGGAGAAAGGGCAGGGAAAATGCTGGCCTATCTTGCACACCTAGAGGACAAGCCGCTAATAGTAGTATCCTTGCGTGACCCGGATGGCACGATTGTCACAGACCCTACACTAGTGGCAACAAAATTTCAAAAATTTTATGGGGAACGCTATAGTTCCAAATGTAACTACACCCCTCAAGAGATTCGAATATACCTGCACACGATACAATTTCCACGTCTAAATTTAGAACAATTCCAGACACTAGAGGCCCCATAACCACTCAGGACATCGATATAGCAATTTCCCAACTGGCCAAATCTAAAGCCCCACATACTCAGAAACACTCCAAAGCTGAAGACTCTTTTTTGTTCAATTTTTGAAGCGGGAGTGCTTCCCCCATCAATGCAGGAAGCCCAAATTATAGTCCTCCCCAAGGCGGGTAAAGACCCTCAATACCCAGAGTCATACCGCCCCATCTAAGATTCTACCCTCTAGATTAAATTCAGTTATCCTATCTTTGATCCACCTGGATCAAACTGGGTAATGGTAAACACGGCAATGAATATCCGTAGATTGTTCATGAACCTGCAGGCCCCACATGATAATGCAGGCACTAGAGTAGTGGTGGCACTCGACACGGCTAAGGCGTTCGGTTCAGTCGAATGGGCCTATCTGTGGGAATGCCTACGTTGCTATGGCTTTGGCCCCAATTTTATTAAATGGGTACAGCTTCTTTACCAGACACCAAAGGCGAGGGTATTTGTAAATGGGTGGCTATCCGACCAAATTTCCCTGGAGAGGGGCACAAGGCAGGGCTGCCCTCTGTCACCTTTGTTGTATGCCCTGGCTGATGAACCCTTGGCCATGGTAATTAGAGAGAGCCCGGAGGTAATGGGCCTTAGGCATGGAGAATCTTGGGAAAAGATAGGTCTCTACGCAGACGATACAATACTGTATCTGGCAGATCAGGGTCCCTTATTACAAGCAGCATTGAGAATTTTAGAGACAATGGGGTAATACTCTGGCCTACGAATTAATTGGGAGAAATCAAAAATTCTTCCCATAGATCAATTCTCCCCTACAGCAGCTGTGCCAGAGCTTCCCCTACAAAGAGTGGCGGAGAATAAATATCTGGGTATCAGAGTCACTAGAAATCAAAGAGACTATATAGCCCTAAATGTAGAACCCTTATTCTAGGGGCTTATAACCAAAACACAAATCTGGTCAAGATTGCCCCTGGGGGTAATGGGCAGAATCAACTTAATAAAAATGATTCTGCTGCCAAAATTCTATACATGATATGGCATGGGTATATCCCACTTAAAATATTCAAACAAATGGAAGCCATATTGAACTCCTTTGTATGGGGTCAAGGGAGACATAAGATAGCATGTTATATTCTGAAAAATCCTACTCTTGAAGGAGGATGTTCTCTCCCTGATATCCAAGATTACTATGTGGCCTCACAATTGTCGCACATGTATTACTTTAATACTTCCGAAGCTCAGAGATATAGGTCATTGGTGTGTGAAGGACTGGGAAATAGATTACTTACCCCTATACAGGCAATTTTTAGAAAGGGAAAATATCATCATAGTACTGCACGTTTTAACACGGGCATGTTGAAACACCATCAGAAAATTTGGGAAATAGCAACCAAGAAACAAAATCAATCTAATATACAGTCACACACCCATCTGTGGCTAAATGATCATTTTCTAGCACTGAAAACTGTACCCGATCCCAAGATCTGGGCTGCGTATGTCGTTCTTTATTTGTCGCATGTTTGCACAGAGAATGGGCCTGTAAGTTTCCAATCACTCAAAGAAAGATTTTCGCTTCCAAATCAACTATTGTTTAGATACTTACAGCTCAGACATGCGCTTAGAGCGCGGATGGCTTCCATTAATATTACTCTTGACAACCTGCCAGTTGTCAGTATCATACTTGGGGCAGACTCGACTAAGCTTGTATCAAACCTGTATTATGCCCTAAGATTACATAGATCACATAAAGTCTCACAATCAGCAAAAGAAAAATGGGAACAAGACATAGGCCCAATTGATAACACAGACTGGGATGAAATCTTGGAGGGAGTTAAGACGGCCTCCCCTAAAGTATCGGACAGACTTAAACAACTGAACATTGTGCACCGCACATACACTACACCTATTAAACTGGCAAAATTTCAACAAAATAGAAATCCCATGTGCCCTATGTGTCTATTGGCTCCGGGGTCATTTTATTATTTAATATGGAGCTGCCCGAACATACAATCATACTGGTTACAGGTAGTACGGTTTCTACATGACAATATGGGCTCGCCTGTGGGACTGGACCCAAAATTATGTCTTCTAGGTTTACTACCAGACACTGATGTAGATAAATATCTTGCTATATTTATATACGAAACATTATTTCTTGCAAGGAAAGTAATAGCATGGTCTCTAACATCCACCAGCTCTGTGATGTCATCATGGAGGAGTGGAAGAGGACTCCAGTGGCAACCTGTGAAGCTCTGGTGAACTCCATGCCCAAGTTAAGGCAGTGCTGGAAAATGATGGTGGCCACACAAAATACTGACACTTTGGGCCCAATGTGGACATTTTCACTTAAGGATGTACTCACTTTTTTTGCCAGCAGTTTAGACATTAATGGCTGTGTGTTGAGTTATTTTGAGGGGACAGCAAATTTACACTGTTATACAAGCTGTACACTTCACTACTTTACATTGTAGCAAAGTGTCATTTCTCCAGTGTTGTCACATGAAAAGATATAATAAAATATTTACAAAAATGAGAGGGGTGTACTCACTTTTGTGAAATACTGTGTATATATATATATCTCTTTTTTTTTTAGCAGAGCCCCAAGGGAACAAAACGTGATTATTGCAATTTTTTATGTCACACGGTGTTTGCGCAGTGGTTTTCCAAATGCAATTTGTTTTAAAAAAATAAATTTTAATGAATTAAAAAAAAAATAAAACACAATATATACCCCTATCTTTTTGTAACATATAAAAGATGTTACACTGAGTAAAAAGATACCTAACATGTTACACTTTAAAATGCACACGTTCGTGGAATGTTGACAAACTACGGTACTTAGTTCACATTTTTGGACTGTTGTACATCTCGTCTGCCTGCTACCTGAGTCCAGGGTAGCTCACTGGACGTTTTGTTTGTTTTACAATAATTTTTATGATCATCAACATCACCATGGGGGTTATTTACTAAAGGAAAATCCACTTTGCACTGCAAGTGCACTTGAAAGTGCACTTAAAGTGCACTTGGAATTAAAGTCACTGTAGATCCGAGGGGGACATGCAAGGAGAATAAAAAACAGCACATGATTGGATGATAAAATCAGCAGATCTTCCACTCATTTCAGATCTACCCCTTAGATTTAGAGCGACTGCACTTCCAAGTGCACTTTCAGTGCAAAGTGGATTTGCCTTTCATAAATAACCCCCCATGTGTTCATTATGTTACCATTCAGTGTTGCACAAGTTTACATTTGAACTCTGGACTTTAGTACAAACAATATTAAATGGTTTATTTGGTTTGTACCATCAATTGGTTTACTTCACTTTTACTATGTGTTACCTTTGTTCATGATTCATTCTATATCTATTTTCATTTGCACTTTATAGTAGTCAGTTTTCCAGCATTCAACAGAGATTCCACTGTGTTCATGATTTAATTACAGTTGCACTTTATTATAGTTGTAGCGGTGTGTTGCCACTAGTTACTAACATCCACCATATCACCCTGCTGCCCGACCTTCATATATCACTTCTGAGACAATGAACAGTCATTTTCTTTGTTTTTTTTTATTAGGGGGGTTTAACTTGGTTGGGGAAAGGGAATTTGGGATGCCCATAGATCAAATTACCTTGCCATCATATTTAGAAATTAGAACTTCAATTGAGCCTTGAAGAAATGATGCACATATATAACATCCACAGTCTCTTCCCTGCATCACCATGCAGATTATTGCTCCTCCTCTGCGTAACTTCTGCAGACTATTGCTCCCAGGAATCCTTACCTCCTGCACAAACTTATTCTGTATCACATTATGTTTCCTGTCACATCCTCTTCTGTTTGCAAAAGATCCCACTCTGAATAGTCTCTAATGCTGACTCTGATTGATTGCTGCTACTAGGTCAGAGGTCTGCAGTACCTCTCCCTGGAGGCCTAGTAGTTTAATAGCATGTGCTGAATGGTGGACTGCTGTTCCCAGCTAGCCCAGCTTGCAAATCCTGCGCCCTCAGGCCGCATCAGTTTGACACTATTCCTCACAGTCTCTCTTCTGCTCCAGGACTCCTCATCAATGACCGTGTAATGATGAGGACTTCATCCATGACCGTGTAAGGATGAAGTTCCCTCACAGACTCCGTGGCATGTCTCCACATCCAGCACTCCACTGTGGTACACTCACCGACCTTCTTCTGCCCCGAGTCCATGGTGAAGAACTTAACCGGACCGTACGTTCCGACAGCTTCTCTTGCCCCTCTGCTCCAGGAACTCCTCATCAATGACCGTGTAATGATGAGGACTTCACCCATGACCGTGTAAGTGTGAAGCTCCCTCACAGCTCTCCCGGGCGCACCCCCTCCAGATGGGGGTGTCCTCCTGCTGCTGTCTAGTACTCCATTAAACACTTCTCCCAGCCGACAACTCCCCCCAGCGGCCTGCTACCTCAGCTTATATGGAAGGCCTGCCCCCTGCCAATTCCAGTTGGGGATTGGTCAGGGCTCCTCACATAAGCTGCCTGCCACTCCAGTTATAGGCCCTGCCCCTCTTCCAGAACATTCTCCCTGGAAGCAGGGGAGGCGCCTCAGAGCTAAAGTACAGGTGGCCACACCCACTGCTACACTAACCACTCCCTGCCCCCAGATCAAAACAAACAGGCCTAGCTTGCAGCATAGGCCTGCCTAAAATTACCTGTACTGACAGAACCTACCCAAAATCCTCACTCTAGCACCATCGTTTGGTAGAGGGTGCTACATAGTTCTCACAGTACTAGAGATCTTACAGCGCAGCACCACGATTATCTATCAATTAATTTATCACCTAAGGATCAGCTCCTGACCAGGTGTCTGCTGCAGTAGGCCGTTTATTCATTAGCTGACAGTGCGGGAGTACCACCTTTTATTTCATTGCAGAACATAGAACCCATCAGCAGAAGCAGGGGGTAAGCACTACCCCTGCTTTACGCCTGCTGAACGCTTTCAGCATCAGTGCTTGTTAAAATGTAAGCAAAACAGATACATTGTAGTTAGCTGCAGCTGTAGGTAGCTGCAGTCCAGAGTTTTAAATTCAATTATAATAGCACAATAAACTGTTGAGTGGAGTGCGTCACATTAACTAAGCAGATACAGCTGTTTTAAGTTTATATGAGCCACCCATTAGAGTGACTCAAAACTAGCACAGGGTATGTATATAAATAACAGAGGGATTTTGACAGGTTTTTTTATATAAAATTGTTGCAGATTACCTCTAGGTGTGAATTGTTTTTTTTTCTGCCTGATGCTCTCCTGAAAGAGATTTTAGTGTGTTCAGATTTCTGCCCTTAAGTGCCCCTGCCTCTAAATGCCTGCAACTGCCTATGTGTGCATGGACACATAGGCTCACATAGAGGGGTAGAGGGGGATTAGGGGCAGAAAAAAAATACCCTCAAATACCTAAAAAGAAAAAAAAATGCATTTGATAGCTGCAGTGTACAAGTGTGCATAAGGCCACAGTAAGCTGCAGCTTTGTTTAGATATACCTTAAACACCTGCTGACCCTCTCACAGTAAGTATACTGAGAATTGGGCACAGCTGCAGGCTCAGCAATGTACTGGTGCATTGCTGAGCATGCCCCTGGGGTGTGCAGTGACAAACCTGTGCTGCTGTGAGCGGCTGGGGTATCATGTGATTGCTTTGATTGATCATAGCGATCACATGGTTAGAATATCAGCGGCTTCCATTCATGACTGTTTTGCTTAGTATTGTGATGCTGTGATTGTCCCACAGCTATCACATGGTACCTGGGCCAATCACAGCACCCTTTACCATATTATTAGCTGTAGCCAGTCACAGCTCACAATAGTAAACTAGCTGTCATAAATTAAAGCCATTCATGACAGCTAAAACTATTGCTTATAACAGTGGTCATCATTGTTATAAGCAATAATAGCATAATTTAAAAAAAAATGTTAAAAAGAGAAAAATATTGTTTAAACAATTGAATACAAAATTATAAAAATTTTTCCTTTTTTCTTTCTTTTCTTTTTTTTTACTTACTGTTACTAATCAGTATCCCTGATCACTGCCACACCAACCAGTCATATTATGACACCGTACTGCACTGGTGACAGTATTAGGAAAAATGTGAAAAGAAAAACAAATTGTATTTAATTTCTTAATTCACCAATAAATTATGACAAGAAATTACAATTTCAAAAAACTTCCATGCCTCTTAATAAATATATTGGACTGTCTACTTACCAAAATGGGGTAATTTGGGGGGGGAGGGGGGGGTATTTGTACTGTTCTGGCATTTTAAGGCCTCAACAAGTAAAATAGGTCATCAGTACATCAGGATTGATCAATATTCAAATACAGTATATACTGTATACCATATCTTGAAGACTCTATAATAGGCATTATTAAATGGAAGACTGCGGTCCGCTTCCAGACCGCACTGCTGTCCCATCTGGATCCTATGTGCTATTTAGGAGCCCTTCTTCCCCTGGCCTCCACCGATGACATTGTCAAGACAGTGCAGGGAGCGGGAGGCAAGGAGATAGCATCGAGAGAGTGAGAGTCACAGCCGTCACCAGATTGTTAATAGGAAGAGTTAACCTCAGCAGCCCCCTGCTTCTGCCCCTCCATCCAGTACTGCTGTGCCTCCCAGACGTTCTCCGCTCTGTGTAAGGTAGGCAAGAGGACATAGCCCCTCAAGGTGGCAGTGCTGTGTGTGTGTGTGTGTGTGTGTGTGGGGGCGGGGGGGTTTATAGGGGCTGGCAGATGTGAAAGGGGCAGAACAAATTATTGTGGCGTGAGTGAGGAGGGTGATGTTAAAGGGGAGCAGTGCTGTGGGGGAGGGTAATGTGAAGGGGGCAAGTGGGGGGGGGGAGATGTAAAGGGAGCAGTGCTGTGGGGGGTGATGTGAAGGGGGATGAGTGCTGGTGAGGAGGTAGATTTGTAGAGGGGCAAGTGCTGTGGTGGGGATGAAAAGGGACCAGTGCTGTGGGGGAGAGATGTAAAGGGGGCAGTGCTGTGGGCAGGGAGACTTAATGTAAAAAGGGGAAAGTGCTGTGGGGAGGGGTGATGTGAAGGGGGCAGTGCTGTGGGGGGTGAGATGTAAAGGGGGCAGTGCTGTGGAGGGAAATCGGAAGGGGGCAGTGCTGTGGGCAGGCAGATGTGATGTAAAGAGGGGGCAAGTGCTGTGGGGAGGGGTGATGTAAAGAGGGGGCAAGTACTGTGGGGAGGGGTGATGTGAAATGTAAAGTGGGTGACTGAGGACACCAATGTGAGAGCAGGATTATGATATAAAATCAGGGGGGCTATGATGGGAAAGATCTGAGACATCACACAAACATGTTATTTGGACCTCTGCCGGAAGAAAATTGTAATCTAATTATATACCCCTGCTCTATAAGTTTCACACAGACTAAATAATATAAACATATTTGGGTTATTTTTTATCAAAGAAATGTAGCAAACTACATTTTGGCCTCAATTTTTAAGATAGATTATTAGTTTGCCAAATTATATAACAGAAACTAAGAAAAAAGTAGGTTTTTTTTTTCAAAATTCTCGGTATCTATTTGTGTAAAAAATGTATATACATTTCATTTGCGTACAGTGTTTCATGACCACACAATTGCTAGTTGTAAAAGCAGAATCTTATCTTGAAGAGGGTAAAACATTCCAGTGGTCAAGTGGAGTTCCAGTCATTTTTTTATTTATTAAAAGTCAGCAGCTACAAAAACTGTAATTGCTGACTTTTAAAGGGTAACTCAGCTTTCGTGGGGAAAAAAAATAGCAAATAAAGAAAAAATAATATAGCGCATATAATTGCATCACTAATCATACTGTAATTGAATGTTATTAAAAATGACCTTTCCTTTTCAATCTGCAGTTCTGTAATTTTCTGAGAATACATTGCAATATGGCTACCTGGGTTTGTTCTGTACACAGAGTGTACTGACCACTCCCAAGAAACATAATTTCCTGCTTGTGTGATTGGCTCACCAATTTTCCAAGAAATCTGCACTAAGATACAAGTCAGATTTCAGGTATCCCCTGCAACAAAAATGTCATTTTTGGAGAGATACTTTCAATAGGAACCCGTCTAAAGGGATACAGGTCCAGCAGATTTCCTCATTAGTGCCATGCTGCTGCCACCCCTGACAGTTAATTATGAAACCACTCCCATTAAACCTACTCAGAATAGAGGCAGAGACAAACACACTTGGATTTTTTCAGATTAACAAAAGGTAGGAATCTGCAACAACATTTGTTATACTCCTTGCAATGTACATAGATCACCCAGAGGGGAATGTTTTTTCTTAACAAAAGTGGAGTTACACTTTATTAAACACACACTTACCTGTTGCACCATCCAGCGGTGCACTCGAACTGATGCTGCACCCACCGAGGTATGATTCTGAATAATAAAAAAAAAAAGATTGAATCTTTACAACCCCTTTAATATGAACCACATCTATATACTGTATATCTATATTGATAGATATTTTTTTTCTCCCATCTTAATTAAATTAATAAAGATACATAGGGATGCAGTGGAACAATGTGCATTATATTTATGAATAATTTACAGTGGGAAGTTAGTTAGAAGTGTTCTGCATGAAAATGTGCTGATCAGGAACATGCTGATAGGAAAGATGGGAGTGAGCAGAAGGATGATCTCATCTCTGCTGCTGTTATGTCACTGTACAGTCAGCAGGCTTAGTGTGCAGAGGCAACACCACTGCATCACCTAATTATAAGTTGTGTCATCTACCTGGCTATGCTGTGTGTTGGCTTGTGTACATCTCAGGATTGGATAGATAGAAAAAAAACCTTTGGCAGGTAAAACAGCCTTATTTGTGTATTTAACAAATTATTTCACCTGTGACTGTGTGAAGAGATCTGCAAAACAAAATCTGGTAGCAGACCCTGAGACCTGGATTGAGAAACAGCGATCTAACATAGTGTTGGGTGAATGGTTTGGCCCAAGCATGAGTTCGGGCCGAACATTTGCCTGTCCAGCCATTCCCCAACCAACTAAATTTGCAGGGTTTTTGTCGGGTGTTCGCCCCACTGAACACCCTGCAATGCACTGAGCGCTGCCCAGTGCATTCTGTGCCCTGATTGGGCAAAGCTTTGCCCAATCAGGGTGCAGTGTAAGCTGGTTGTTAAGGAGTGGGGCCGGGAAGCCGGTCGCGGCGTCCTTAACAACTGATGAGTCATCAGCTGTCAATGGGTTTCCCTGCTAACAGCTGAATTTAAAAAAAGTGGCGGTTAAAAAAATCCATACCAGACCCTTATCCGGGCATTAAGCCTGGCAGGTCAGGAAAGGAGGTGGGGCAAACAAGCGCCCCTCCTCCTGAACCATACCAGGCCACATGCCCTTAACATGTTGATGGGGACAAGGGCCTCGTCCCCACAACCATGGCCAGTGGTTGTGAGGGACTGCAGGCAGGGGTTTTTTCAGGATCTGGAATCCCTCTTTAACAGGGGGGCCTCTAGATCCCACCCCACCCCCATGTGAATGAGTATTGGGTACATAGAACCCCTACCCATTTACCAAAAAAGTGTACAAAAAAAAATAAAAACAGGGGACAAGTTTTTGACAAAACCTCACGGCGGGTGGCGTGATTGAAGATGGATTTACATCGAGGGACCCTATTTTTTAATAAAGGATTTGTAAAAAACTTGTCTCCTGTTTTTATTTTTCTTGTACACTTTTTAGCTAAAGGGGGCTTCTAGATTCTGATAACCCCTCCGCCTGCAGACTCCCACAACCACCAGCCACGGTTGTGGGGATGAGACCCTTGTCCCCATCAACATGGGGACAAGGTGCTTTGGGGTGGGGAAGCTGAGACAACCCACCCCCTCCAACCCCCTCCATGTTGAGGGCATGTGGCCTGGTATAGTTTGGGGGGGGATTTGTATGGATTTTGGGGGGAACCCCATGCTGTTTTTTTCTTTTTTTATTCAATAGCCGGGTTTCGGCAATTGTAACTGCGCGTCATTTTAAATGTGATTTGATGAGTTTTTTCCCTTTAGAAATGTCATTTTTGCTGCAGCATGTTCTGTATATGCTACAAATGTGCCACTTTACAGGCAGACTGGGGGGGGGGGGGAGGCACTACATTTAAAGGAGTTTTTCATTTTTATTGTTGCACTTTAAGCATAAATAAAATCACCACTCCTGAAAAAAACGATCCTCTTTTTAAAAAAGATTTGTATTGATACATGTCCCCCAGGGCAGTACCCGGATCCCCATACCCTTTTAATGGGCAATTACTTGCATATAAGCCTTCAACATGGGTACTTAGAATTTTTCCTTTTCGACTCCCAAAGACTTCAATGGGGTTCGCCCAAATCGAACAGGGTGGTGTTCGGCCCATTTCTAATCTAACATAAGGCAGTCATACGTTGACCAAAAATGTTGTATAATCAATTATGGAACACTTGATATTATTCTTTATACATACTGAGAGGGAGCAGTGATATTGAAGACTTGAAGAGCATTATTTCCTGGTTTTAAGACATCACAGGCAGCTATCTGGTTGGGTTTTTCCTCCCCCTTTCTCTTTTTACCAGGGTTTGACTCTGCTTTCCTCCTCATTCTTCACTGAATTCCTGTAAGTATTTCTGAACATCAGCTGTTATTTGACTAAGTGGTGCTCACTCTACCATGTACATGCATGTATTCTTTTTGGATCTAGAGATGAATTAACAGTGCAGTAAATACTGCATTATGCTTGATGTGATATGACATTCCTGGATATTGTACCTATTGAATAATTGTGTTTATATGCTCAAAACAACTTCATTGCAAAAGCATTCTTGTTATTACGGTGTGCTTACTCAGTATATTTAAAATGATTGCACTAACAGGTGGATACATTTTGTTAGGGTTTAGACACCCCAAAAATCTTTTATTGTTTGTTGCAAAACAGTGCAGATAATAGTGATGTGCAGACCTTTATTGCTAGTTACAGTTATTGGGAGATCGCCCAAGATGCAATATATAATGGGAATGCATGTTGCATGAAACAGTTGCCTACATGTCTGACTTGAATGATCAGATACCTTTGTGTATGGCCAGGTATACTTAGGCTCATTAGCTATGTGATTCATATGATTTTGCATGTTGAAATGTACCTCCCAACTTTTGTATTGAAATGCAATCTCTGATCACTATAACAAAAAAACAAAAAATCATAATGTTACACATTTTTTGTAATAGGATGCCATAGTGAATTATGTTAAAATCTGTTTTTATTTATTTTTGACAGTATATCTTATCTTTCCGGACAATGGGACCAAAGTACAAAATTGGAGAATAACGGCCTTGGAAAAGAACGTTCACATTCTTGTAAGGATGAACATATCCGCACAGCACCGTATCCTGGAACTTAATATAAGCAACATAGATGGCAATAATACAATGCCAACAAGCAAGACTAAGCTGTCTTCATGTGATCAAGTGGTAATAGCTGCGGAAGTGTTTTTAACGCTTGGTATTCTAAGCCTCCTTGAAAACATTCTTGTGATTTTTGCCATTATCAAGAACAAGAATTTGCATTCCCCTATGTATTTCTTTGTATGTAGCTTAGCAGTAGCTGATATGTTGGTTAGTGTGTCTAATGCATGGGAAACAATCGCAATAAACCTCATAAATAATAAACATCTTGTTATGGAAGATGCATTTGTACGTCATATAGATAATGTTTTTGATTCCATGATCTGCATATCAGTGGTGGCTTCTATGTGCAGTTTACTTGCTATAGCGATAGACCGCTATATCACCATTTTCTATGCTCTTCGGTACCACAACATCATGACTGTAAAAAGAGCTGGAGCCATTATTGCTTGTATATGGACATTCTGCACTGGGTGTGGGATTATATTTATTCTTTACTATGAATCAACGTATGTAATAATATGCCTCATTAGTATGTTTTTCACCATGCTTTTCCTCATGGTATCTTTATACATCCATATGTTCTTGCTGGCGCGTACGCATGTCAAGAGGATAGCTGCTCTGCCAGGCTATAACTCAGTCCACCAGAGAACAAGTATGAAAGGAGCCATCACTCTAACCATATTGATAGGAATTTTTATTGTTTGCTGGGCTCCGTTCTTTCTCCATCTCATTCTGATGATTTCATGTCCACAGAACCTGTATTGTGTCTGTTTTATGTCCCATTTTAATATGTATCTCATTCTTATCATGTGCAACTCTGTCATTGATCCGTTGATATATGCCTTTCGCAGTCAGGAAATGCGAAAGACCTTCAAGGAAATCATTTGTTGCTGCAATATGAGAATTACTTGTGAATTACCTAGAAAATATTAATAAAATCCATTGTAAATTCACGCAGTTCAGGTATTTTGCATTAGTCTTCTATTTTCATGAATTGTTGCAACTTTTATCACTTGTATGAATGTTAAAAAGACCCATACAAAAAATCTACTTTTGGAAGTTATTGAAAAGACAGACTAACTCCAGTCCTCAGCTACCAGCAACAAATCAAATTTTTCAAATGTCCAGTCTGTTTCATAGTCACTTTAGGTGCTTACAGTACAAATGAAACACCCTAATTATTTTACTGATGGTGATAAGATCAACACAGGGCTTTTTTTCAGCTGTAACTTGGCAGAACTCCATGCCACCACCTCTGACTCTCTCCTGGTTTCTGTGCTTACAAGGACATCTTGCTTCCCCCAGTGGTTTTACAGATCCCTCCCTGCTCTGCACTCAGGGCTTGGATAAGGGAGATATAGGTGTTAGTCCAGTATGGTCATGGGCAGGAGGTTGCTTCGCAAGGAAAGCTACACCCTCTGTGATCACCATTTGTCATCTATTCCCAGGTGCATGGATGCCCATGACCACAGGTGAAGAGCCACCTACAGTGCAGTAAGGCACTAGAGCTAGGCATGTGTTTATTGACAAGGTAAGGTGTGTTGAAGCTTTGTAGGAAAGAAAGGAAGTATGTGTACAGAGGTTTGGATTGGGTGGAGGAGTTATATGCAGAGGCAGGGGATGAGGGAAGGATGAGGGCAGTGGAGGGGATGTGTGCAGAAGTGGGGGATGGGGGTATGAGGAAGGCAGTGGAGGGGTGTGTGCAGGGGTGTGGAATGAGTATAGTGGTGCAGAGGTCAGAGCTGAGAGGAGGGTGCAGATGTAAGGGCCTGTGAAAAAGAGCTGAGCTCAGCACATAGCTCACCCCTAAACCCCATACTCTGTACATAGTGCACTCCTGAATCCTGCACTCTGTGTATAGTCCACCTCTGAACCATGCACTCTATATGTAGTGCACTCCTGAACTCTGCACTTTTGTACGTAGCACACTCCTGAACTCTGCTCCCTGTACGTAGTGCACCCCTGAATGCTGTACTCTGTACACAGTACACCTCTGAATCTTGTACTCTGTACATGGTGCACAACTAAATCCTGTACTATGTATTTAGCACACCCCTGAACCCTGCACTCTGCATTTAGCGCACTCCTGAACTCTGCACTCTGTACAAAAGGCACTCCTGGTATTTAATGCCCCATTAAGTTATTAAGCTGTGGTTCAGTGGAAAGGAGGGGGTATGGATAAGTTCCTGCAACTATTCACTGAGAAAAAAAGCCCTGGTTAAACATAAAATGTTTTTGGTCTCTTAAGGACTGCTTTCTCTAAGACATTGTACTTCTGAGCTTCTGAGAACAGTTATACTTACCAGCCAGGGCAAAACATTTTGTAGGAATATACTGTAGCTTATTATTGTTTGTTTTTGTATTGTATTAGAATACAATATCTACTAGAGTATCTGTGCACAAAAGTTCAACCAATGGTTTGTTTGTTTAAAAATGTCTGTGTAGACACAGTAATCAAAAAACTAACCACCACCTTCCACCACCATTAAAAAGACAATGTTGTCTTAGTACAAAAGGTACATCTAGATGTCATGTGCACATCCCATATTATAGAAATATCCCACTTACCCCTAACACAGGTGGTCAGACACTATAGCTAGCTTCTGTGTTCTTCACCTATAGCAGCTTTCTTTCCTATAAGGCAAGCAGGCCTACAGGGACTCAGTTGCCCCCAGGTCATACACAATACTATAGTGCCTGGCCACCATGCCGAGACAGGTGCAAACTAAACAATGCAAATGGGTACTTGCGTTTGGCAGACAGGTAGAGTGGTTCAATGACAGTCCAGGTGCAAGGCAGGCAAGGTTCATAGTCAAAAGGCAGGCAGAGTTCAGAGAATAGTCAATATCCAATATGAGGTCATAAATAGAGGCTCCCATACAGCAGAGAAGGACAGACAAGCATGAGACTGCAGGCTTGGGTGGCTTAAATTAGGTTTCATCTCCACCTTGAGACTGACCACAACAATCACCTTGCAGGTGGAAAGGCAGAGAGAATGTATCACAACCAAAACCAGGATGCTGCAATGAGACCGGCAGCTGTCAAAGAACCAAGGTGTTTACATGCTCCTGACAAGAATGAATGCTGATTAGCATATTTTGCTAACACTAAGGATCTGTATATAAAAACTTCCAGACAATAACCCCATGGGTAAAATCACAGTGCTATACTGTAATGATCATTAATGTCACAATGGATGTGAAAACCACATTTCTCCATACACTTGATTGCAACTAATAGCAGTGTGCAAATCAATCAGAATAAACAGCGTAATACGGCAGCCTGGCATGGGATATACCATCCATCCAGATTAAAAATCCTTATCTTCTCCAAAGTGATATAACTCAAATAAGTTTTAGCAAGAATAATGGAAGCATGGAAAGTGCCCAAGAGTAGCTTTATGTACTAAGGCAACATTTTCTTTTTAATGGTGGTGAAAGGTGATTATAATAATTTTTTGATTACTGTGTCTACACTAGTTGAACTTTCAATAAAGGTTTTTCTCACTTTGAAATGTTTGTAGTTTACATTGATTTCAGGTCTAGTCAAAGCCCCTGAGGTTCATGTGTATGGTTGTTGCATTAGCAGATCTCTCTTTCTGTCAATTATTTTGTTAACATTTACCTTCCATACCTTCCAACTTTCAATTATTTTGGATGAATCTAGGTCTCTTTAAACAATGCTCTTATCACTGGATGTTAGGAAGGCATTTAATTTGTTCTCTTGGCCTTAATTATTCTATGTACTACACAGATGGGGGTTTGGAAATTCGTTTCCAGCATGGATACATGCTTTATATGATAAACCTACTGCCTCCATTAAATATGCAGGCTTGTCATCTCCTTCTTTTAACGTTCTTCAGGGCACTCAAAAATGCTGCCCCTTATATCCAATTCTCTCTATACTGGCCATGGAACCTTTAGCAATTGTCATCAGATCCAATTCATGTGTATATGCTAGGAAGATAAAAAAAAAAATAGTTACATTCTTTAAATAAAGCAGGATAATTAGCAATCTCACACTTGTTCTCAGATTAAAAACAATTATCATTTTTCTTGGCCCTCCACTGTACCTTACTTTGTAATTCATATCTCACTATCTCTTGACAACATGTATAAAGCTAATTATCCCGCTTTTTTTAAAGAACTTAACTTTTTTTTTATCTTCCTAGCATATACACACCTTGTCTTGATTTGATAAGATTTGCGCTTCCTACATTTTTTTTTTTTAGGGTCTTGTCTGTTTCTATAAGTGTACTTATCCTCCACGTAAAATGTTGACATTTATTTGGGGAGCCAAAAACACGTATCACATCTCATTTATTGTATCGGAAAATATCATTAGGTGGTTTTAATGTACCTAATTTTTTTAAATACTACCTAGTAGCTCAAATAACACCCTTGTCAATTTGGACTCATCGTGACATTTTGAACCGTTCTCCAGTACTGATATATAATATAATCTGGCTTCCCCCAAAACTTTGCCCTCTAATTGATGATCCAATATTACAATTATCCCTCAAATTGTGGGACTCTACTAAATACTCCAGCCATTAATGTCACCCCATATCCCACTTACAGGTATACCTCACAACCCTTTGTTCATATACATATGCTTTTCTCTGGTGGTCCAACAGAGCCATACAATATATACAGATCTTATGACTCTTGATGGAGTCATATCACTTTCATATCTCCAGGATAGGGATGAGCCGAACACCCCCCTGTTCGGTTCGCACCAGAACATGCGAACAGGAAAAAAATTCGTTCGAACACGCGAACGCCGTTAAAGTCTATGGGACACGAACATGAATAATCAAAAGTGCTAATTTTAAAGGCTAATATGCAAGTTATTGTCATAAAAAGTGTTTGGGGACCCGGGTCCTCCCCCAGGGGACATGAATCAATGCAAAAAAAAGTTTTAAAAACGGCCGTTTTTTCAGGAGCAGTGATTTTAATAATGCTTAAAGTCAAACAATAAAAGTGTAATATCCCTTTAAATTTCATACCTGGGGGGTGTCTATAGTATGCCTGTAAAAGGGCGCATGTTTCCCGTGTTTAGAACAGTCTGACAGCAAAGTGACATTTTGAAGGAAAAAACACATTTAAAACTACCGCGGCTATTGCATTGCCGACAATACACATAGAAGTTCATTGATAAAAACGGCATGGGAATTCCCCACAGGGGAACCCCGAACCAAAAAAAAAAAAAAAAAAATGATGTGGGAGTCCCCCTAAATTCCATACAAGGCCCTTCAGGTCTGGTATGGATATTAAGGGGAACCCCAGCCAAAATTAAAAAAAAAAATTGACGTGGGGTTCCCCCTAAATTCCATACCAGACCCTTCAGGTCTGGTATGGATTTTAAGGGGAACCCCGCGCCAAAAAAAAAAAAAAAAACGGCGTGGGGTCCCCCTAAAAATCCATACCAGACCCTTATCCGAGCACGCAACCTGGCAGGCCGCAGGAAAAGAGGGGGGGACGAGAGTGCGGCCCCCCCCCCCCTCCTGAACCGTACCAGGCCACATGCCCTCAACATTGGGAGGGTGCTTTGGGGTAGCCCCCCAAAACACCTTGTCCCCATGTTGATGAGGACAAGGGCCTCATCCTCACAACCGTGGCCGGTGGTTGTGAGGGTCTGCGGGCGGGGGGCTTATCGGAATCTGGAAGCCCCCTTTAACAAGGGGACCCCCAGATCCCGGCCCCCCCCCTGTGTGAAATGGTAAGGGGGTACTTACCCCTACCATTTCACTAAAAAACTGTCAAAAATGTTAAAAATGACAAGAGACAGTTTTTGACAATTCCTTTATTTAAATGCTTCTTCTTTCTTCCTTCATCTTCTTCTGGTTCTTCTGGCTCTTCTGGTTCTTCCTCCGGCGTTCTCGTCCAGCATCTTCTCCGCGGCGTCTTCTATCTTCTTCTCCTCGGGCCGCTCCGCACCCATGGCATGAGGGGGGAGGCTCCCGCTCTTCTCTTCATCTTCTTCTCTTCTTCATCTTCTTCTTCATCTTCTTCTTCTTCTTCTTCTTCTTCTTCCTTCTTCTCTTCTTCCTGTCTTCTCCGGGCCGCTCCGCAATCCATGCTGTGGCATGGAGGGAGGCTCCCGCTGTGTGACGGCGTCTCTTCGTCTGACGGTTCTTAAATAACGGGGGGCGGGGCCACCCGGTGACCCCGCCCCCCTCTGACGCACGGTGACATGACGGGACTTCCCTGTGGCATTCCCCGTGACGTCACAGGGAAGTCCCTCAAGTCACCGTGCGTCAGAGGGGGGCGGGGTCACCGGATGGCCCCGCCCCCCGTTATTTAAGAACCGTCAGACGAAGAGACGCCGTCACACAGCGGGAGCCTCCCTCCATGCCACAGCATGGATTGCGGAGCGGCCCGGAGAAGACAGGAAGAAGAGAAGAAGGAAGAAGAAGAAGAAGAAGATGAAGAAGAAGATGAAGAAGAGAAGAAGATGAAGAGAAGAGCGGGAGCCTCCCCCCTCATGCCATGGGTGCGGAGCGGCCCGAGGAGAAGAAGATAGAAGACGCCGCGGAGAAGATGCTGGACGAGAACGCCGGAGGAAGAACCAGAAGAGCCAGAAGAACCAGAAGAAGATGAAGGAAGAAAGAAGAAAGAAGAAGCATTTAAATAAAGGAATTGTCAAAAACTGTCTCTTGTCATTTTTAACATTTTTGACAGTTTTTTAGTGAAATGGTAGGGGTAAGTACCCCCTTACCATTTCACACAGGGGGGGGGCTGGGATCTGGGGGTCCCCTTGTTAAAGGGGGCTTCCAGATTCCGATAAGCCCCCCGCCCGCAGACCCTCACAACCACCGGCCACGGTTGTGAGGATGAGGCCCTTGTCCTCATCAACATGGGGACAAGGTGTTTTGGGGGGCTACCCCAAAGCACCCTCCCAATGTTGAGGGCATGTGGCCTGGTACGGTTCACGAGGGGGGGGGGCCCGCACTCTCGTCCCCCCCTCTTTTCCTGCGGCCTGCCAGGTTGCGTGCTCGGATAAGGGTCTGGTATGGATTTTTAGGGGGACCCCACGCCGTTTTTTTTTTTTTTTTTGGCGCGGGGTTCCCCTTAAAATCCATACCAGACCTGAAGGGTCTGGTATGGAATTTAGGGGGAACCCCACGTCAATTTTTTTTTTAAATTTTGGCTGGCGTTCCCCTTAATATCCATACCAGACCTGAAGGGCCTTGTATGGAATTTAGGGGGACCCCCACATCATTTTTTTTTTTTTTATTTTGGTTCGGGGTTCCCCTGTGGGGAATTCCCATGCTGTTTTTATCAATGAACTTCTATGTGTATTGTCGGCAATGCAATAGCCGCGGGTAGTTTTAAATGAGTTTTTTCCTTCCAAATGTCATTTTGCTGTCAGACTGTTCTAAACACGGGAAACATGCGCCCCTTTACAGGCATACTATAGACACCCCCCAGGTACGAAATTTAAAGGGATATTACACTTTTATTGTTTGACTTTAAGCATTAATAAAATCACTGCTCCTGAAAAAACGTCCGTTTTTAAAACTTTTTTTTGCATTGATCCATGTCCCCTGGGGCAGGACCCGGGTCCCCAAACACTTTTTATGACAATAACTTGCATATAAGCCTTTAAAATTAGCACTTTTGATTTCTCCCATAGACTTTTAAAGGGTGTTCCGCGGCATTCGAATTTGCCGCGAACACCCCAAATTGTTCGCTGTTCGGCGAACTTGCGAACAGCCAATGTTCGAGTAGAACATGAGTTCGACTCGAACTCGAAGCTCATCCCTACTCCAGGAGCATTGGCAACTTCCTGCCTCTGAATATTCCCATTTAAATTAATTTTCAGATTGAATTCACAAACTTTTTAACACGTTTGCTAACTGCCTTTGAAAATATATGTAGGAATATCCCACATTTCAAAGGCTTAATTTCTCTATTACACTCAGCTTTGATTAATCCTTCAAGCCTCTCCAAACCTCAATATGTCCTTAACTGGGAACTCAATTTAGGCAAATTGTTAGACATCTGAGTGGAATAAGATTTGGTCAGAAATAGCTCATTGTTTCATTAATGTTTTAGCTAAAGAGAATGCCTATAAGTTATTACTCAACATTTGACTCAAAATGTAATAGCCAATTTCACACTGTCTATTTACCCTTTATGTTTCCAAGGTTGCAACTCTTGTGGTACTTTATGTCATATATGGTGGCAATGCCCCATCATTCAATCACTATGGAAACACACATATAACTTTTGATTCTTTTTAAGAAAACCCTAACTTGTTCCCTATGGGATGCTCTTTTTCATAAACCGATTTCTGGCTTTACTAAATCAGAATGGAAATGAATCTCCTTTATATTTCTTGTTACATGACAGGTTATTGTGAGGGTTTGGAGAGATCCATCCATGAGTTTTAAACAGATGAATTCAAGCATCACAGGATTGATTCATAAAAATACTTTCTACTCTTAATGATACACAATCAAAATTCCTTGAAATCTGGATGCCATGGAAATTATACAATAGTACCCTCAACCTTGATTACACATTACTCTCTCGGGAAAACAAAATTCCACTTTACCTACCCATTAATTTCCCTTACTCTCTAATTTTTTTCCCCCTTTATAAATTTATTTTATTAAGTTGTTTTATCTTTTTGCCCTTTCATTTTTTTCCCTTTCATTTTGTTTATCTTGTTCATTTTTGCTATAATTATTTACAAATAAACTTACAACGCATCAAATTATATACTTTTGCTCAATATATAGAGTTTATTATACCAAAAACATTCTTATTGCAACATGACTAAACTATATTCATATGACATCAATCTATTTACATTTTTCACGTGTTTTTATATATTTATTATACTATATAAGGTATATATTAAATTGTACATTCCTTTTCTCTGTATTTATTTTTTTAATATTTACTTTTACATTTACTATATTCATGATAAAAGAAAAAAAATCTTGCACCATAGCCACAGAGGAGTTTGTGGGATTTTGAAGGTCCAAGTAAGATACAGTGATCTCAAAAAATATCAAATTATGGCAAGTACATAGAGCATAGTTTTTTTAATGAATACAGCACTTTAGATGGAGTTCCCAAAGTTTTGCCCACATCCACGGCTTCCTCAGGGAATGCTGTCCATTTAAGGTACAAGCCTTCAATAAAGAGAAATATATATATACATATATATATATATATATATATATATATATATATATATATATATCAGAACTCATAATTATATAAGAAAAAAAACACACATTTATTTAGACATTGAAAGTTATTTTTCAAAAAGATAAATATTAACATACATGTGCACATTCAACCTGAGAACATCCTTACTCATCCCGGTCTTTTAAGGCAATGTATACTACAATCAATAAAAATTCAGGGGGTCTGCAGCCATCACAGAAAACCAAGAACTACAGGTGACCATAGGGGACATTCAAGGACCAGCTTAAAATTACATAGATGGTAATGTAATCAGATTATATATCAAAAATGGGAATTAATCTCCAAAAAACAAAAAATAAATGAGAAAGAGGTCAACTTTCAAACAAAGTTGGAAAGAAAGCTCAACAAACAGGGATATAGACTCTCCAAGGCAGGATACTTGTGTCTAGAACTTAAAGAGACAAACAGAAAAAGGGAGGCTTCAGATATATGCAGTGAGAGAAAAAGCATAATCACTGACATGAAATATTCAATCGAAATAAAAAAAATACTTCCAGACAGCAACAAGAAACACTAAGATGCTCTATTCAATGCAAATATGCAAGGGTATAGAAGCTATCTATCATAGTTACATATACATAATTACATAGTAGGTGAGGTTGAAAAAAGACACAAGTCCATCAAGTCCAACCTATATGTGATTATGTGTCAGTATTACATTGTATATCCCTGTATGTTGTGGTCATTCAGGTGCTTATCTAATAGTTTCTTGAAGCTATCGATGCTCCTCGCTGAGACCACCGCCTGTGGAAGGGAATTCCACATCCTTGCCGCTCTTACAGTAAAGAACCCTCTACGTAGTTTAAGCTTAAACCTCTTTTCTTCTAATTTTAATGAGTGGGTACGAGTCTTGTTAAACTTTCTTCTGCGAAAAAGTTTTATTTCTATTGTAGGGTCACCAGTACGGTATTTGTATATTGAAACCATATCTTCTCTCAAGCGTCTCTTCTCCAGAGAGAATAAGTTCAGTGCTCGCAACCTATCCTCATAACTAAGATCCTCCAGACCCCTTATTAGCTTTGTTGCCCTTCTTTGTACTCGCTCCATTTCCAGTACATCCTTCCTGAGGACTGGTGCCCAGAACTGGACAGCATCATAACATAAGTACCTGATATCCTGCAGTGGCATGTGTGTCCCTGTGGTTCCAGCAGCATCCAATGGGCAGAACAAGCGGCCTTAAATACCCCCTATCCAGCCAGCCAGGCTGGATGCGGAGGATATGACCGCACCACGCATGCACGATTTGTGTCATATTTGCCGCTCTTCCAGTTACTGCTGGATCCTAACTTTAGCCCGCAGAAGGACATGATGGACTCCCTCTGGTGGACGGAGGGGGGGGCAATCACTCCAAGGGCCATAAACAGATGCAGGAAGCAAGGGGCAAACAAGGAGGGGGGAGAGACAAGAAGCTCATGAACGGCGCGGATTAAAGGGGTGCTGTCCAGGGGAATTTCCTGGGTCAGATGCCCTGGGCGTCCGTATGGACACCCCAGGTCCTCAAAGAGAAGCCGGACAATATGCAGACCATCCCATACAAACCAACTACATCGATCAAAAAGGGGGAAAAAAAAGCAATGGGGGGGACACAAAAAAGGCGTCCAAAAGGATATCGTCAGGGAGAAGGCGCACATGTATTTACAAAATAATCCTCTAAAAAAAATCATCATAAACAGAAAGTAATTCATATAGTAACATTGAAAATCATATATACACAGTACTCACTGTATAACAACAGCGGTTTCAACACAAAATAATATACTCTCTGAAGTATTCATTTTATAAGCAAATTCATTAAGCGGATAAAAAGACTAAAGTTCAGGGGAGGGAGAGAAAGGGGGTACACAAGGTGTACCTAGATGTAGAGGGAATATTGACCAAAGGGAGGAGGAAAAAGAGAGAGAGGAGAGAGAAAAGGGGGAGTGGGCGGGATGGGAAAGCAATAGAAAGGATAGGGGAAGGGAAGTAAGACAAGAGGGAAAAAGAATACTCTTCAGACAAAGATATCTCTTTACAGAAAGGATTTATAGTTTAACATTTAATTTAGTCCAGGAAAGGTTGTGGCTTTTAAAAAATAAATCCAATGTAGCACTAACTCACGGTGGAGCTGCTGGTTTAAGCGGGTCTGTTACATTCACCTTGCTTCCCTCTGTTTCACCGGCACTGGTCTAGGAGTTCCGTTGAGTTTACTGCTGGACGACACACGCACCAACACTGGAGTATGTTTTCAATGCTTTATTAAACAGTCAAACTTTAGGAAGTAGCAGAAAAAAGACGGAAAAGGAAACCTTCAGGAGAAACTCAAATATCTTCTTACAAGGTCTTAGCGACAAATGTCCCGGTAGAAATCAGATAATTATATGGAATGCGTTCCCCTCATGGGATACACTCTTTGCTCGTCTGGATAGGCCTCTCTCACCGGTCTAGCAGCCAGTACGCAGCACGAATCTAAAGTCTCTGCCACAGACTTGTTTGGGGGGTAAATCTGCACGATCCTCTGCCACAGGATGTATCAGATCTTCTGCAGTGAACAGTCAGTCACAGTGCCTGAACCTTTAAGCCGAACCGGAGACACTATGCTGTATAATTACTTCTTTTGGATACGTCCTGCAACCGAGTCACCAGGCCCCTCTATAGACCAGCACGCTGCGTGATCTCTGCAAGACGGGTCCCCCCCTGGAATCTCCTCGGCTGTCCAGCTTCGTCACACAGGGCCGACAGCTCAGGACCATTCCTCGGCCGCGGTGGTAGGCCCTAGACAAGCCTCTGGACTTACCCCTGCGCCGCAGCATCGTGGGCCTCCTGATCAGAGGACCACGAGGTAGCTCCTTAACGCATACCTGTCGGCCAGGAGGGCCAGCAGGTGGCTGAAAAACGACCTTAGAACATGGCGTCTGTCCCATAAATACCCCCTTCCCAGAATGCAACTCGGAGGACCACCTCCACCGAGCTTTTCTCCCCGAGACAGAGGAGTATCCATACACTTCGACACGTTGCCCTTCCAACACTGACTAATGGTAACAGCGACACCCACCGGTCAGCACGGAAGCACACACAACGTCAGCCAAGCTGGAACAGAGGCAAACTTTTAACCTTTCTAACATACAATTTACTAAATTTACCTAATCTGCGGTACATTGTAAATCTACCAGCGCTACATACTCCCCCCACTACAATAGTCGTTGTCCCCAACGTCTGTCCTGAACGCAGTAATGCCCCGTACACACGGTCGGATTTTCCGATGGAAAATGTCCGATCGGAGCGCGTTGTCGGAAATTCCGACCTTGTGTGGGCTCCATCGGACATTTTCCATCGGATTTTCCGACACACAAAGTTGGAGAGCAGGAGATAAAATTTTCCGACAACAAAATCCGTTGTCGGAAATTTCGATCGTGTGTACACAAATCCGACGGACAAAGTGCCACGCATGCTCAGAATAAATAAAGAGATGAAAGCTATTGGCCACTGCCCCGTTTATAGTCCCGACGTACGTGTTTTACGTCACGGCGTTTAGAACGATCGGAAATTCCTACAACTTTGTGCGACCGTGTGTAGACAAAACAAGTTTGAGCCAACACCCGTCCGAAAAAATCCTAGGATTTTGTTGTCGGAATGTCCGAACAAAGTCCGACCGTGTGTACGGGGCATAACAGTAACTCTCAAGCCTGAGAGTAGCATTTGAGTTTCTCAGAACTTTAGAGAGAGAAAAAGGACAGTTAAAAGACTTATATCTATAAAACATTATGTTCACAGCCGCGAACAAAACCACAATATAATTTTTTTCCTACAACCTCACTAACTAACTAGCTGAAAAGCCTCCCAGCTATACATATGATCAGATGATCCCTGAAAAAGAAACATATTTAAACACACATATATACACACTAACAACACCAGGAGCAAAGCCTCATTTAAAATGAGACTCTCTTCCTATGATTTATATTAGAAAGACTATGTACTTTTGGAGTCCATCCCTGCACAAGAACTTTTCTTATAAAAGAAATCCGCCTAGCAAACAGAAGTCCTTGGATTTAAACACAGAATAGGATCTGTAGATCTTGACCACGCAGATCTCTTTGCCCTGTCGCTATCTAACTAGCTAACTTCAAGGTAATAGTGTCCATAATTACCAGTAAAACCGAGGATCTGGTAGAGTCACATATTTTCCTTCTTTATCTAAAGTGGTGATAAAATATACAGCATTGCCCTTTCCCGGTCTGCAGATTACCACTTTATCAGCATAGATATGCCAACCATAGTTCCAATGAACAAAGCATCCGTTAAAACGTTCATCCATCCGGACAGAACTTCCAGTCTTTCTAAAGGGCTTAGGCACAGACAAGTAGTCTCAAATAGCTTCATTGTACCAAAGTTCCCGATTAGCTTCAATCTCCCGCATGACATCCTGGGGCACACAACGGAATTCTAATCCATACTCTGCGGCCACACGCTTGTTTAACATCCTTTGCAAGTGAGCAAGTTTTGGCAAAGATCTGTCTTTTCCCATATCAGGCGGTACACAGGAGTCCAATGACTTTTTCACCATAGACCAGACGGTGTCTGTATCGAATCAATAACTTTTGACAAAGTCCCCGCAACAGCACTGTGCGTCTCCACACAGGACGACATCTTCCCAGAACTCATAGCAGTCCATTCAGGAAGGGTCATTGTGGAGGCAACATCCTCGCCTTGTGACCACAATAGCTCTTGCGACATGGTTTCAAACAAGTCATCATCCCCGGAAAGATCCGACATGGATTCTATTTCCGAGTCTCTCAATTCTTCTGCTGGCAAATACATATTTATAGTCCCCAACAATGGCTTACCCATTCCAGACGTAGACTCTGGTAGCTCCGGCTCAGGTAACCTCTGGGGTAGGCCTCGACCACGGCCACAAGAAGCCTTCACATAGCCCACCTTCTTCTAAGTTGGCACCACAGGAACAGGCGTAGTGGACTCAGGAATCAAAGTAATGTCTCCTGATGAGACGGCAGCAGCAGTGTCTCTCTCTGAAACATTGTCGGCAGCAACAGGCGTAGTGGCGGCCCGTCGCTCTCTCTCTGTAGCGATAGCAGCTTCCACTGTAGCGATACCTGTCACCCAATCCATACGGTAGGCACGGGGTGGCATAGTAGGTGGCTCCACTACAAACAAATACTCTCCACACTGCGGACATCGGCCGAATGGACGAAGATGTACGGCCAATCCTCCACATCAATGGCAGGTCATACCCAGTCCCTCAACATCTCCCGAGGTATACAGGACAAACTTCCCCTGCAGTTTCATTCGAACTCCAGTATCCATGAGCAGAGTTCCAGATTGCACAGTATTCATCACGGTGCTTGCAGGGAACACTCTGGGTCCCACAACTGATTGCAATGCCGGAAAAGACATGGCCACACTCTGATCTTTTCAGCACGATCACGAGGCTTCTCTTTTCCTCTGGCGCCAAGCACACTACATGCGTCCCACGTGGTAGCAAGTAGGGTAACTCCTCCCACTTGTTCTTTCAGTCACGTAGCTCCCGGGCCTCTTCTGGCACCCAGCGTCTACGCACCCAAAAGCAAAGTCCTGCAGTTTAACCTTTCCTCTTCCTGAAAATATTTTTTTTTTCAAAGTCCAGCTTTCTCTCTGTAAACTCCCGGTAAAAAACTCCACTGGGTTGCAATAATTGTCGGTCAACAAATCTCGGACGACGCCCCCACAAGTAGCACTAACTCACGGTGGAGCTGCTGGTTTAAGCAGGTCTGCTACCTTCACCTTGCTTCCCTCTGTTTCACCGCCACCGGTCCCGTTGAGTTTACTGCTGGACGACAGACGCACCATCACTGGAGTACATTTTCAATGTTTTATCAAACAGTCAAACTTTAGGAAGTAGCAGGAAAGAGATGGAAAAGGAAACCTTCAGGAGAAACTCAAATATCTTCTTACAAGATCTTAGCGACAAATGTCCCGGTAGAATTCAGATAATTATATGGAATGCGTTCCCCTCATGGGATACACTCTTTGCTCGTCTGGATAGGTCTCTCTCACTGGTCTAGCAGCCAGTATGCAGCACGAATCTAAAGTCTCTGCCACAGACTTGTTTGGGGGTAAATCTGCACGATCCTCTGCCACAGGATGTATCAGATCTTCTGCAGTGAACAGTCAGTCACAGTGCCTGAACCTTTAAGCCGAACCGGCGACACTATGCTGTATAATTACTTCTTTTGGATACGTCCTGCAACCGAGTCACCAGGCCCCTCTATAGACCAGCACGCTGCGTGATCTCTCCAAGACGGGTCCTCCCCTGGGATCTCCTTGGCTGTCCAGCTTCGTCACACAGGGCCGACAGCTCAGGACCATTCCTCGGTCACGGTGGTAGGCCCCAGACAAGCCTCTGGACCCACCCCTGCAACGCAGCATCGTGGGCCTCCCGATCAGAGGACCACGAGGTAGCTCCTTAATGCATACCTGTCGGCCAGGAGGGCCAGCAGGTAGCTGAAAAACGACCTTAGAACATGGCGTCTGTCCCATAAATATCCCCTTCCCAGAATGCAACTCGGAGGACCAGCTCCACCGAGCTTGTCTCCGAGACAGAGGAGCATCCATACACCTCGACACGTTGCCCTTCCAACACTGACTAATGGTAACAGCGACACCCACCGGTCAGCACGGAAGCAAACATCAATGTCAGCCAAGCTGGAACAGAGGAGAGCTTTTAACCTTCCTAACACACAATTTACTAAATTTACCTAATCTGCGGTAGATTGTAAATCTACCAGCGCTACACCAACGAGATTCTAACTGTAAAAGTTTGTGGTCATTGCTTCCTCCTCTAACATATGTTCCAATGCCATAAATTTTATGGTGTGCAAACTAAAACCATGAAATAAACCAACATGGTGACTAATTGGGATTTCCACTTTATGTTTTTTAATAAGGGAAACATGATCCTTGATTCGCTTCAGAAAGGGGCGTTTACTTTTTCCAAAATTAATACAATTAAGTGTACATTTCATTAAATATACAATTCCAAGGGTCTGGCAAGTTACTCTATGTCTAATTCTATAAATTAGATTGTTAAGCAGTACTATCTCATCACTATTCAGCATATATTGACAATGGTGACATCTTCCACATGAAAATGAACCAGGGGTCATAATAGATGGTACAGGGACTTTATAGTGGCTTTGGACTAAGCGGTCCTTTAAGGATTTTACTTATCTATATGTGATTTGTGTTTTTTTTTCCCACATATTTACTTACTATGGGATCAGCCAGTAATAGTGGCCAATATGTGTTTATGACTTGTCTCACTTGTTTATGTTGTTTTGTTTAAGAGGTAATTATTCTCACGGAGACGCTGGTTTAATTTTCTTCTTATAGATCAAAGTGTCACGTACATGAGCTTTAGCTCTATTAAAAGCCTTCTTTAGAATACTATGGGTATAACCTCTCTTACGTAGATGTGAATAAAGGTGATATGCCTCAGTTTAAAAAGTCCTTGTCTCTACTACAGTTTTGCCTTAAACTAAGGTACTGACGTAGGTAATACTATTGACCAAGGATTGAGGGTGGGAGCTAGAGGCATGTAGAATAGTGTTGTCAGCTGATGGCTTTCTGAACAAAGAGGTGCCCAGTAAGCCATTAGATCCAACAAAAAATGTTATGTCTAGAAAGGTAATGGATCTCTGATCACACGACATTGTAAATTTATTTGTGTCTATGATATTCATAAATTGAATCAATTCCTGGTAGGTGCCCGACAATATATCATCAATATATAGATGGAAGGTAATTATATACTCCAGGTACTCACTAATGTCCTCCCTCACAAATAGGCTCTTCTCCCATCCCCCCAGGTACAGGTTGGCATACGATGGAGCACAACCTGTCCCCATCGCAACCCCCTGCACCTGGAGGTAATGGGAGGGACCAAACATTTAAACATTCCTTGTGAGGATAAATCTCAGAACATCCAATATAAACTCATTGTATTTGTATTTGTTGACCCCGTTCACACAGGTGGTCTGCTACAACCCGTAGTCCCAGCTCATGCGGGATCGTGTTGTACAAACTCTCAACGTCAATGGCAACAAGCCAAGCATGTTCAGGAACAGGAATGTCCTCAGCGATTTTAATAAGGTCAATGGTATCCTGTATGTAGGAGAACTAAGATCTCAAATGGGGACTCAGATATGTATCAATTAGGCTACTCGTGTTTTCAGTTAAACATCCACATTCAGAGATGAAGGGACGACCGGGAGTATGAGTTAAGGACTTATGAATCTTAGGTAAAGCATAAATATTAGGAACTTCAGGTTCCTGACCATTTAGAAATGTCCAAGTTTGCTTGTCAATCAAGTTTTTAGAATAGGTTTTGGTAATGATACTTCTATATTCATTGCAGGGAGATTGGTCTGTACCATTCCTGTCAGGTTTGCCAGGAGACTCTAACCGTCCCTCCAATTTCCTGACCGGTAGTCTTGTTATCCCAGTATCAGGTGGAAGGGCGGTTGAGATCCTGCAGCCAGAAATACAGGACCACAAAGGGAAGTGCAAACAGACACAGTTAAGGAACACTAAACAAACAACTCACAGATGGAAGAGAGTGAAGTCAGCTAACCCCCGATCAAAGTAATCCAAAGGAGTAGTCCAAGAGGCAAGGTCGGGAACAGACAGAGACGGCAACAGTGAACAGTGAAGTCCAAAGGGGTAGTCCAAGAGGCAAGGTCAGGAACAGACAGAGTCGGCAATAGTGATCAGTGAAGTCCAAAGGGGTAATCCAAGAAGCAGAGTCAGGAAAAAGCGGAAGTCAGAAACCAGCAAAACAATATCATACACCAACAAGCAGTAACGGGAACCTATACTAGGGCGAAGGCAGGAAGGGGAAGTGAAGATTTATAGGGTCACTAGATCAGGTGACTGCCTACAGCTGGTCACAAGGTGGAGCCAGCATCCAAACTCAAGCAGCAGAACATAACAAGGATCCTACCTTAAAGGAAGTTCCCTGGTGGCACAAGCAATAGGATACTGTCCAAAGAAACCCAGGTCCCCAGGATTGAATCCCGAACAAGGCATGACAAGTCCCGATTTTTAAGAATATGTAGACACATGTGTTCATAGTTTACACGATCCATGACCATAAGGTTTCCACCCTTTTTGGCTGGTTTAATTATTAGGTCAACATTTTTTTGTAATGATAGTAGTGACTTTTTAAGAGGTGGGGAGAGATTGTACCATAGCCACCAATATGTTCTTCTCACTGGCCACTAGGGATGAGCTGAATGTACCTACCAACTTCAGCTTGTTCAATTAAGCTTTGACAAAAAGATGTTGCACTCTCCTGCTTTAGTAAATCAACTTAAAGGATCTGCCATGTATTTTGGGGAGCTCTAAACTAAATTTTTTAATTCATTCTTGCTCTAGAATTTTCCCTTTTGCCAGCAATTTTAAACATATTTTTCCTTTGTAAGTCAGTGCTGCTGCAGGACTTTCTGTTTATCAGAAATTGATTCTGACTGATTGACTAGAAAAAATTTGCTACTATATATGAAGTTTGGCTCCTACCAAATTTGTGTTCAGATCAAACTGGGAACTCATCTATACTGAGCAGCAATGTAAGGAGCATTTTTTTCACTGACCAGTAGTGCACAGTAGTGGCCATTCTACACCACAGTAGTGGCAATTCTACACCAATTACCTATATAACAGAGCACTTCACTAACCACTAATGTGAAGGACCTCTACACTGACCAATGGTAATGGGAACTGACTGGCCACCTTAGTAAGGAGTATGCCTCCACTAACCACTAATGTGAAGGAGCATGAAAAATTTTAATGGTAAGAGTTTTTTTTAATTAATTTTATTTCTGTACAAATATCAAGCCTCACACTGACAATGTCACTCATAGCAAATTTATTAAGCCAGAAATAACACACTAATGCTGCGTACACACGATCGGACATTCCGACAACAAAATCCTGGATTAATTTCCAATGGATGTTGGCTCAAACTTGTCTTGCATACACACGGTCGCACAAATGTTGTCAGAAATTCCGAACACCAAGAATGCAGTGACGTACAACACGTACGCCGAGCCGAGAAAAATGAAGTTCAATAGCCAGTGCGGCTCTTCTGCTTGATTCCAAGCATGCATGGAATTTTTTGCATTGGAATTGTGTACACAAGATCGGAATTTCCACAACGGATTTTGTTGTCGGAAAATTTGAGAACCAGCTCTCAAATTTTTGTTGTCAGAAATTCCAACAACAAATGTCCGATGGAGCCTACACATGGTCATAATTTCCGACAACAAGCTCACATCGGACATTTGTTGTCGGAAATTCAGACCTGTCGACATAAGAGTCCCTGCCGACAGGCCATCCTGATCTGATGCATTCAATCCTTAAAGGCTTAGCCTTATCTCTAAATCCTGGTACACATGGTCAGCCAACTCAACAGAAACCGGCCAATATTGGGCCCGTGTGTACAGCAGCCTTTCCGACAGAAGCTGTCCGAACATCCAGCTTATGTCGAATTGGCATGCTGGAAAAACAGCTGCCCATCGGCATCTGATCAGTGTTTGTAGCCGTGACATCACCATCATTTTGTGGCCCATTGTTTGTTCTCAGACAGTTCACAAATCATAGATGGGCACCCTTCTGCTGACACCTGATACACAAGAAGTTGGGAACTAGGTGGAATAGTGGTGCTTTGAAGAAGTACCTTCTTCTCTGAATGTCTTCAAACATTAATAAAGTGGTTCTAAAGGCGGAGGTTTTTTACCTTGCATGAAGGTAAAAAGCCCCACCACCCCCAGCCCCTCAATCATTACCTGAGCTCCCCCTGATCCATTGATGTTCACAATAGCCTTGGCTCTCCTTCGTCATTGGTTCCCACTGCTGTCAATCACAGTCAATGAGGAGAGAGTGGTGTGGTGGGGCTGAGCCATGACTCAATGTGTCTTATGAACGCATAGAGCAGTGGCTCAGGAGCAAGCGTGCAGTGGTGCTTCCAGGGCAATGCTTGAGGGGGAGGAGAGCCAGCGGGGGACCCAAACAGAAGAGGATTGGAGCTGCTCTGTGCAAAACTACTGCACAGAGTAGGTATGTATAACATGTTTGTTATTTATAAAAAAAAAAAAACGAAAAGCTTTAATCACTTGCCGACCAGCTGGCGTCATCATACGGCGGCAGGTCGGCATGTTCCCACGAATCGCCATACCTGTACGTCGGCTCATTTAAGAGCCATAGCAGGCAACTCCGGGGGCATGGGCATTGGGGACCCAATGCGCATGGCCGGTAGCCGCGACGTCTGCCGGCCACTAGCGATCATGGGAAAGAGAGTCAGAACGGGGATCTGTCAATGTAAACAGACAGATCTCCATTCTGACAGGGGAGGAGAGACAGATCTGCTGTTCCTAGTGATTGGGAACAGCGATATATCTCCTCCTCCAGTCAGTTCCACCCCCCCCCGCAGTTAGAAACACCTCCCAGGGAACACATTTAACCCCTTGATCGCCCCCTAGTGTTAACCTCTTCCCTGCCAGTGTCATTTACACAGTAATCAGTGCATTTTTAAATGTATGCATGTATAAATGTTAATGGTCCTAAAAAAGTGTAAAAAGTGCCCGATCTGTCCATCACAATGTCGCAGTCCTGCTAAAAATTGCAGATTGCCGACATTACTAGTAAAAAAATAAATAAATAAACACAAATGCCATAAATGTATCCCCTATTTTGTAGACACTATAACTTTTGTGCAAACCAATCAATATATGCTAATTGTGATTTTGTTTACCAAAAATATGTAGAATACATATTGGCCTAAACTAATGAAGAAATTCTTTTTTTTTATTTCTTTTCTTTTCTATTTATTATAGCAAAAAGTAAAAAAATTTTTTTTTTCAAGATTGTCACTCTTTTTTTTTGTTTATATAAATAAAAACCGCAGAGGTGATCAAATACCACCAAAAGAAAGCTCTATTTGTGGGGAAAAAAGGATATCAATTTTGTTTGGGTACAATGACGTACGACCGCGCAATTGTCAGTTAAAACGTCACAGTGCCGCATCACAAAAAATGGCCTGGTCATTAAGGGGGCAAATCCTTCTGGGGCTGAAGTGGATAATACCACTTTTATTTCTTTATTATTACTTAAATTAGTTTTGTTGTACAGAGCATTCAGAGCATTTCTAGGTGTCAAATAAGCTATGTATGCCACATTGTTTATTATTTTATTTATTCTTATATCCACCTATTGTTAATGCATGTCCCATGAGCTATAGATATCATAAATGTATGTATGGATGCCCTGAGACCTAAAAGTTTAAGGGTTCTTCCACATTTAAAAGGTTTGGAAAGGTGACTCTAAGCCCCAGTTCACACAGGGGCGACTTGTCATAATATATATATATATATATATATATATATATATATATATATATATATATATATATATATATTATAATATTTTTTTTTTTGTTTTTGTATCTATCTATCTATCTATCTATCTATCTAGATAGATAGATAGATATAGATATATTATACATATATATATTTTGCCACAAGACTCACAACATAACATAGACCTGAGGTGTGCCCTGGTTGGTACACCAAAAAGGGGGCATATAAGCATGATAAGTAATGGTTGATTGTAGAAGAAGGATGTGAAGGAAGTGCCCTGTAATGGGAGGTAGGATATCGTGCACTGGAACACAGGTGAGTGTGCTGCTTAAATACCCCCCTCCCTGGGCTCCTCCCATAAATTAAGGCTACCATACTGGCCTTCTAATTTATGGTTGGAGCCCTCCAACCGAGATAGACATGAAACCACATAAAGACGCCACAAGACTCATAACATAACTCCTGAGGTGTGACCTGATCAGCTGGTCAATACACCAAAAAGGGGGCAAAAATACCAGGATAGGGAAAGCTGTTTTATTGGTATACATGACACTTATTGGGCAAGCTTTGTGAAGGCTTGCAACATCTCAACCTGGGGATTTAGGGATGTACCAGGTAAAGCAGGCGTATTTCCATCTGCCTAATCTTCTGTTTTCATGACCCGGCACCCCGTGCCGGAAGGCAGCTGAGGCCGCTCCAACCTGGAAAGAGTGCTCGAAAAACTGGTTAGGGTTGAGGCCTAGATTAGCCAGGAGGATGCGAACATGTCTGATGAACTGGCTAGCTGTTAGTGGGCTTGAAGGAAAAGGCAACAATGGGCTGGAGCTACACTGGCTCGGCAGGTGTGATAACAACTGGTCCAGAGCCGCTACTGGACACCATTCGTTGTGGGTCTGGAAGAATTTGATGTCGACCCCGGTGCCAGACTAATGAGTTTGAGACACTGCCAGAAGTAACCCAAAAGGGGACCGTGACAGGATGGCTGACATGTCCCGGAATGTGGAACTTGATATGAGCAAGCGTTTGCTACTGGCTACGGGCTGATTTTTCTGGATGCCACACAGCAAGGCTTTGACTGCATGGGTCACAAACAACAAGGGTTTCCCAGGGGCTTGTAGGGAAAGAAAATGCTGGATGCCAATTAGGTGCAGTCTGACAGTGTTGTGGGACAGGCTCAGATGAGTGTGGCAGTAAGACACGAAGGCCAGGATGTGATTGATGTGACCTATGCCCATTCTGGGGCACGTGGCTAGGAATTTGCCGAAGGCATTCCAGGTGGTTCCAGGCGTTCCAGGTGGTGCGGTAGGCCTTCAGCATGTTGGACGACAGTGACCGGTTTATGAGCAGCGTAGCGTTGTGAAGGTGGTCTCTTAGCCCATCGTTAGCTGTGACCAAGGTGGGATAGGAAATGAGATTGGGTCGGCTCCAGGTCTCTGTAAGAAATATAAAAGGAAAATTGACACCGGACAATGCGTCTGAATCGAGATTGCACTTGCCAGGTATGTAAGTACAGTGCATATTGAAAGTACAGTGCATATTGAAATTGTAGTGAAGGGATATCTGCACCAGCCTGTGTAGAAAGGACATGATGGCCAGGGACTTGGACCTGCCTTTGACAATCTCAGCCATGGCTAAGCTGTTAGTGGAGAAGACCACGGTCTGCCCCGCCCAGGTGTGTCCCCAGACCTGAGCTTCCGTGACGATAAGGTAAAGCTCGAACAATGAGAATGTCTGGACGAACCACAGGGACTAGGAGGATTTCCTGCGGCCATGGACCTGTAAACCAATAGGTGCTAAAAATGGCAGCTAAGCCTGTGAAGCCTGCTGCATCTGTTAATATATGAGGTGTGGAGACTGAAGCTGCTGGGATGAACATGGATAGGCCATTCCAGTTGTCAAAGAAGTTGTCCCACATCGCTAGATCTGCAGCAGCTGCCTGGTCTAGCCTGCTAGTTTGATTGGGGTCCTGTGAATGGAAAAGGAAGACCAGGAGGTGAGAAATTAAGGAACTCCCCCGAGGGACAATCCTCTTAGCAAAATTCAGCATGCCTAACAGGGACTGAAGCTGTCTCTTGGTGCAACTTTGTGAGGTAACAGCTTGTCAGGGGGTAGGCTAGTATGCATGGAGCGAGTGTCAAGAGTGATGCCTAGGAAGGTGACTGTGCCGGGACTTCCACTTGATGCCCTGCTATGGGCACATTGAGATTGCCACATACTACTCTTAATTTGTCCAAGTCTGACTCGCCGGGTCATTCGATCAGCAGGAAGTCATCAAGGTAGTGGATGACTTTTTGGTACTGTGCTTGATGAGACAACATCCAGGTAAGGGACTGAGCGAGAATGCTGAACGGCCATAGATTGCTCTTAGAGCCGAAAGTCAGTTTGGTGGCGGAGTCGTATGAGCTTGTCAATTTGATGCTATGCCACTGCCAGAGAGAGGGCTCGATTGGTAGCGGTTTGAACGCTTGGGAACTTGCCCTTTGCAGATCCGCGCACCCCCGAGTGACAGGACAGGCCATCCCAACTTGTCCACCTGGGGCGGCCGCACAGGGCCAGCATGCCCTGGACAGCACTAGAGGTGGAGGGGAGGGGCAGGGAAAGTCTGGACTCCATATTGGAACACCGGTTTGCTGGCACTCAACTGACCTAAGAGGGGAAAGACAGACATGCGAATGAGTGGCTGTGAACGTGTGCCACTGGTAGATGATGAGCGGCAGTAAACGCGTGCCACTGGAAGACTGAGTTAACGTGTTGCAAAAGGAACTTCACGAGGGAGGCAGAAAACAAGAAAGCAGAGAAATCGGAATCTGTGTGGGGAGGAACGATAAACCATGCTAATTATTTGTCGTGATCGCATGTTTGTAACATGAGATTGGAATTTGTCGACTTGTGTCGGAACTGTGAAGTGAAGCATTGTATGAGTTGCGAGTGAGTGTGAACGTAAGAATGAGTAGTAAGGTAGTGACTGGTTGCTTTTGACAGGTGCCTCGGGGGGAAGGCCGAGCTGCGGAAGCTTGTGGTGTATGTGTAAGACAAGATGTGTTGAATTGTGCCAAGGATTCGAATCGCTGTGTCGCAGATACGACCGAAATTCAAATCAGGCTATGGTGGATGAACGGAATTGACCCGCTGACTGTGGCTAGGTCTTCTATGCCATAGTTTTGCAGCAAGTTTGGGGATGGCCCATCCCCTCAGGGTGTGAGTGAAGCCGTGCTCTGAACCCACGGAGGGTGACAGAGGGGTGGAAGCATGTGTTTAAGAAGAGTCGACGCAACGTCTTAGTTGCAAAGTCCTGGTTGAGTCCAAGAAATCTAGTCGACTGAGAACCTGTAGAAAAGGTGACATAAGAGTCCAGGCTTTAACCTGGCCTGGAATTAATCCTGACCCACCCCCTAACATGTTACTGACCCTCCTGGGTGAAGATGCAGACCCTATGCTTGTTGTGTGTAGTTTTTGTTTCCCCTTTGTTTTCTTTTTATAAAGTTTTTTTTTGAGAAAACGACATCCAACCTGGTGCAGGATGGAACAACTTGAACTCGACTGACCTGATGGAGAAATGACAGATAAGAAAACCGCAAGTGGCCGGGTTGCATGCCACCGGAGACGATGAGTGGCCAGACTGTGTGCAACTGGAGACGTGCTTGCAACAAATGCAAGAAGTAGCCATATCAGGGAGGCGAAAACAAGAACAGCAGAGAAATTGGAGCAAGTGTGGATGAGCCATGGTCGTGTGCAACTGTGAGTCGTGATCATATGTTTGTGGAAACAAATGAATCGTGCCGACATGATTCGGAGTTACGAAGTAGGAGTATCGTATGAGTTTCTTTCTTTTTATTTATTTATTTATTTTGACACTGAAATGAGGTGTGCTGGTTCATGTCCGCTTTAGCGACCTAGGAAGTCACATGAGTTGTAAGTGTGAACGGGTAAATGAGTGGCATAAGTGGCGACTGAGAGCTTGTGGCAGGAACTTCTATGGGGAGGCCATACTGGAGAAGCTTGTGGTGCCTGTGAATGGGTAAATGAGTGGTATGCGTGGTGACTGAGAGCTTGTGGCAGGAACCTCTATGGGGAGGCCGTGCTGGAGAAGCTTCTGGTGCCTGTGAATGGGTAAATGAGTGGTATGTGTGGTGACTGAGCTTGTGGCAGGAACCTTGAGGTGGAGGCCATATTTGCAGAAGCTTGTGGTGCCTATGAACGGGTAAATGAGTGGTATGCGTGAGGACTGAGAGCTTGGGGCAGGAACCTGTATGGGGAGGCTGTGCTGCAGAAGCTCGTGGTGCTGGTGAATGGGTAAATGAGTGGTATGAGTGGCCACTGAGAGTTTGTGGCAGGAACCTCTATATGGAGGCCGTATTTTCAGAAGCTTGTGGTACCTGTAAATGGGAAAATGAGTGGTATGAAAGGCGACTGAGAGCTTGTGGCAGGAACCTCTATGGGGTGGCCGTATTTGCAGAAGCTTGTGGTGCCTGTGAATGGGTAAATGAGTGGTATAAGCGGTGACTGAGAGCTTGTGGCAGGAACCACATGGAGAAGGCCATGTTTCAGAAGCTCATGGTGCCTGAGAAAAGGTAATGAGTGGTATGAGAGGCGGCTGAGAGCTTGTGGCAAGAACCTCGTGGAGGAGGCTGCGTTGCAGAAGCTCGTGGTGCCTGTGAATGGGTAAATGAGTAGTATGAAATGTAACTGAGTGCATGTGGCAGGAACCTCATGGAGGAGGCCGTGTTGCAGAAGCTTGTGGTGCCTGTGAATGATTAATGATTGATACGAGTGGCAACTGAGAGCTTGTGGTGGGGACCTCGTGGGGAAGGCCATTTTGCGGAAGCTCGTGTTGCCTGTAAACGGATAATGAGTGGTGTGAGGGGTGACTGAGAGCTTGTGGCAAAGAACCTCAAGAAGGAGGCCGTGTAGCAGAAGCTTTTGGTGCTTGTAAACGGGTAATCAGTGGTATGAGCAGTAACTGAGAGCTTGTGGCAGGAACCTCATGGGGGAGGCCGTGTTGCAGAAGCACAGTGCCTGTTGAACTGTTGAAAGAATCTATCTATCTATCTATCTATCTATCTATCTATCTATCTATCTATCTATCTATCTATCTATCTATCTATCTATCTATCTATCTATCTATCTATCTATCTATCTATCTATCTATCTATCTATAAATATATATATATACATACCGTATTTATCGGCGTATAACACGCGCCGGCGTATAACACGCACCCCAAGTTTAGGAGAGAATTTTAAGGAAAAAAACTTTTAGGAGGGAAGTTTAAGGAAAAGAAACTTACATTAAAATGCCCATCAATGCAGCCTCATCAGTGTTCATCTGCAGCCTTGTTAGTGTCATTGCAGCCTTTTCAGTGTCAGTGCTGCCTTGTCAGTGCAGCTTTGCCCCAGTGCAGCCTTGTCAGTGCAGCTTTGCCCCAGTGCAGCCTTGTCAGTGCAGCTTTGCCCCAGTGCAGCCTTGTCAGTGCAGCTTTGCCCCAGTGCAGTCTTGTCAGTGCAGCCTTGCCCCAGTGCAGCCTTGTCAGTGCAGTCTTGTCAGTGCAGCTTTGCCCCAGTGCAGCCTTGCCTCAGTGCAGCCTTGCCTCAGTGCAGCCTTGTCCCCAGTGCAGCCTTGTCCCCAGTGTCCATGCCTACCGCCTGCCGCCGCCGCCGCCGCCGCCGCCGCCGACATACACATGCATGTAGTTTTAAATATTGCGCCGCGGTGTTCGGAGGGCCTCGACGCCGGAAGAACTGAACGAACGCCACCGAGTCGCTGCTCACAGTTCCGCCCAGTCCCGCCCTATGATGGACATAACACAGGTCCAATGGCGGGACTGGGCGTGACTGTGAGCGGCGCGGGAAAGAGCCGAATACACTCGACTATGTGTATCTCGGCTCTGTGATTTTGGCGGCACTCGTTCAGCTCCGCCGAGTCCCTCCGAACTCAGCAGGGCCATATTTGAAACTGCTCACTATGTGAATGTCGGCGGCGATCGCCGCCGATAGCTCACAATTAGCGGGGATCGGCGTATAACATGCACCCACGACTTTCCCCTGATTTTAAGGGGGAAAAAGTGCGTGTTATACGCCGATAAATACGGTATATATATATATATATATATATATATATATATATATATATATATATATATATATATATATTATATTTTATTAATTCATTAATTAATCTTGTTTGTTTTTTTCTTTTTCATGCTCTTTTTTTTGAAGAAAGCAAGTCCAACCTAGTGCAGGATGGAACAACCTGAACACAACTGACCTAAGGGAGAAGCGACAGACAAGAAAACGTGAGAGGCCGACTTGTGTGCCACTGGAGACAATGAGTGGTTGGATCGTGGGCCACTGGAGACATGCTTGCAACGATTGCAAGAAAGTAGCCTCACCATGGAGGCCAAAACAAGGCCAACTTGGGTCTGAGTTATGAAGCTGGAGTATCTTGTGTGTATGAGTAAGTGCAACCGTATGAATGGTCTGAGTAACGACTGGTTGCTTGTGGCAGGAGCCTCACGAGAGAGACCGAGCTGCAGGAAGCCTGTGATGTGTGTGACAACTGGAATCGACTTGTGTCGTGCAGAGGATACGAAACACTATGTCGCCGACGCGGCCCAGGATTTGAATCGGGCTGTCATAGAGTGTTGGGTTTCCACCCCCTACTTCGAAGCTGAACACATACCAACCACCCAGCCCCCAAGGCTAATCAAACTGCAGACAAGGCACCAGGTGGGTATAATTACCACCTCAATTAGCCACAAAACCTGTCTAATCAATACATGCTAATCTCCAATGGATGAGGTGGCAACCCATATACTGTGAATCCTATAACCAGCGAAGCCTGTGCCGAATGATATTAAACAACGACCGACAGTGGCTCGGAGGCTTGGATCTATGAACTAATCGTATGTTTGTGGAAGCGGTGACAAACAAGGCAGGGGGAATCTACAAATCTACTACGCCTGTGCTGAATGATGTCGGGACACAACCGACAACAACTCGGAGGCAGCTAAGTATGAAAGGGATGTGGAAGAGGAAACATAATGATTCGTAACATTGCGTACGAAACGAAAAAAGGTTTGAATCCTACATGCAGCAGCAAGCGAGAACCAACGAAGACCACAAACTGAGAACCCGCAACACACTTGTAATCGAACACACAGACTTACGAACATGGAGTAAACTGGGAAGAGTCGGCCTAGTGACGTGTAGTCCATAAATCCAGGCCACTATACTGGGCTTCTAATATACTGTATATGTAAAAAATATATACATTATTTCATATAGGTTTATATATTCCTTGTGATACAGTAGGAAAGAAAAAACAGTACAAAAGATATCTGCTAGTGTTGTAAAATTTCTTACCCCAGAAAGGATTATTATTATTATATAGGATTTATATAGCGCCAACAGTTTACGCAGCGCTTTACAATATAAAAGAAAGACAATACAGTTACTGTATAATACAATAAAAGGAGGTCGTGTTGCAGAAGCTTGTGGTGCCCGTGAATGATTAATGAGTGATACGAGTGGCGACTGAGAGCTTGTGGCGGGGACCTCGTGGGGGAGGCCGTTTTGCGCACAGAAAGGGGCAATGGAGAGGAGGAGACAGAGTTGTAGGTAACACTGAAGGAGTGCTGTGATAGATAGGCAGAGAACCAGGATAGATAGGCCAATGGAGTTTAGTGAGAAGGAGCGGGTGGTCAACAGTATCAATGGCCGCAGAGAGGTCAAGTAGTCGGAGTATGGAGTACTGGCTGTTGATTTTAGCAGTTAGTAAATCATTAAATCATTAGTGAGTTTTAGTAAGGCAGTTTCCGTGGAGTGCTGCGAGCGAAAGCCAGACTGTAAGGGGTTAAGAAGGTTATTTTTACTGAGGTAAGAGCTAAGGCGGTTGTAGACTAAGCTTTCTAGAAATTTAGAGGTGAATGGGAGCAATGAGATCGGTCTTAAGTTGTTCAGGTAGGTAGGGTCCAGTGAGGGCTTTTTAAGTATGGGAGTGATCTGCGCATGTTTTAGAGGGGGGGGGGGAGGTGCCACTAGAGAGGGAGAGATTGAGGATGTGAGGGAGATTAGGATAGAGGAAGAGGGTGACCATAGTAGTTGTGAGGGAACAGGATCCAAGGGACAATTGGTTAGGTGGGCATCTGAGAAAAGTTTTGTAACCTCTTCAGTAGTCAATTCAAAAGAGGAGAGTGTTGAATGTGCTGTTAGGCAAGGTATGTTGGGTGGGGAAGATGTACGCACAGTGGAGGTGTCCTCACGAATTGCATCAATTTTGTCTTGGCAATCTCTTGAGCAGTGAGTGAGTTAGTGGGTAGAGGGGGTGGGGGACGAAGCAGAGAGTTAAAGGTTAGAGAAGAGCCGACGGGGACTGGATGACAAGGTATTAATAGGAGAGACAAAGTAGGCTTGTTTGGCAGCATGGAGGCAGGAATTGTATTTTAGAAGGGCAGATTTATATAGCGTGAAGTCTTGCAGGCATTTGGTTTTTGCCACAGTCGTTCAAGAACACGGCAATGTCTCTTGAGATTTCTAGTGTTGTCAGTTTGCCAGTGTTGTAATGGTCGGGGCCTAATTCTGCATGTGGTTAGAGGAGCAAGTGCATCTAGTGATGATGAGAGTGAACTGTTATAGACAGAGGTGGCCAGGTCAGGACAGGGGAGAGATTATGTCATATAGGTGGTCAGTAGCAGAATAGAGAAGAGAAGGGTTAAAGTGGCAAAGGTTCCTACAAGTAATTGTTTGCTGCTTGGAGGGATGCGTGGTTGGAGGCAAGGATACAGTGAAACTGATGAGGTTGTGATCAGAGAGAGGAAAGGGGGTGTTGGTGAGGTTGCCAGTATTGCACAGATGGGAGAATACAAGGTCAAGGGTATTACCATTGGAGTGAGTGGAAGTATGTGTCCATTGGGTTAGCTCAAAAGATGAGGTTAAGTTGAGAAGTTGGGGGGGGCGTGAACGGATGCAGATGCTGGAGTGAGATTGTATGAGCGTTCCCTCCCCTACCTCGCTCCTCGCTCCTCTCTCTTACCTCCGCCCCCGGGAGACTCATGGATGCCTCGACTGGGTTGAAAGCGGAGGTACATGCGAATGGTTGCTACTTGCGGCCCGTTCGGGAACCCTGGAGCCTTTTGTCCTGTGAAAGGCAGTGGACGAGCAGCTCTGACATGGGTGGTGCAGCTCCATAGGATCCCAGCTGCAGTGGGAAGAGATGGCGACAGTGGCGGTGGCGGCGGCGGCATGAGAGGTCTCCGCCTCCACTCCCTCCTGACGGAATGGTGCCTGGCTGAAGGAGTGAGAGTCCCCTGGAATCTGCATCATGGCACCATATGCTGAATAGGACATGTCATGAAGGAAGAGCGACAGCAACCCCTCCTGGCAAAACCTTGACATTCTCTGTGGCTGGGTGAGAACTTTCTAATTTCTTTTGTAAGGAAAAACTATAAGGGCAGTGTGTTTATCTTCTTCTTTTTTTTTTCTCTAACCCCAGGACTGGAAATATTAATTTTTTCAATTGTATAGTATAGAGGTTGATCACACAGAGGTTGGTTCCCCCTTCCCTGCAAAAATTAGTATAGAGATTGCAGATTCGCTGCCTTATCCTCCCCCTGACGCCTGGGATGTGACGGATCGTTCGCTCTTGAACGAATAGAGGGTCTTCCCAGTTTTGAAAAGCATCTAAAACATTGTGAGATTTATCTTTTTCACTTTGGCCTGGCCTTTCTCCCTGTCTCTTTTATTGATTTCTTTTTGGATTATGACAACGCAACACACCACAAAGGTGAGTCAGGCAGTGGCTGCCAGATTGAAGGAATTTTCACACACACAGGGGCAAACCCCCCTAAAAAATAGCCAACAGACTCAAATTTCAGACGAGAGCCAGTACCTCTAGAAAGAGTCTGGGACAAGGACAGGTTTCTCCTGCGAAGGGAGTAACCCCTCCCACTGAAAAAAAACATCTAATATGGACACTCCAGGAGTAGCAGAACCATCATTAAAAGAAATTTTGCTAGCAATTAACACTTGCAAAACTGAAATGTCTGACCAACTTAAAACGGTGCGGGAAGAGCTGTCATTTATTAGGCAGGATATGCAAAAGGTGCGGGAAAGGGCTACCGCTCTTGAGGGGAGGGTCAGTCTGGTAGAGGATGATTTGAACCCCCTGAAGGGGGAGATGAAAATCATAAAGGAGCAGATGGTTAATTATCAAAGATTGACGAAATGGAGAATAAGATGCGAAGGAAGAACATAAGAATAGTGGGGCTCCCTGAACGATCTGAAGTTCCAGAACCTACTATTTATTTGGAAAAATGGTTCAGGGAACTATTTGGAGATCAGCCCTTCTCACCTTTCTTCGCACTGGAGAGAGCCCATAGAGTCCCTTCCAGGCCCCCTCAGCCAGGCGCCCCCCCCCTAGACCTCTCTTAGTAAAAACACTTTATTATCAAGATAAAATGACCATTCTAAATAAAGCCAGAGAAATGGGTAATATATTATATAACGACAACAGGGTTTCAATGTCCCCCTGATTTTTCACCTGACTTACAAAAACGGAGGGCCAAGTTTGGAGAAGTTAAACGTAAACTGCAACAATTAAAAGTGAACTATGCTCTATTTTACCCCACTAGACTGGGGATAAAAGCTTTAGGGGAGACTGTTTTTTTTTACACCCCGGAGGGGGTGGAGGACTGGATCATATCTTATAAGAGGAGACTGTAATATATTTTTTTCTTTTATTTTTTTTGTGTTTTTTTTTTTTTTTCTCCTCTTTGGGATCTTTTCTAATTCGATGAACTGGGTCAAAACACATCACAAACACAATGTTGGAATAAATGTGGAGTGGACGAGGGGGGAGGAGGGGAGGGTTTATGTGTGAGGGAGTAATGAGTGCATCACTCTCGGTCACTAGGGGATATGGTGAAGAACTCTCTCTGTGCGTGTTTTTTATTGTATGTTTTTGTCTTGTCATGTAGGTTTGTGGGTTTAGATGTTGGTTGTATAGAGGTAGGGGTGGGGGTGGGTTAGGGGGGGAAGAAGATAAGACTAAAAACACTAATAATATTTAAAATAATAGGTATAGGTAATGGTCACATTAGAATACCCCCAATTAGACCCAATGGGCAGATGAAAAGAATGAATGAGAGCACGAGTCTGAAGAAGTGGCACAATTTCCATGATTGGTACACAGGGTTGTTTGAAACTTATTATAGATTTGAGGTTTGGCAATACAGGGTGAAAAAATTGATAAAATTAGCACAAGAAAATCACGTAAAAGGAATAAGGCACTGGTTACATGGTAACAAGGCACATAGAGAATTAAAATATTATGGTTGGAAACACTTTTATTGATTTGAATTTATGTTCATGGAACATGGGGGGAATGGGAGTTCCAAAGAAAAAAGCAGCAGTTCTCCTGATTGCAAAAACGTATGCAGCAGCAGTACTTTGTTTACAGGAGACACATCTTACAAAAATTACTAGTCCCCAATTAAGGTGGAGAGATTATCCCATACAGTTCTATTCAGTCCTCACTTCTTATTCTAGAGGGATGAGTACCCTTATTAGAGCCAGGGTGGCTTTCACCTGTATTCAGGTTAAGATAGATGAACAGGGACAATACATTTTTTTATTTTGTAGGCTTGAAAATAGAGCCTGCATATTGGCAAATGTGTATCCCCCCCCCCCTTCAACTTGTCCGTCCTTTGTGAGCTCACTAAGTTTACCCTGGATAAGCCGGGGGTGCCGGTGTTAGTAATGGGGGATTTTAACATGGTAATGGACAGGAAATTAGATAGACTCCCCCCAGGGACATACACAAGTAGAACAGTGAATAGTCGGCTACCTGATTTTTTGACAGAAACAGGATTGACAGACATTTGGAGAATACGAAACCCAAAGTCTCGACAATACTCATGCTTTTCCAGGACTCACTCTACACTCTCCAGGATTGACTTAGCTCTGAGAAATGAGGAGATGATGGCACTAATAAAAAATTTGAGTTACAAGCCAAGGGGTTTGTCAGTTCACTCCCCAGTGACAGTGTAATTGGAATTGGGTAAATGTGATCATCCTGGAGAGTGGAGACTGAGTCCTTTTTGGATGGAACTGATGGGAGATTCGAAGGATATATTGATGTCCCTGGGGGAATTTCTCGACTTGAAATGGGGTACCGCCCCGGCAGGAATAGTATGGGATACTTTGAAAGCCTTTTTGCGAGGAATGATGATACAGCAGATCTAAAAAATTAAGAAGCAGACTAAGGATTGGGAGAGAATAATTGGAGAGAGGGTAACAACCACGGAAGAACAATATATTAACGACCCAACACCTGATACACTTAGGCGCTGGATAAATGAACAACAAAATTATCGGCTAATGACCCTCCAGAAAGGTAGAGAATATCTCTTTCAGAGACAAGCCGCCTTTGGAGAAGGGGAAAGCGGGGGACGGATGCTGGCACAATTAGTCAGGGCGAACTCCCCCACATCCGTGGTATCTATGATAGCCGTGGATGAGGGGAGAGTGACCTCAAATACCCCAGAAATAGTGGATAAGTTCAAGAAGTATTATAAAGATCTTTATAGATCCCAGCAGAGGGAGATGAGTGAGGAGACAGACACTTTTTTTAGGGACTTGAATCTTCCTTTTCTCAGTGAGATGGATAGAGTTGAGCTGGACTGCCCTATAACATTAGAGGAGATGATGCGTATTACCAATGAGATGGCGAGGCAGAAATCACAGGGACAAGATGGCCTTCCAGCCGAGATATACCGGCATTATGGTAAGGTGCTGCTCCCTGAGTTGTTGAGGGTTCTGAATAGCTCGCGCACACAGGGAGAGCTTCCTTCTTCAATGATGGATTCCCATATAATTATTATACATAAGGAGGGCAAAGACCCACTCGATGTAGCCTCGTATAGGCCGATTGCTCTGCTGAATGCTGACATGAAGATTCTGGCGAAGGTCTTGATGGCTAGATTAAATAGGGTTATTTTGAAACTCATCCATCCCGACCAGTCGGGCTCTATACCTGGAAGAACAACCAGCGCTAATTTAAGGCGCCTATATTTGAACCTCCAGGTCCCGATGGACGAGGATGGGGAGAGGGCTATCTTGTCCCTGGACGCCACCAAGGCCTTCAATAGCTTAGAGTGGCAGTACTTGTGGAAGGCCATGGAAATGGATCAACTGGGTCCGAGCTTCATCGGTTGGGTCAAAATGCTTTATAGAGCACCAGAGGCCAGGGACAGCGAGCAGTCCGACAAGTTTGGACTGGGGAGGGGGACGAGGCAGGGATGCCCCCTGTCACCCCTCCTTTTTGCCCTTGCAATTGAACCTTTGGCTATTGCGGTCAGGTCATCTGATCAGGTGAAGGGCTTTAGAAGAGGTGATCTGGAAGAAAAAGTTGCATTATATGCAGATGACCTTCTGTTGTTTCTTGGAGACACACAGGACTCCCTTCGGAAAGCCATGAATATGATTATTAGATTTGGCCAAATCTCCGGATTAAAAGTAAATTGGGCAAAGTTCAGCTTGCTACCAGTGGATTCTCTGGTAAGTTCTTTACCTGAGGAGGTAGCCCAGATCCCAGTTGTGAATAAATTTAAATACCTGGACATAAATATCTCTAAAGACCCTCAACAATTCACCTTAGATAATATTGATCCTTTGCTGATTAAATTCATGGGAAAAATAAAAATCTGGAAATGCCTGCCATTATCTGTGGCAGGTCGGTGTAACCTGATTAAAATGATTTGGATGACCCAGCTCCTTTTTATATTACATAATTCACCAATCTGGCTTTATAAAAAATGGTTCCAAAAGATAGAGACTCTGTTTAGGGAAATGATTTGGAAAGGCGGTCCAGCTAGAATCCGGTTAAGTATTCTGCAACTTCAGAAACAGGAAGGAGGAGTAGCGCTCCCACATCCCTTTAGTTACTTCTTGGCGTCACAACTCCAGTACTTAGGGGAGAGTAATGTAGATGGCCAAGTAGTAGGAAGAAAGATGCTCCTACAAACTACCCCACATTAATTTATACCTGAAGCCTTGGAGGCAGGATCCTTCCTCCCAAAACTCCCAACTTTAAATCAAATGATGAAGGTTTGAGACACAGTAAAAATAATACTGGATTATAGGCTTTACGGATCTTACTCCACTGTGGGAAAATAGTAAACTAGGAGAGCTTCAGAAGATAGGGATAATAAGGGAATGGAAGAGATGTGGAATAAAATTCATCTCACAGTTATACCAAGAAGGCACCTTGAAAACTTTCCAGCAGGGGCGGACTGACCATTGAGCCACTCGGGCACTGCCCGAGGGCCCTGGGCCACTAGGAGGCCCCATCAGGGTTGCCAGCCTCAGTAAAACCAGGGACAGTATGTATAAATCCTGTGTTTTTTTACATCTGTGTGTACTGTGTGTACATGTATGTGTATACTGTGTGATTGTATACTGTGTGTGTGTGTGTATACTGTGTGGCCCCATAATCTCTGATTGCCTGGGGGCCCCATATTCTCCTATTGCCCGGGGGCCCCATGAGTTATCAGTCCTCCCCTGCTTTCCAGGAATCAAGAGCTCAATATGCCTTGCCGAATAAATCCTTTTTTAAATACTTACAGGTCAGGAATGCATTAGAGGAACAGTTTAGAGGAAGGACCTTAGAATGGAGCACAATACCTGTACTCCAAAAACTAATTAATGCAGATTCAGCGAAAGGCTTAATCTCAAAAGTATACCCACATATTAACAATGGGAGATTGAGCAGGCTAGATCCTCCTCTGTACAAGAGGAAATGGGAAAAAGATGTAGGCAATATCTCTGATAGCCAGTGGAATAGAATCCTTGAAGTGGCCCCCTTGGTCTCAGTATCTCCCTCGCAGAGGATGTCACATTATTTTTTATTGTATAGAACTTATCACACTCCCTACAGACTTTTTCACTACGGCCGTCGGCCAGATTCTAGTTGCCCCAGATGTGGGGATTTAGAGGGGGACCTGCTCCACATGTTTTGGAGGTGCCCGAAGCTATTCCGGTATTGGACGGAGGTGGTGAAAATTACTGATGGGGTGTTCGGAACCTCCACTGAGTTGGAGCCGAAAAAATTTCTATTGGGACTAGTGGAGGGCAAGGGTAAACCAGGAAACACCCAAGTGACAGCGATGAGATGTCTATTTCAAGCAAGGATCCTGATTGCCCTAAGATGGCAGTCAGCACTACCCCCGTCCAGTGAGGAATGGTCTAATAGTATGAAGGGGGTAATTTTTAAAGAGAACGCAATATATATAAAGCAAGGCATGCCTAGGAAATATGATATGATTTGGAAGCCCTGGTGGGAAGCAAGAGGGATTAGCATGTAAACCTCAATAAATACAGGAATAATTATGCAAACGATAAATGGCGACCCTAGAGGATCCAAATGTAGAGAGAGTGGAAGTGGAAGGATTGAGTGAGAAGTATGAAGTTTGTGTAAGAGTTGGAAGATAACCCTACGAGATGCACCCCCAGGCTCCACCCAAAACCCACATAGGATAAGCTAGGCTTACTAACTTTGTGGAGAGTAACTGGGATGGAGATCCGGGACATCATGGGGATGAATGTATCTGTTTGCTTTTTATTTTTCTTGTTATCCTTCTTTTCCTTGTTTAATGTGAAAAAAATTCAATATAGAAATAAAGTTTAAAAAAAGTTGAGAAGTTGAGCTGTTCACACCTAAATTTGGTGGACTCCTCTTCCACACTGCTCACCTACATAATGAGGTCAATGGCGGCTAATGGTCTGGAGGCCTTGCACTAGCAAGTCTTACAGGCTTTACCCTACTTATGCACTCATGCAAAAGGTCTGCAACAAGGCGAGAACAATGCAAGGGATATAGGGATTCACTAAATACAGTCCCATATGGAATAACAACCATTTCTCTGAACTAGAGAGTTGAGCTGTAGTTGGGCTGTTAACATTGATAGGAATGTTGAAGTCACCAAGAATGATAGTGGGTATTTCAGAGGAGAGAAAGTAGGGTAGCCAGGCAGCAAAGTCATCAAGAAAGCGCAATACCGGTCCAGAAGGCCGATAAATTGCTGCAATCCTCAGAGAAATAGGAGAAAACAGATGAATACCGTGCATTTAGAAAGAAGAGAGGGATAGAGAGGGAGGGATAGGAAGGACTTGGAAGGTGCTTTGTGGGGATAGAAGGAATCCAACTCCACCTCCTTTCTGTCCGTTGGGTCTGGGGGAGTGAGTCCAATGGAGACCACCATGGGAGAGAGCAGCAGGAGAAGCTGAGTCAAAATCTTGAAACCAGGTTTTGGTTATTGCGAGTATGTTAAAGCCAAGAGAGATGAAGAGGTCATGTACAGATGTTAGCTTGTTACAGATGGAGCAGTGTTCCAAAGGGCACATGAGATTGGTGTGCTGCTTTGAGGAAGCAGGGGGATAGTAATTAAACTGAGTGGATTGCGGTGATTGTCAGAGGAGGAGGGGTGTTGGATATGTGGCTTGCAGTTGGAAAATGGTGGACCAGGATTAGGAGAAATGTCACCTGAGACTAGGAGAAGGAGGAGGGTGAGGTAGGCAAGATGGGAGTGGGATGTGCAGGAGCGCACATGTCTAATAGCCCTGGAGTTTATGTCAGCATGTGGGTGCAGCAAATGCAGGGGATGATGGGTGCAGTAGTAGGGAGAGGGTAGGAGTGAGGGTGATATGTGCATTCTGCAGGGTAGAGAGGAGGGGTAGAGTGAGGATAATTTGAGGATAGAAGACACAGATGTGAGAAGGAAGAGAAGAAGGAGCATGTTAGTGGATAGAGAGTGGGAATCTGACTTCATATTAAATAAATGTCAAATGCTGGTTTGCTTGTCTTCTTTCAGAGTGGAGCAGAGTTCTTGTTGTATATTCATCCAGATTTAGTTATCCTGCTTTCGTTAAACTGCGGCGGTGAAACTGCGCATCACTCATGACAGAGCCACTCAGGAAAGAGCCATGGTGTCTGCGCCACCCCATAGGCTGCTTTAAATTTATAGGGAGAGTAAGCAGGCATGCATTTCTCAATTGGTCGTTATAGAGTCTGATTTGAGACACCTGAATATGGGAGAGGAGATGGCCAGTACCAGACCAGCTACAGACACAGGCTAGGGTTGTAAAGCTAATTACCTCTCTTGATCACTCAAGCCAAATGGAGTCGAGAATCAATCACCAGTAAGGTTGCTATTGCAGTGTGTTTGTTATAGAGCTAGCATTAAATATAGAAGTTTAAAGATGTGGCAGCAGAAGACATTTACCAAAAATGATACAGCAATGTGCAGAGTAGAGCGTACAGATGGATAGAAAACATTTACCAAAAATGATACAGCAATGTCAGATAGTTCAGAAGAGTAGGAAAAGAAGACAGATGGAAAGAAGACATTTACCAAAAATGGTACAGCAATGTCAGATAGCTCAGCAGTAGGGATGAGCTTCGAGTTCGAGTCGAACTCATGTTCGACTCGAACATCGGCTGTTCGCAAGTTCGCCGAACAGCGAACAATTTGGAGTGTTCGCGGAAAATTCGAAAGCCACGGAACACCCTTTAAAAGTCTATGGGAGAAATCAAAAGTGCTAATTTTAAAGGCTTATATGCATGGTATTGTCATAAAAAGTATTTGGGAACCTGGGTCCTGCCCCAGGGGATATGGATCAATCTATCCAACTGTACACTCTACTCTATTGAACTATCTGACATTGCTGTATCATTTTTGGTAACTGTCTTCTATCCATCTGTACGCTCTACTCTGCTGAGCAGGGATGAGCCGAACACCCCCTGTTCGGTTCGCACCAGAACATGCGAACAGGCAAAAAATTTGTTCGAACGCGTGAACACCGTTAAAGTCTATGGGACTCGAACATGAAAAATTAAAAGTGCTAATTTTAAAGGCTTATATGCAAGTTATTGTCATAAAAAGTGTTTGGGGACCTGGGTCCTGCCCCAGGGGACATGGATCAATGCAAAAAAAAGTTTTAAAAATGTCTGTTTTTTCAGGAGCAGTGATTTTAAAAATGCTTAAAGTGAAACAATAAAAGTGTAATATTCCTTTAAATTTCATACCTGGGGGGTGTCTATAGTATGCCTGTAAAGGGGCGCATGTTTCCTGTGTTTGGAACAGTCTGACAGCAAAATGACATTTCAAAGGAAAAAAATTCATTTAAAAGAACTCGCGGCTATATGAATTGTCGGTTCGACATAACACATAAAAGTTCATTGATAAAAACGACATGGGATTTCCCCACAGGGGAACCCCAGTAATGTCAGATAGTTCAGCAGAGTAGAGCGTACAGTTGGATAGAAGACATTTACCTGTATATGGCCAGTACCAGACCAGCTACGGACACAGGCTGGTCTATCCAAAGGATGAGGGCAAAATGCAGAGATGTAAAAGGGGAGAGTCAGTAGCTTTCCATGCCCACCGGCCCATGGGGGTATATACCTCGGGTAAATAGTATATATACACCAAAAACTAGTCCAACAATCCAAACTGTGTAAAGGACAAAAATAACTGTGTAAGTGAAGGTATAGGCTAAGATCAACATAGTCCATATAGACCTCACTTACCTTTATCATGGATGAATAAAGTGTATAAAGTGAGCTGGTTTGCAGTTATAATCCAGGGTCTTGCATAGATGGGGTAGATGAAATAGATGAACAATTATACTTGTAGCAAGGTCCCAGGCTTTCTTTAGTCTAATGAGAACATCCAGGTTCAGCCAAGAGCTGCTGACATCCTTCCATATAGAGTGGGTTGTAAGGCATAGTGGGTGTAATACAAGGAAGATTCATGGGCGCCAGACACTTCTTGAATGCAAAGAGATTTTATTTCTCTTGAACAGAACTGTGGGAGAGAGGTTAGGACACACTTAGGTAGTTGCAATGTTAATTAGCAGACTAATTAGTTAATTAGCAGACTACAGTCACTTCTTTTAGGTTCTCAACCCACTGAGCTCACAGTCTCTCTCACTAGATTTGCTGATTCACTGCCAAAGAATCCCTTGAGCCCTTCCAATCTTCACTTAAGTATCCTCCTCAAGCGCCACCCCCGCTTCTCTGATGGGTCCCTAGCTTGGCACTCCAGATACTTCTCAAGCTTCACCCCTCATGCCTGTTCAGTCCCTGGCTTGACACACAAGGCTGCTCTGCAATCGTCACCTCCGCTGGCTGGGTCTCTGGCTTGACACCTGCTGAAGTTTCCCAATTCTTCACCGTCCCCGGTTGGTGAGAATACTGCTCTGGTACTTGCTTCAGCTACTCACTGTGGTCCCTGGTAATAAGGTGGTAGGTCCCTTAGTGGCGACAGCTTCCCCTCTACCTCCGACCACGACAGGTTCTCCGGCTGGCAGAACCTTCACTTTCAGTTGGATTGCAAGCTGCAATCCCAATCCTATGCTGCTCTCTTGTTTCTGGATAGGCCCAAACTCTGGCCTAGCAGCCTGGGCAATACAATACACGTCCAGGTGGCACAGAACACTGATCACCTGACTCCACCCAAATATATAGGTTCTCCTAGCAAGCCAAGAGATCCAAGAAAACCCCTGCCCATTGGCTGAGATACCCCATGTACTCCAAATCTGTCCTTGCTTTGCCCTTGTCTTATCTGTCACCAGGTACCCAGCCACCTAGCAATTCCAGACTTAGGGTTAACTCAATTGATCCCTAAAAATGAACCAAGGTCACTACACCAGCAGGTAAATTTAGGAGCAACCCTGCCTAAACATCTGGGTGCTACATACTGATAGATAGAAATAATTCCATATATGCCCATCAGAGACCCCCGCCAGGTGCTGGTCATCTATGATAAAATAAACAAGTGGGTATGGTCTGGATAAGCAGCCATACTAACTGCTTTGCTGTATAACTGACCTTGTTGTATGTACCCCTTGAGAAGGAATGCAGCAAAAGTATTGTGGGAGATGTAGAGTGGTTTTAGTTTGTGTGTTGAGGCCTCAGTGGGAAGGTATTTAACCACTTCAATAGCAGAGACTTAGTCACCTTCCCGCCCAGGCCAATTTTCAGCTTTCAGCACTGTCGCAATTTGAATGACAATTGCGCAATCATGCTACACTGTACCCAAACAATTTTTTTTATCATTTTGTTCCCACAAAGAGAGCTTTCTTTTGGTGGTATTTGATCACCTCTGCGGTTTTTATTTTTTGTGAAACAAATAAAAAAAGGCCGAAAATTTTGAAAAAAAACAAGTTTTTCTTTGTGTTAAAATTTTTTGTAAATAAGTATGTTTTCTTCTTCAATGATGGGCACTGATATGGCTGCACTGATGGGCACTGATACGGCGGCACTGATGGGCTGCGATGAGGTGGCACCAATGAGGTGGCACTGATGAGGTGGCACTGATGGGCACTGATGATGGGCACTGATAGGCGGCACTGATGGGCACTGATAGGTGGCACTGATGGGCACTGATAGGTGGAACTGGTATGCGGCACTGATGGGCACTCATAGGTGGCACGATGGGCACTCATAGGCGGCACTGATGGGCACTCGTAGGTGGCATTGATGGGTACTTATGGGTGGCACTGATGGGTATTTATGGGTGGCACTGATAGGTGGCATGGATGGGCACTGATAGGTGGGCATGGATGGGCACTGACAGGTGGCACCGATGAACACTTATGGGTGGCACTGATGACACTGATTGGTCGCACTGATGCCCCTAAGAGTGGCATTGCTGGGCACCAATGCAATATAATGGTGCCAATCACTGCCCATTTGTGGGCACTGATTGGCACAGATTGGGCACTGACTGGGCACATGTGGATGGCCATGGGGTACATACCTGGCCATCCACATGTTGCCCCCTTCCCTGGTGGTCCTAGTGGCAATCCCTGGTGGTCCAGTGTGGTCATCTGAGGGGGGGCTGTGCTGATAAACAATCAGCGCAGACCCCCCCTGCCAGGAGAACCGCCGATCGGCTCTCCTCTACTCGCGTCTGTCAGACGCGAGTGAGGAAAAGCCGATCAACGGCTCTTTCTATTGACATCGTGATCAGCCGTGATTGGACATGGCTGATTACGTGGTAAAGTCTTATCAAGATCGGTGGAGCGGTGTGTCAGATTGACACACCACTCCCCCGATCGCCGTGATGCGCGCCCCCACGGGCGCGCGGCGGCATGTTATCCTGCTGGACGTCATATGATGTCCAGTCAGGATAACCACCGCCCGGCCGTCAATCTGCTATAGGCCGTGCGGAAAGTGGTTAATATATGTTTTGAAGATATTGAGTACTTATCCCTCTGTGTACCTGTTCATATATACTCCTGAAGGTGATATATAAGGTTATAAGTTCTGTATATGTGCATTAAGTGATAAAAATTGTCAATTATAATTTGCGTTTATTCATGCTCTTCATTGTGTTCCATTACTTATTTTAATAAACTTTTCTGAGTGATTCAGTGATATTGTGTGAGTTTCTCATTGCTAACGTCACATTTCAGAATGGAACCCAAGGTGTCAGAGGCAGGAGAGGATCTGCAGAGTCGGGGTGGCCAGTGGGGTATAGAGTTAATCAGCTGCCCCATGAGGGTAACGCTACAAAAATGTTCCCTGTAAAAAAAAGATAGTAAATAATTACATCTCTGGCTGCCCACAAGGCTGAATACTGCTATAATTAAGAAAAATGTTGCCTTAAAGCAGAACTCTGGGATTTTCCAAAAATCTCCCATTAGTACACCCCCCACACAAAACACTAAATAGTTATTACATTTGTGAAATTTTTCTTACCGTTTAAGAGAGATGTGTGATTACATTTTAAGGAAGTCAGCTCTGTGATTCAAAAAATCCATCAGCTTTTCTGGCAGGTAGGAGGTGTTCGAACAGTGATTGCATCAAATCCTCTTCTCTCTCTCTCTGTAATCAGACTACATTTCCCATGAATCCTTGGGATGGAAGTGAAAGTGGGAGGTACACGAGGCTTGTACATGTAAATGTGAACTTGCCCACTTCAACAATAATCACACCCCTCCATCTGCAGCCAGCAAGCCATACATAGCACATGGTATGTTAGGTTACAGCCTTATAAATGCGAACCAGTGCAACGTGTCAGTGTCCACCAGTGCCGAATGTCAGGGACCACCAGAGGCAAATGTCAGGGGCCACCAGTGGCGAATGTCAGTGTCCACCAGTGCCGAATGTCAGGGACCACAAGTGCCGAATGTGAGGTACACCAGTGTCAAATGTCAGGGACCACCAGGGGTGAATGTCAGGGACCACTAGTGCCAAATGTCAGGGACCACTAGTGCCGAATGACAGGGACACTAGTGCCGAATGTCAGTGTCCACCAGTGCGGAATGTCAGGGACAACCAGTGCCGAATGCCAGGGACCACCAGAGCCAAATGTCAGGGACTAGGGATGAGCTTCGAGTTCGAGTAGAACTCATGTTCGACTCGAACATCGGCTGTTCGCCAGTTCACCGAACAGCAAACAATTTGGGGTGTTCGCGGCAAATACGAATGCCGCGGAACACCCTTTAAACGTCTATGGGAGAAATCAAAAGTGCTAATTTTAAAAGCTTATATGCATGGTATTGTCATAAAAAGTGTTTGTGGACCTGGGTCCTGCCCCAGGGGACATGGATCAATGCAAAAAAAAGTTTTAAAAACGTCCGTTTTTTCGGGAGCAGTGATTTTAATAATGCTTAAAGTGAAACAATAAAAGTGTAATATCCCTTTAAATTTCGTACCTGGGGGGTGTCTATAGTATGCCTGTAAAGGGGCGCATGTTTCCCGTGTTTAGAACAGTCTGACAGCAAAATGACATTTCAAAGGAAAAAAAGTCATTCAAAACTACTCGCGGCTTTTAATTAATGGCATGGGAATTCCCCACAGGGGAACCTCGAACCAAAATTTAAAAAAAAAATGACGTGGGGGGTCCCCCTAAATTTCATACCAGGCCCTTCAGGTTTGGTATGGATATTAAGCGGAACCCCGGCCAAAATTTAAGAAAAAAACGGCGTGGGTCCCCCCAAAAATCCATACCAGACCCTTATCTGAGCATGCAACCTGGCAGGCCACAGGAAAAGAGGGGGGGACGAGAGAGCGCCCCCCCTCCTGAACTGTACCAGGCAACATGCCCTCAACATTGGGAGGGTGCGTTGTGGTAGCCCCCCAAAACACCTTGTCCCCATGTTGATGAGGACAAGGGCCTCATCCCCACAACCCTGGCCGGTGGTTGTGGGGTTCTGCGGGCGGGGGGCTTATCGGAATCTGGAAGCTCCCTTTAACAAGGGGACCCCCAGATCCCGGCCCTCCCTCCTGTGTGAAATGGTAAGGGGGTACTTTTTGTACCCCTACCATTTCACTAAAAAACTGTCAAAAATGTTAAAAATGACAAGAGACAGTTTTTGACAATTCCTTTATTTAAATGCTTCTTCTTTCTTCTTTCTTCTTTCTTCTATCTCCCTTCAGTTTCTTCCTCCATCTTCTTCTTATTCTGGTTCTTCTGGTTCTTCTGGTTCTTCCTCCGGTGTTCTCGTCCGGCATCTTCCTCCGCGGCATCGGCGTCTTCTTCCCTTCTTCTCCTCCTCTGATGGCATGGAAGGAGGCTCCTGCTGTGTGACGCTTCTCTCTTCATCTTCTTCTCTTCATATTCTTCTCTTCATCTTCTTTCCGGGCCGCTCCGCATCCATGATGGCATGGAGGGAGGCTCCCGCTGTGTGACGATTCCCCTCTTCTGACGGTTCTTAAATAATGGGGGGCGGAGCCACCCAGTGACCCCGCCCCCCTCTGACGCACAGGGACTTGACAGGGACTTCCCTGTGGCATTCCCCGTGACGTCAGAAGGGGGCGGGGATACGTAACGGGTGACCCCGCCCCTCTGATGTCACGGGGAATGCCACCAGGAAGTCCCGTCAAGCCCCTGTGCGTCAGAGGGGGGCGGGGTCACCGGGTGGTCCCGCCCCCCATTATTTAAGAACCGTCAGAAGAGGAGAAGCGTCACACAGCGGGAGCCTCCCTCCATGCCATCATGGATGCGGAGCGGCCTGAAAAGAAGATGAAGACAAGAATATGAAGACAACAAGATGAAGAGAAGAAGATGAAGAGAAGAAGATGAAGAGAGAAGCGTCACACAGCGGGAGCCTCCCTCCATGCCATCATGGATGCGGAGCGGCCCGAGAAGGAAAAGTGGGAAGAAGACGCCATGGAGGAAGATGCCAGACGAGAACACCGGAGGAAGAACCAGAAGAACCAGAAGAAGAAGAAGATGGAGGAAGAAACCGAAGGAAGATAGAAGTGAAATGGTAGGGGTACTTTTGTACCCCCTTACCATTTCACACAGGGGGGAGGGCCGGGATTTGGGGGTCCCCTTGTTAAAGGGGGCTTCCAAATTCTCATAAGCCCCCCGCCCACAGACCCCCACAACCACCGGCCAGGGTTGTGGGGATGAGGCCCCTGGGGCAGGACCCAGGTCCCCAACACTTTTTCTGACAATACCATCAATATAAGCCTTTAAAATTAGCACTTTTGATTATTCATGTTCGTGTCCCATAGACTTTAACGGTGTTCGCGTGTTCGAACAAATTTTTTGCCTGTTCTAATGTTCTGGTGCGAACCGAACAGGGGGGTGTTCGGCTCATCCCTATCAGGGACCAAAAGTGCCGACTGTCAGTGTCCACCATTGCCGAATGTCAGGGACCACCAGTGCCAAATGTCAGGGACACCAGTGCCAAATGTCAGGGACACCAGTGCCAAATGTCAGGGACACCAGAGCCAAATGTCAGTCCCACCAGTGCCCCATGTCAGTCCCACCAGTGCCTCATGTCAGTCCCACCAGTGCCTCATCAGTCCCACTTGTGCCACATGTCAGTCCCACCAGTGCAGCTTGTCAGTCCCACCAGTGCAGCTTGTCAGTCCCACCAGTGCCTCATGTCAGTCCCACCAGTGCCTCATGTCAGTCCCACCAGTGCCTCATGTCAGTCCCACCAGTGCCGTATGTCAGTCCACTAGTGCCGCATGTCAGTCCCACCAGTCCAGCTTGTCAAGGATCACCAGTGTAGAGTGGGAATTATTATCAGAAATGACTTGTATGACACAGAGGGATGTCCCGCTGTGTCAGGTATAGTATATGAGAACACAGATTGCTGATGTCCCGCCTCCTGCCGTTATTATGATTGACAGAGCACCGTGCCAATAACAGCGGGAGGCAGGACATCAGCGATCTGTTTTCTCATATACTATACCTGACACAGCGGGACATCCCCTCTGTGTCATACAAGTCATTTCTGATAATAATCCCCTCTCTGTATGAAGATAGCAGGCGGGGGGGTGATGCGGCGGTGGTAGCGGAGTGGAGGGGCGGATTGGGGGCAGGGAGCAGAGGAGAGGGAGGGAGGAGAGAGAAGAAGGAGGACACCTCCTCCATGGGTGGCACAGACTGGGGGCTGTGAGACTCCCTCCACCCACTACAGGAAATAGAACTCCCTGCTTGCTTTCACAGGACTACAACTGGGCGTGTCAGACCGCTGAGCTTACGCTGAGCTTACGGGAGGACTAGCAGCCAGCAGTCTTACAAACAGGAAGCCACCAGCAAGTTCAGCAGCCTATTACAGAGGAACTACAGAGCTCAGAAGAACACGTAGGGCAAAGTTGGTGAAGGTAGGAGATCAGCAACAAGGACACGGAAAAAAAAATTTGGCCGGAGTTCTGCTTTAAGCCTCTTCAGAAACTGACACTTCCAGCGGTGTCAGTTTACCAATCCACCGCTGCGCTCAGTGGTTCCTCCTGCAAAACCACCACATCAATAATGTGTATTGTGGTGCACTGTTCAGTCAGCTAGTTTTGCTATCATTGAGTAAATGGATTTTTTAGCCAGTACACAATTCTTTAGCTATTTATCTTCTACCACCTCTCAGAAATATTACCCAATTTTCCATCTATTGTTGTTCTCTACTGAGCTGTACAGCAAAAGAACTAAGGAACCTGCAGTAGAAAACTGGTCCACTTATGTATATCCCATGAATGAAGGAACTGTAACCTGAATTCAAGAGGTCCAGGTTCACAAACGCAGCCTTACATGTTTGGTTGGAGGACAGGAATGTTATATGTTCCACACCGCCTCTGCAGGAACAGACAACAACGCTCCCTACTGCATTACAAACACTGCAATGTGTATACACCACAACTTTTTGCTATGTGACATTTTGCATGCTTCTTTGCTTCCCTCTCTGTGAATTCCATTCTCAGCTTTCATTGTTAGTACTCTGTAAATTGCTTACATTCAGTGGCATTCACACAGTCAGACTCCCTGGCACAGTTGTTTATACAATCAGAAAATCCCACTAAATCAGCGCGCAGCAGAGCAGGCCTTTGTTGCCAGTCAGCAAAAAGACATTAACCATATAGACATTATTAACTTCATGTAAGAAATCTGATTGAAAAAAATGAAGCACGGCCTTCTATCTGCACCACTCTGTTCCTTTTATTCCTTAAAAAATATAATTTCAAAGAGTGGAACATCTTCTTCTTCAATACAAGCTATTCCGGCTGTCACCAGCAGTTCAGCAAAGTATTATAAAAGAGGGAATATGAAAGCAATAATAAAATGAAAGATTTTTTCAGGTCTACTGTATGTCAGGTAATACAGACTTTGGATTCTCAGGTACTTTTTTCCATTGCTCCCAACTTTGGAAGTTGAAAAAGAGGGACTCCTTGGGATGAAGAAGACATGTAGCACATAGAGTTCATCACACTGAGGCAAGGCCAAACTGCATTAACTTTTGGGTGTGGCTTAGGGGAGCATGGTAAATAAAGTATAAGCAAAAGTATAAGTAGTGTATAAACTGTGACCTGGGAAGTGTATGTGTGCCGCTCAGGCTTGGTAGTGAGGGGGTATGTAGACAATGCATCCGCAACTGGAAGGGAAAAATGGGTAGACCTTGGAAGTCGCACATCTTTGGTGTCCTGGAGTGATACGTGGAGTGGCAACCTCAGCCTAGACTCAGACCAGGCCAGGCCCCAACGCGTTTCACTCTGCCCCCCGAAGCTTAGTCAAGGGGATGGGTATGGGGAGAATTTAAGCATCATCAGTGGTCACTTATTAGATGTGAATAGGTGACAGGTGTGTGTGATTCATCGTGATTGATGTTTATATAAAGGAATAGATCTGTCAGTGCAATTTAAAAAGGAAGTAAACCCTGGTGGGTTTTACGTCCTCTTTATTTCCCTGTAAAGGTAAAGCATAATGGGCTACTATGCATCGCACAGTAGCCAATTATGTGTCACTTACCTGAAACCGAAGCCCGCAATGCCTCCGTTGTCCCCACTAGCAGGGAGCGTCCATCTTCGCACCTCTTCCTTCCGGGGCCGCGAACTCCAGCTCTGTGACTGGCTGGAGTCGTGGGAGCCGCCAGTCACAGCAGAAACCCTATTAGAAACAGCATGATGTGCCCTTTTTAAAGGGCACATGCGCCGATTACATTGTCGCTCGCCATTTTAGTAAATATCTCCTAAACCGTGGAGGTTTAGGAGATATTTCAAGCACCTACAGGTAAGCCTTAATATAGGCTTACCTGTAGGTAAAAGTGGTTATACAGGGTGCATTCTCTGTGCAATGCATGGTATTATGTGTGCAAGAAAATAATTTATGAACGCTAATACTCCCTATAGGACTAATAAGCTAGAAAACAAAAAAACGTTATTAATATGTGTATAAGAAAAAATTAATTTTTTTATTTTTTGGTTTATTTGTGGTTAAAACTATATTTTCAAGAAAATGTATTTGCTATTGTCTAACACTAATACTACTTTATAAACAACACAGTCTGCAGTCCTTGGATCCACATAAGAATTAATAATTATTGTGCTATAAGTGATAATATCACTTACATCAACTAAAGAATTCATTAAAAAAATGAAATAACTTAAACTCAACATACACAGACAGCTAGCATTTTGTCTGAGCAAACATGAATAAAAGCCTCATTAAAAAAGTTGCGAATTGTGCAGCACTGAGCAACTGTTGAGAAAAAAAAACACTTTTCAAAATAGCAGATAGAGTGTAGGGGCCAGGTCTGTACAGAGTGTAGCAGTAAAGAATATGCATTTTAGGGCCCATTTGCTGGTCAAGAAGTAGAGCAGAGGGTTAGGAGGTAGAGTAGAGGGTGTGGAGTTATGCCCTGTACACACGGTCGGATTTTCCGATGGAAAATGTGTGATAGGACCTTGTTGTCGGAAATTCCGACCGTGTGTAGGCTCCATCACACATTTTCCATCGGAATTTCCGACACACAAAGTTTAAGAGCTTGCTATAAAATTTTCCGACAACAAAATCCGTTGTCGGAAATTCCGATCGTGTGTACACAAATCCGACGCACAAAGTGCCACGCATGCTCAGAATAAATTAAGAGACGAAAGCTATTGGCTACTGCCCCGTTTATAGTCCCGACGTACGTGTTTTAGGTCACCACTTTTAGAACGATCAGATTTTCTGACAACTTTCTGTGACCGTGTGTATGCAAGACAAGTTTGAGCCAACATCCGTCGGAAAAAATCCATGGATTTTGTTGTCGGAATGTCTGATCAATGTCCGACCATGTGTACAGGGCATTAGAGTCAAAGGTAAGGAGGTAATGCTGAAAGACAGGATATAAAGCAATGGGTCAGGAATTCAACCAGAGGGGCAGGAGGTATTGTAAAGAGGCAGGAGGTAAAGTAGAAAGTCAGGAAGTAGAGCAGAGAGGCAGAAGGTCAGAAAGTAAAACAAAAGGTCAAGAGAAAGAGCAAGGGCCAGGGTGTAGAGCAGAGAGCAGAAAGTAGTGCAGTAGACCAGAAGGTAAGACAGAGAGGCAGGAGGTAGACCAGAGGAGCAGGAGGTATATAAGAGAAGCAGGAGGTATATAAGAGAAGCAGGAGGTAGAGGGGAGAGTCAAGAGGTAGAGAGGAAGATCAAGAGGTAGAGCAGAGAGCCAAGAGGTGGAGTAGAGGGGTAAGTGCTAAAGCAGAGGGTCGGGAGGTAGAACAATGGGACAGGAGATAGAGAAGTGGGGCAGAAGGTATAGCAGAGAGGCAGTAAGAAGTTAGGCCCGAAGGTCAGGAGGTAGAGCAGAGGGTCAGGAGGTAGAATAGAAAGTCAGGAGGTACAGCAAAGAGGCAGGAAGTAGAGCAGAAGTTTAGGAGGTAGAGCAGAGGGGCAGAAGGTAAAGCACAGAGGCAGGCGGTAGAGCAGAGCGGTGGGAAGTAGAGCAGTAGAACAAGAGTTAGAGCGATGGGGAAGGAAGTTGATCAGAGAGGCAGAAAATAGAGCAGGAGGGAAATATGTAGAGCAGAGAGTCGAATCTGCACAGTATGGCAAAGTTTTCCCTCTTGTAATAATCCAGCACTAGCTTGGTCCATTTTCTGTAACTCCTGCCACGCAGCTCAAGGCCTTTTCCCTGAAGGGCTCTGCTCAACTTTTCTGCCACCATTTTCCACAACTGACCAAACTCCTGCACCCAGAACAGATTGTGGTAATGACCTTACGCAGCAGGATGATATTAGCAGGATGTCCGCACTGATCACAAAGAAGGAAGAGTTTATAACATACAAAGTGATATCTGACATTCCTTAGGGGTGTTTTCATATGGAGGGGAAGAAAAAATAACAGGTCAGGTTTAATGGAAAGCACCACTGGGTGCATCTTGAACTGTGCTTTATACAGAGTGGGCTTTGTTACACATTCACAGAGTGTATTGTACACAGACTTTGTGTAGATATTAGCATGCACATGGGAGACGTTTATAGGAACAGAACTGTTCTGCACCTATCCGAGAGACTCCATTTCAAGGCATCTGATAAGGGGGTACCACCAGTCCTGTAATGGGCCCAGGCCTCATCAGTTTAACAGGGGTGCCCAGGCAGCTGACAAGCAGAAGGAAATGGACCTGGACAGGAGGGGGGTGATTGTGTGGCATGGGTGACATTTACTGGAATCGATCACTTGTAGTTCGCTCCTGCAACAGCTGAAAGCTGGCATATCCTCCTGCCCCACCCACAGGCTTTCAGCTGCTACATGAGGGAACTATAGGGGATCTGTATCATCGGTTCCAATAAATGTCACCCTGCCACACTGATTACCCTCCTGTCCAGGTTACACTTCCTCCTATCCAGGTTCCCTTTCCTTCTGCTGCCTGGGTCCCTCTGTATGCCTCACTGGTACCCCCTTCCTGCAGAGCTAGCAGCTTCCTCTCCACCCCCTCCCGCCAGCTTTCAGCTACTGCAGGGGGGAACTACAGGGAGAAAGCTCACCCCTCCTTTCCAGGCTCTGTTTAGATCCCTGATATTCCACCAAATCCCCCCAACAGGGCTGTTAAAAAAATTGAAAAAAATTGAAAAAAAAATTGTAAAAAGTAATAATAATAATAATAATATTAATAAACACATAATTAAGGGCTCATTCACACAGATTCTCTGGCCCATACAGGGTGAATGAGCAGTTTGTGCAGCTGGAGCCATCTGTTACTTTATGGGGATGCAGCGGCTGTACAAATTCATCCTCCTGTGTCAGGTGTGGGTAAGTGGCCCCAAATGCACACTGTCTGTGTTTGGGACATACACCTGCACCTACATGACTATAAAATTAGGACCTGCGGCTGTGTTTGTACAGCCACTGCGTCCCCATAGTGTAACATAGACTGCCTGCACACAGCTCCATAAAAAAAATAAAAACACTAATTCATATTGTACAGACTACAGTGCCCACGCGATGAGCTCCAGTTATTTATGAACTTAATACTGCGTTATATTATACATTAAGCAGGAAGTTTGTAAACTATATTGTGTTTGTGTGCACATTATAATGATTGTGAATATTGAATTATTTGTGAAAATATTGTTTTGATATTTTCATGGTGGGGACGAGCAGAGGGCCTGTCAGGTAGGTCTTTCAGGGTCCTGTGATTTCTAACAGCAGCCCTGCTCTATCTGTCTACACCCTGAATCCCCTTTAACTCAGGCACAAGAAGTAAATCACAGTCGTCAAATGCATGTGTCAGACATTAGGGAGCTGCCGCTGGAGCAGGAACAAGAACGGGGGTATCGGTGGGTTCAAGTTTTGCAGGCTGTTCGTGGTTAGGGATAAGCTTCGTGTTCAAGTCGAACCCATGTTCGACTCGAACATTGTGTGTTTGGTCGTTAGCCGACTTGCGAAAGTTATGGGCTGTTCGCGCCAAATTCGAGTGGCGCGTCACTGCTGGCTGATGATTGGCCAAGCATGCACTATGACCCGCATGCCTGGCCAAACACAGAGCTGTCTGTACAGAGAGCCGTAATTGGCCAAAGTCACCCTGGCTCAGGGGGTTTAGTACACGCCCCACACTATATAAGGCCGCCTGCACGGCCCTGTGTAGTGTGTTCCGGCGTTGAGAAAGAGATAGATAGACAGAGAGACAGTGTCATTTGATTTAAGTTAGATAGAGTAGGCAGGTCGAGTCAGTTAGCTGCACTTACAGTGTATTGTGTATATATATGCATCCCAGGTGTTGTGTATATATATATATATATATATATATATATATACTGTATTCAGTTTAGCTAGATCCTGTTCTTCTCTTCATAATATTTTTTTTTCCAAAATCAAATTTATTGTCAATAGAAGTCATGTTATACAGAAGCGTTACAGAATGAAGGTACATAAGAAGTAATATAGTGATTTGGAGTAGAGTTCGTGGAACATTGAACATCTATTCAATACTATACAGCAAGTTCAACTTTTTTGTTAATGTACGAAAGTATGACATAACCGTAAATAATCATACTCTAATAGTAAACAGTCAAACAGGAAAGTCAGCGCCCAGAGTCGAGTCAGTGAGTATGTTTTGTTTTGGGGACCCAGCTAGGTCTTCGATTGTTTTGTGCGGTGACTTAAATCTATGGGATAGTAAATCATTCGGGGAGCTTATGCGTTATCGTTTGTCTCAAGCAGGCACCTTATGAATGGTGTGGATAGTGACAAGTGGTCATCAGGTATGTGCATGTGTAAGTGTGTGTTCGCTCAATCGAGCGTTCAATTGTTATTTAGTGGTGTGGTGTCCTGGAAATATCTTTGTGTGTAGTGTTGTTGTTCATTGTATATTGTCTCTGGGCGAGTTAACGTGTGGTAGGATTGCGGTCACCGGACCACAAACAATCCTACTATTAGTTGGGCAGGGGGGAAGGAATGTTGGTAACATGTGGGAAGGGAGTTAGAAGTTTAGAAATAGTAGTTAGGAAAGGAAAGGGTAGAGCGGGTGTGGTATAATGATTGTGTCGTGGTTATTATCAAGTATAGTCCTATATAGGAGGGGGGGGTGATGAGAAGGGTGAAATATAAGGGGGGGAGATTAAATGAGGTAGAAGGGTAAAAGAGAATATAGCGAGTTTATCGAGTCCGCCTCCGACAGAGTCCCAGACGACCGTGAAGGATCTTAGGACAACAGGTCTACATATTCTGCTGTCGTTTGGAAGTGTTGCCAGCATGACCAAATAGTTCTGAATTTGGAGGGTGTATCTTTGGCTTGGTGAATCAGTTCTTCCATTTCGGCTATTCTAGATATTCGTTTGAGCCATTCTGCTATAGTAGGGGGTTTGGATGACTTCCAGAGAGTCGGGATGCACATTTTTGCCGCGTTTATCATATGTAGGGCAAGAGAGCGGTGGTAGTCTTTTTTTGGGATGGAGGAGTGATGCAGCAACATTTGGGCAGGGGTGAATTCAATCTGGTAGGTGGTAATGTAAGCGGTAATACGTTGGACTTCTTTCCAAAAGGGTTGAATGAGTGGACAGGACCACCATATATGGACCATGGAGCCTTCTCCCTCTGAGCATCTCCAACAAGTGGGAGGGATCGCTGGGGAAATTTTGTGGAGTTTAAGGGGGGTTTTGTACCATTTAGAGAAGATCTTGAAACCGTTTTCCTGTGCTGACACGTTAATTGAACCCTTGTGAATGTAGGAGTATATGTTTTCCCATTCTTGGTCTGACAGATCTAGTGCTAATTCTCTTTCCCAACTGCGTGTGGCTATGTTGGATTTGGGGCTGTGTTCAGAGAAAAGGAGAGCGTAGATTTCTGAAATCACATGTCTCTGTGGTTCCGTTTTGGAGCACAAAGCTTCAAAAGGTGTGAGTTGTCTGGAGTAATCGGTAGTCTTGTGTGGGTGGTTAAGAAAGTGCCGTATTTGGTTGTATATCCAAGACGGGAAGGGTTTTCCTGACGTGTGTGTGGGTAAACTAGTAAGAGCTAGGAAGGTATTTCCAGAGAAAAAATGTTTTGCTCGAATGTTGTCTTGGGGCCAGTATCCCTTAAGGAATGTATTGGGTATACCCGGTGGGAAATCTGTGTTATTTCGGATTGGTGTTAAGGGGCCTGGGACAGAGGAAATGTGATGTTTTTGGCACATTTTCATGAATGAGTGAAGTGTGGAGGAGATCAAGGGATGTTGTGTGCATTCCATAGGTATCTGTCTCGAGGGAGTCCAAGGTAATTGTTTAACTGGGACCGTTGAGAATTCCTTTTCAATTTGCGTCCAGGCTTTAGTGTGGGAGTGAACATTCCAGTCAACTATTCTGGATAGTTGGCATCCCCTATGATATTTGGCAATGTCTGGGAGAGCTATGCCTCCTTTTAATTTGGGTAAAGAAAGTCTTTCAAAACTAAGCCTAGGGCGGTTTTTTCCCCATATAAATTCGCTGCACGCCTTGCGATACGATGCAAAGAAAGCTTGCGGTAATCTAATGGGGACTGTTTGCGAAACATATAGTATTCTTGGGAGAATGTTCATATTAATTATCGACGCCCTCCCGAACCAGGAAAAGATACCCGTTGACAAGGACTTAAGGTCTTTTTGAATTTGTTGGAGGATTGGTATGTAATTTTTGATATAAAGATCAGATAGGCGGAGTGGTATACGGATCCCTAGGTAGGTAATTGCCTCTCGGGTCCACTTGAAGGGGAAGTTGGACTGACAGGAGGCCAGGGTCTCCTTCTGTAAGGAAACGTTCAGGGCTTCGGATTTTGCGAAGTTGATTTGTAAGTTGGTTAGAAAGTGAAATGTGTCGAGGTCTTTAAGTAGATTGGGCAATGTAGTGTGGGGATCAGTCAGGAACAGGAGAATGTCATCTGCGAAAGCAGATAGCTTATATGTAGTTTTTGAGACGGAGACTCCTTTGATGTCTGGATTAGAGCGTAGGCATTGAAGGAGTGGTTCCAGGGTAAGGATAAATATTAACGGTGAAAGCGGGCATCCCTGACGTGTCCCGTTTGACATGGAGAAGGCATCCGACAGGTGTCCATTAACACGGACCTGTGCGGTAGGAGAGGCGTAAAGTGCCATTATAAGTTGTAACATACGGTCTCGTATACCTATCATTCGAAGTGCTGCCGATATATAGTCCCACGCCACCCTGTCGAATGCCTTCTCCGCGTCAAGAGACAAGAAGAACCCTTGTTGTTGGGTAGAAGTCAACCATTTGTGGATGTTGATCGCCTTAGTTGTATTGTCTCGAGCCTCCCTGCCGGGTATAAAACCCACCTGGTCTAGTGAGATGAGGTTTGGCAGGAGGGGCAAAAGACGATTAGCTAATATCTTGGCGTAGATTTTGAGATCAACATTCAGTAGTGATATTGGGCGGTAGTTCGATACTTGAGATGCATCTTTATTGGGCTTAGGTATTGACAGTTATGTGTGCTGTTAATAGGTCTCTAGGTGGGGGATTGTCTGAGGATAGGGAGTTGAATGCCTTCAGGAAATGTGGTTTGAGGGTTTCAGAGTAAGTTTTATAATATCCAGTCGTCAGACCGTCCGGGCCGGGACTCTTGCCGGTCTTCAATTGTTTTAGAACCACATCTATTTCAGCTGGGGATATGGGTTTTTCCAGATCGGTAGCTTCTGCATTGGATATATGCGTGGGACTGTATTTTGTGAGGAAATCGTGGATGGCTTTAGTTCTATGTTTGTCTGTCCTCTGTGTGGTGGGGGTATGTAGGTTGTACAGCTGGGAGTAATATTGTACAAATTGCCTGACTATTTGGTCATTGGATACTATTTTTTTCCCAGTAGCATCCCTTATAGAGTGGATCATTGTGCTTGCTTTCTTGGCTCGGAGAGCTCTTGCTAAAATTTTGCCTGATTTATTGCCATATTCATAGAATATTTTTTGGGAGAGTATATAATTTCGTTTCGTTTGCTTGTTTAGGGCCTCTAGGAGGTCAGTTCTAGCTCTAAGCAGTTCCGGGAGGGATGTCAGTGCTTGGGAAGTTTTGTGTGCTCTTTCCAATGATTGTATACGGGAAGTCAATATATTTATGTGTTCCTGTCTTTCCTTCCTGCGTTTAGCTGAGAGTGCTATTAGTTCTCCCCGTATGGTGCTTTTATGTGCTTCCCAACGCATCATAGGCGAGATATCAGGAGAGTCATTTTCCTTAAAGTAAAGCACGAGTCGTTCTTGTATGGCCGCCATTGTGGCGGTATCCGTGAGAAGCGAGGGGTCTAAACGCCAAATTTGGGGTAGGGGATTAGCATTTGAGAATGCTAGCGTCATGGATATGGGGTGGTGATCTGAGAGATACATGGGGTCGATGGTGGCTGTACTTAGCAATGGCAGGTCCCTCTGTGAAAGGAATAAATAATCTAGTCTGGAGTATCTGTTATGGGGGGTCGAATAAAATGTGAAATCTTTCACGTTCGGGTGAAGTGTACGCCACGAGTCATGTAGGGACATTTCTTTCAGTTGTGATTTAATTCCACGTAATCCGCTATACGGTAGGGTTGAGGAGCCAGACGAGGTATCCTGTAAGGGATTCAGAGGAACGTTGAAGTCTCCTTCTAGGATAAGAAGGCCTTCTTGGAATAGGGCGAGTTTTTGTAAGGTGGACCTGAAGAAGGGGACTTGTTTCGTGTTAGGTGCATATATGTTGGCCAGGGTGATCCGTTTTCCATGTAGCGTGCCTTTGACAAAAAGGTATCACGCTTCTGCGTCTATGCAAGTTTCTTTAACGTGGAATGAGCAATTTTTAGCGAATAGGATAGAGACCCCTTTTGATTTTGTGGAGTTATTAGTTGCGTGGATGAAGGTTGGAAAGCGGTAGTTGGAGAGTTTGGGGGTGGAGCCTGTTCTAAAATGGGTCTCTTGAAGAAAGACAATGTCCGCTTTGTTATTTTGTATGGAGAGTAGTAATTGGGAGCGTTTTTCGGGGGAGTTAAGTCCCCGTACATTTAGGGATATTACTTTGATTGTTTTATGTTTGATAGTTGGTGGTTGCGGCATATTGACGGAGCGGTTAAAGTTTAGAAATGCTGGTAAAGGAGGTTAGGCGGGTTTTGTGGAGTTATGAGACTCTGTCGGGGGAGGAGGAGGAGAGGTTGAGAAAGGAGACTAGAATGAAATAGCAAAGATTCCGAGATGTTTTGAGAGGGGTGTTGGTGATGCTTATGGGATTGGGAACGTGGATGGGGGATGAACAATACAATACTTTTGTAGTTTAGTCTTGTGCGTCCGTGTGTGACGATGTTCCGGGGGTTCGCGTGAGTGTGTGATCGTTCCCGGTGATTAGCGAGATCCTGCTCGCTTATCCGTAGAAAGTAGATACCTGTAATTAGGTATGACCGGAGTAAGTCAGTGGCAGGTGGTAAAGTCTGGTATATATGTCAGGATTTGCGGGTATGGGTGCCACTGAGGTGAGGAGCGGCTGAAATCAGTAGGAAGAGGTGAGGTTCAGAGAGGAGTGGCTACCCGCTCAACAGAGAGAAGATGTGAGCTCATGGAGGAGGTTGACATTGGTGACAAACTAATGTTGAGGTACAACCTGGGAAGTGCATGAATAGGTGAGTGGAGTATATATAGTGGGGATCAGAGTTGATATTTGGGAGGACAGTAAGGTACGAATAGGGGAGAGACTGTAATTTGGAATAAAAGTGCCTTCTGTGTGTTTAGACTGTGAATCCCTGGTATCTGACACTATAATCAGGGTACCGTCTAGGCAAGTGTTATTGTAAATATTTTAAATAGTGCATTGAAGGCAGTACAGAGTATTTAGTAACCATGTGTATTAGAGCAGCATAGACAATCCTTAAAAATGAGAATAGACTAACGCACTTATGCTATACAAAACTCAAAACAGTGGTTTCCCATATACGTCATGCTGTTAACCTTGGTCTATCTGTTAAGGGTTGAATTGGCTACTACCCTTTTCGCAAGGCGATTAGGTCAGGGCCGTACGTCATAACTTGTCAAGGGCTAATATGATGTGAACAGTATCTGAGGTATGGTGCTCCGATGTATCGAGCAGTCATTGAGTAGGTAGGGACCGGATCTTGGGGGATAGAGGGAACAAGGTCTGCACATTAAGTGTGTCCGGGGCTACACTGAGATAGGTCGATAGGCTGGGTGACGTTTAATATCCTATGTTGCTGTGAGGATAGTAGGAGCTTACTGATGTAGCTGTCACTTGTGTCTTAGATCTGCGGTAGGTGTGTCATTTCGTTAAGTCTGCTTTTCTGAACAGTTAACATGTGCTTTGGTTCGTTCATGAGTCATTGCTCAATTCCAAAGAGGCGACTGAGGGTTCTCCCTGGTCAAATGAGGGAATACTTTCAGCATAGAAAAGAGAGATACCCTAATCAGGTGGAGTTAGATTGGAGTAGTGTGACCAGGGAGCCCCCCCGCCACCTATGGGGACTGGTGTCTTGGGGGAGGCTCCCTAGTCAACTCGGGCCTTGTTGTCAATGCTCTAGTGCAACGGGGGATGATCCCGTTATAACAGGAGAATATAGATTCAATAGTGTTTCAGTAGGGTGGCGGAGAGTGCGGGCACTGTGAAGCACCTGAAGCAACTCTCGTCGCATGTGGGTGTATGATAAATTGGGTAATCGCCTGTCTGTATAGCAGTAAGTGCAGCGATTCTGAAGTTCAGCAGTAATACCCCAGTCCTTAATTATGTACATTGAAATACGCATTCTAGAGTTAGAGGTGGTGATGATCCGTAGGAGTCTAGTCTCCCTTGCTGTTAAGCTGGAAGTGGGGCAGCCAAGTTAGTGGTTGAATTGGGTGGGTCAGTGCGGTGAATCATCTCGCCAAAAACCAGCTGCGTGTTGGGCAAGAACCATGTTGAATCGGGTCATGCCCATAACGCCTTGATCGGGCAAATTTGTTCGGGACGTCAGTTGTGGTTTGCACACTTGTGGTAGTATATCGTGTAGTACTTTTTTATGTACTCCCACGGGTCATCACCCCTACCCTCATTGTATACACAAGCCTAGAGCAGTGGTAGTAATAAGAAATGAAAAACAAATGGGTATAAGAATTTGGAAACATCAAGAAAGCAATACTATGGCATGTAAATATGATCATATAACCGCCTCCCCTACCTTCATTATAAGGTGAGGGGGGGAAGGGATTCAGTACCGGGAAGGATACATGGGTGGTGTGTTCAAGATCGTCAAAGATGACCAGAGCTTTGTAAGCTGAAATGACAGTCCTTGTCAGGGTTTGTGGTTACCTCCGGTCGTGAAGAGATTGTTGATCCGCAGCCGTCGTTCTTTTAATACATCATAGCTCAGTGTGTTGTCGCTATTACCGTTCTTGTTGTGGTGTCTGGGGCCAAGTGGACGAGGCAGGTTTAAACACCTAGGGTTGAGGGGTGACTGGTTGATCGCAGATAGAGTATGCGCAACATGTTACTAACCAGGGAGAACTCAGAACAAAACCTAATGAAACCTGTGGAACGAAGGGCAGTGGGAAAAAGGAGTTTCCGATTACTGCACGTTCTGGTGCTGCTGCTCAGCGGTCTCAGCGTGCTCTCCTGGTCTGCGGGGTATTCAGCGGGCTGGAGCCGCTATCCGTTCCTGGAGCTTGGAGACGGTGTCTAGTTTCAGATAGGGAACGCTGCCTCCTGTAGCAGTGCGATTGAGTGTCCATCGGTTCGTTGTCAGGCGGGAGTTTTCTAGGAGCCGGAGGGCGGAATTCCGCGTACCACTCGGGGACCTCTGTGTAAGGTATGTCCAGGTTATCGCAGAAATAGCGCAGATCTTCTGGCACTCTGAGCAGTGCTGAGCGACCCTGATATGAGGCTGACAGGCCAAAGGGGAATTTCCACCGGTATGCAATATCCTTGGCACGTAGTACTTCCAGCAGGGGGCGTAATTCTCTGCGTCGTTGCAAAGTAATTGTAGAGAGGTCTTGGAAAAGGTGTATGTCTGCGCCGTTATGTGAAAGCTTTGTAGCGGTGCGGGCCTTACGCAGGAGCTCTTCTTTTAGTTGATAGTCTATGATATGGCAGATTACATCCCTTGGTGGGTCCGCGTCTCTCCCCCGTGGCCGTAGGGCACTGGGGATGCGTTCCATACCTATGGAAGTAGTGGGGGGTTTATCCAGTAGGCCGTTGAAGAAGTGGGAGACCTCTGCCTGTAGTCTGTCTGCTTCGATCGATTCCGGTAGGCCTCGCAGCCGCAGGTTATGGCGCCTGCCGCGGTTGTCCAAATCTTCCATGTGTCGATTTAGGTCCCGAAGCTGTAGAGTGTGGGTATCTAGGACCTGACACGTACGGCGGAGCACAGTGGAGTGTGTTGTAGTCGTCTTCTCCACTTCCTGGACCCTGCCTGCAATCGCTTGTATGTCGATCTTGAGATCCGTGATCGCGGCTGTCAGAGCCGCCGTGAGGGTACTTTTTATATCCATTGCCACGGAGTGTAAGTCCTGGAGGCTGGGTTGAGAGTGCGGTGTGAGAATGACCGCGCCATTGTCTGGGGACGACAAGGTCTCTGTTGCTAGGCCTGTTGGCTGAGGAGAGCCTCGTGTGGGCGCCATATTGCCAGAATGGGAGCGGAACATTTCTGGTATATTTTGGCTGATCCTGCCGGTCAGGTCTCGGGGTGACCTGGATCTGGATGTGGAGGAGCTGCGGGAAGAAGTTCCCATGTTTTCCTCGTGTTAAGGTAGATGTCTAACCTCCATTGTAGTCAGATTATTCTCTCTGTCAGCGGGAGCAGAAGAATTAAGCTGCCATCTTCTCCCGAGGTCAGGCCACGCCCCTTCTCTTCATAATATATTGACAGGTAAGCAGGTGTTTTTACAATATTTGCAGTTACTGTATTGTGTACCCTGCACAGTTGCACCTACAGTATAGCTACCTAAAGCTAGGTGCTTGTGTAGGCTTCTGAAGTATTTTCAGTTACTGCACTGTGTACCCTGCACAGTTGCACCTACAGTATAGCTACCTGAAGCCAGGTGCTTGTGTAGGCTCTTGACATATTTCCAGTTACTGTACTGTGTACCTTGCACAGTTGCACCTACAGTATAGCTACCTGAAGCCAGGTGCTTGTGTAGGCTCTTGACGTATTTCCAGTTACTGTACTGTGTACCCTGCACAGTTGCACCTACAGTATAGCTACCTGAAGCCAGGTGCTTGTGTAAGCTCTTGACGTATTTCCAGTTACTGTACTGTGTACCCTGCACAGTTGCACCTACAGTATAGCTACCTAAAGCCAGGTGCTTGTGTAGGCTCCTGAAGTATTTCCAGTTACTGTACTGTGTACTCTGCACAGTTGCATCTTCAGTATAGCTACCTGAAGCCAGGTGCTTATGTAGGCTCTTGACGTATTTCCAGTTACTGTACTGTGTACCCTGCACAGTTGCACCTACAGTATAGCTACCTGAAGCCAGGTGCTTGTGTAAGTTCCTGAAGTATTTTCAGTTACTGTACTGTGTACCCTGCACAGTTGCACCTACAGTATAGCTACCTAAAGCCAGGTGCTTGTGTAGGCTCTTGATGTATTTCCAGTTACTGTACTGTGTACCCTGCACAGTTGCACCTACAGTATAGCTACCTGAAGACAAGTGCAGGTGTTCTCATACTAATAATACTACAGGCAGGCAGTTGATTCTGCTAGTTGCAGTATAATCGGTATATATATACATCCCAGTTTTGTGCAGCTTCATCTCACTGCAGGCCAATAGTATGTCTGGAAGGCCAAGAAGGAGAGGCAGACAGTCACAAGCCAATAAAAGAGGGCAAGCAGGCTCTGTTTCTAGAGGCAACAGTGCTGGTCATGGACACGGTGCATCCTCATCAGCACGTGGCCATGGGACACGCTTGGCCTTTTTTCCGGCAGCTGGCCGTGTTGAGCTGCAACATGCGGAAGACTTGGTCGAGTGGATGACCAAGCCGTCCTCATCCTCCTCATTCTTTCTCATCCAGGCTCAGGGTACTTTGTCTGGCAAAGCAGCTGCCAACGCAGCCTCTTCCCTCAGCTCAATGGAATCAGTGACTCCTTCCCTAGCCCCACCATGTCCTCCTGAGGAGTCCCCCGAACTGTTTGACCACAGTGTTGGGTACATGCTTCAGGAGGATGCCCAGCGTTTTGAAGGCTCCGATGATGGTAATCAGCTAGAGGAAGGCAGTAACGTGAGCTTAGACAGAGGGGGTGCCAAAGAAGGACAGCAATCTGGCAGTCATGTTCCCCCTGCTGCAGCATAATGCCAGGTTTGCTCCAGTGATGAGGAGGAAGGGGATGATGAGGTCACTGACTCCATGTGGGTGCCTAATAGGAGAGAGGAGGAGGATGATGCACGTCACCAACGAGGTAGGATGCCCTCCAGGGGCCAGCCTAAGGGTAGCACATTGACTGCATCACACCGCAGAGCTCCGCATGTGCAGGGCGCTGCTGTCTCTGCATGTTATTCCAAAAGTTCTTTGGTGTGGGCCTTTTTTGAGACAAGTGCATCAGATCGCACCGCTGCTATTTGCAACATATGTCTCAAGCGTATCTCTCGTGGCCAAAACATCTCCCGCTTGGGCACCACATGCGTGACCAGACATATGTTTACCTGCCATTCAGTTCGTTGGCAAGCGTACCTAAAAGACCCACACCAAAGAACAAAGAGGACCTCTCCTTGCTCCTCATCAGCTGGGATCTCCAACCCCACTATACCTTCAGTCCTCTCTGAGACCTGCACTGAGAAGAATGAAGGTGTAGAATTAGGTGTGTCACAGCCAAGTACTTGCGGGCAATCTGCTATCGGTACACCGACGTCAGACTGTACCAGGCAAATTTCCCTGCCCCAGCTGCTGCACCGCAGAAAGAAGTTCGCTCCCAGCCATCCACATGCCCAGCAGTTGAATGCTAGCTTGGCTAAATTGCTAGAACTTCAACTGATACCTTTTCAGTTGGTAGACTCTGCCCCCTTCCGTGAGTTTGTGGAATGTGCGGTTCCTCACTGGCAGGTTCCCAAATGCCACTTTTTCTCAAGGAAATCGATTCCGGCTCTCTACCGGCATGTGGAAGGCAATGTCTTGGCCTCGCTGGACAGGGCAGTCAGCGGTAAGGTGCATATTACCGCTGACTCATGGTCCAGCAGGCATGGACAGGGACGTTACCTAAGTTTCACGGTGCATTGGGTGACTCTGCTGGCAGCTGGGAAGGATGCAGGACAAGGTGCAGTAGTGTTGGAGGTTGTCCCGCCACCACGCCTCCAAAATGCCACTATTGGTGATTCTGACACACCTCTCTCCTTCACCCCTCCTCTTCTTCTTCCACCATGGCCTCTTCCTGTGCTTTGTCCTCGGAACCAGCGGTGCTCCATAGGCATTCAAGGAGCTACGCATGTACGCAGTCCAAAAGATGCCATGCGGTGCTTGAGCTGGTGTGTTTGGGGGACAGGAGTCACACTGGGGCAGAGATTCCGTCAGCTCTGCAGGGGCAGGTTCAGAGGTGGTTGATGCCACGCCAACTTAAGGCAGGAATGGTGGTTTGCGACAATGGCACAAACCTCCTCTCCGCCCTCCGACAGGGACAACTGACCCATGTGCCCTGTTTGGCTCACGTCCTTAACTTGGTGGTGCAGCGGTTCTTGGGCAGGTACCCGGGCTTACAGGATGTCCTGAGGCAAGCCAGGAAAGTGTGCATTTCCGCCTGTCATATAATGCCAGTGCTTGGCTGGCAGACCTCCAAAAGGAAGTTTACCTGCCCAAGAACCGCCTAATCTGTGACATGCCCACCAGGTGGAACTCAACGTTGGTCATGCTGCAGCGGCTGCACACGCAGCAGAGGGCCATCAATGAGTACCTGTGCGACTATGGCACCAGGACAGGGTCAGGGGAGCTTGGTTTTTTCCCCACGCCAGTGGGCCATGATCAGGGATGCATGCACTGTCCTGTCACCATTTCAGGAGGCCACGAGGATGGTGAGCAGTGACAGTGCATGCATCCGTGACACTGTCCCCCTTGTCCACCTGTTGGAGCACACGCTGCGTGGAATAATGGACAGGGCACTTGGGGCAGAACAGAGGCAGGAAGTGGAGGACTTCCTTAGCTCTCTAGGCCCCCTTTATCCAGACAGTGTTCCTGCGTGCCCGCCGATTACACAGGAAGAGGACGAGGAGAAGGAGGAGAGGGGGAGGAGGAGGATTGTGTCAGCATGGAGCTGGAGCCTGGCACTCAACATCAGCAGCAGTCTTTAAGGGATCATTTACAGTCCCAAGAAACCCATGGACTTGTACCTGGCTGGGAGGAGGTGGCTGTGGATCATGTTGTTCTTAGTGACCCATAGGACTCCGGACCGAATGCCTCAGCAAACCTATGCTGCATGGCCTTCCTGATCCTGCAAAGCCTGCGGAAGGATCCTCGTATTCGTGGTATCAAGGAGGGGGATCATTACTGGCTGGCAACCCTCCTTGATCCACATTATAAGGGGAAGGTTGCAGACCTTATCTTGCTGTCGCAGAGGGAGCAGAGGATGAAACATCTTCGGGAGGCCTTGCAGAAAGGTCTGTGCAATGCGTTCCCAGAGACTGGGAGGTTACAAACTCCTGTTCCTGGACAACGTGTTGCTGAGGCTTCGGTCAGTCAAAGAAGCAGCAGTGGAGAAGGTGGCCGTCTGACCGATGCGTTCAGACTATTTTTTAGTCCGCAGCCCCAAGGTATGATCGGTTCCAGCAACCATCGCCAGCGTCTGTTTTACATGGAGCAGGAATACCTAGGGGCAAGATCTGACTTGGACACCTTTCCCACCAAAAATCCTCTGGGTTACTGGGTCTTGAGGATGGATCACTGGCCAGAGCTTGCACAGTATGCAATTGAGCTACTGGCCTGTCCTGCATCCAGCATTCTTTCAGAACGCACATTAAGTGCTGCTGGAGGCTTTGTAACCAATCACAGGGTGCGCCTGTCCACCGACTCGGTCGATCGACTTACCTTGATAAAAATGAATCAGTCTTGGATCACCACCAGATACCAAGCACCTGATGCTGATGTAACTGAATAAATTTCTTTGAAATGTCAGATCTCTTCAAGACTGCCTATGCTGATACTGAGTGACTATCCTGTTATGTTGAGTAACTATCCTTCTCCTCCTCAATGATCATGCTGATAGCTTGGAAGAATATTTTTGTTTCTGGGCGCTGCCACCAGAGGCTAAGGCCCAATTTTTCAGCCCCTGTTTAACAGGGGCGTGTAATTACAATTTTTGATGCAATTCTTTGCAGCAGGGCTCGTTCCTGCACTCCAACTAGAGTATCTGTGAGGGGTTGCAGTGTTGTGGCACCAGCACCAGTGCCTAAGGCCCAATTTTTCAGCCCCTGTTTAACAGGGGCGTGTAATTACAATTTTTGATGCAATTCTTTTCAGCAGGGCTCGTTCCTGCGCTGCAACTATAGTATCTGTGAGGGGTTGCAGTGTTGTGGCACCAGCACTACCACCACCAAAGGCCCAATTTTTCTTCCCCTGTTCAACAGGGACATGTAATTACAATTCTTGATCTAATATTTCACAGCAGGGCCCGTTCCAGTGCCCACCAAGAGTAACTGTGAGAACTTACAGTGTTGTGGCACCAGCACCACCACCATCACCAAAGGCCCAATTTTTCTGCCCCTGTTCAACAGGGGCATGTAATTACAATTCTTGATCTAATATTTCACAGCAGGGCCCTGTGAGGGCTTACAGTGTTGTGGCAACACCAACACCTAAGGCCACAATTTCTGCAGAGTATATAGGGCAGGCCCCTACTTTCAATCATCCAACTTACAAACGACTCCTACTTGCAAACGGAAGGAGACAACAGGAAGTGAGATGAAATCTAACCCTAGGAAGGGAAATTCTCTCCTGTAAGAGTTAATACTGGGAAAAACATTTCTCCTTTCCACTGATGCTTTATCACCTATATTTTCAATCTGCAGCCAATGTAATTTTCTGAGAATACATTGCAATATGGCTACTTGGAGCTGTTCTGTACACAGTGTGTACTGACCACCCCCCAGAAACATCATTTTCTGCTTGTGTGATTGGCTCACCAATTTTCCCAGAAGTCTGCCTAAGATACAATTCAGATTTCAGGCATCCCTTGCAACAAAAATTTCATTTTTTGAGAGATACTTTCAATAGGAACCCGTCTAAAGAGATGGAGGCCCAGCAGATTTCCTCATTGGTGCCCTGTAGCCCCGCAGTTGACAGTCAATTATGTAACCATTCCCATTAGACCCACTCAGAACAGAGGCACAGAGAAACACACAGGGATTTCTTCAGAATAACAAAGGTAGGAATCTGCAACAAAGATTGTTATAATCCTCGCAATGTACATAGATCACCCAGAGGGGGAATGTTTTTTGTCAACAAAAAAGTGCAGTTACGCTTTAAGGGGGACCAATATTCTGGTCTGTAAGTGGTTAAACACATTCACTGAAGTATCAGCACATTATGAGTAGGGATGGGCTTGATGTTTGAGTCAAACAGAAGTGGTTAAAGAGGAAGTAAACCTGAGGGGTTTTACTTCCTCTTTATTTCCCTGCAAAGGTAAAGCATAACGGGCTACATCGCATAGTAGCCCATTATGTGTCACTTACCTGAAAACGAAGCCTGCGATGTCACCGCTGTCCCTGCTGGCTGGAAGCATCCATCTTCAGCTGTCTTCCTTCCGGGGGGGCGCAGACTCCGGCCCTGTGACTGTCCGGAGTCGTCCGACATTACTCCCACACAATCGCGTGGGAGCCGCCAGTCACAGCACGATCCCTTAAAAAATGGCACAATTGTTCCCTTTCTAAAATGCGCATGCGCCGATGACTTTGGCGCAAGCGTATATTATATTAGGACTTACCTGTAAGTGCTGGAAATATCTCCTAAGCCTGCACGGTTTAGCAGATATTTTCAGCACCTACAGATAAGCCTTAATATAGGCTTACCTGTAGGTAAAAGTGGTTGTACAGAGTTTACAACCACTTTGAGGGGAACCCTATGACAGAATTAAGAAAAAAAATGACGTGTGGTCCTCCCCAAAATCCATACCAGGCCCTTTGTATTTGGTATAGATTTTAAGGGGAACTCCATGCCGAAAAAAAACAAAAAAACAAAACAAAAACAAAATCCATACCAGACCCTTTGGGCTGGCGTAGATTTTAAGGGAAACACCAGGGTGCCCCATCTTGATGGGGACAAGGGCCTTTTCCCAACAACCCTGGCCGGTGGCTGTCGGGGTCTGTGGGCAGCGGGCTTATTGGAATCTGGAAGCCCTCTTGAACAAGGGGGCCCCTAGATCCCACTACCCCTATCGGAATGGGTGATGTAACTGAGTGCTCCTGCCACTTTCTGACAACGTCGGGGGGCGAGGTCATCCGGTTACGTCAGTGGGTGGCCCTGCCCTTACCTATATAAGGGCTGTCAAAGTGAAAAGACAGCAGAAGCTGGGAGGTCTCCTAAGGAGGCGGAGTTTTTTAATTTTTTCAATTTTTCTGGTCCGTCGGATGGCGTGATTGATGATGGATTTACATCGCAGGACACTTTTCTTTTTTTTTTTTAATGGGTAGTGCTACAATGTACCCAATACCCATTCACATAGGAGGGGGGCGGGATCTGGGGGTCCCCTTGTTTCAGATTCTGATAAGCCCCCTGCCTGTAGACCCAGACAAAACCACCAGCCAGGGTTGTCGGGAAGAGGCCTTTGTCCCCATCAACATGGGGACAAGGTGCTTTGGGGTGGGGGGAGGAGGGCACTCGCTTGCCCCCCCCTATCCTGACCTCCAGGCTGCATGCTCGGAAAAAGGTCTGGTATGGATTTTGGAGGGGACCTCTCCCCAATTTTTTTTTAATTTTGTGGTTGAGTTACCCTTAAAAATCCATACCAGACCTGAAGGGCCTGGTGTGGACTGAGGGGGGAATCCCACACAGTTTTTTTCATTGATTTTCATCTATATTGCCGGGATCCGTGAGTAAGTTTAAATTGTGTTTTTTCCTTTAGAAATGTCATTATTGCTGCAGCACTGTTCTACACATTGCAGAGATGCTCCACTTTACAGGCAGACTAAGTGGACCCCCAGACACAATATTTAAAGGAATATTTTATTTTTATTGTTTCACTATTAATAAAATCATTGCCCCTGAAAAAATGATAGTTTTAAAAAACTTTTTTTGCACTGATACATGTCTCCTAGGGCAGTACCCGGTTCCCCATACACTTTTTTGAGGCAATAACTTGCATATAAGCGTTTAAAATGAAGACCTTTGATTTTTTTATGTTCGTGTCCCATAGACTTTAATAGGGTTCGCATGTTCGCCAGAACTTTTTGCCTGTTTGAGGTGTTCTGGTGCGCACCGAACCGGAGGTGGTCAGCCCATCCCTAATTATGAGTATGTTTATAAGTTTGTGGAAGTGAGAGACCGGTTAATAATACTCAATAGTCCACATATTTTCAGGCTACCTAACAGCCTTATAACAAGCAGCTCTCTATTCTACCTGAATGTTTGCATTTTTGTTTTGTTTAATTTTAGTTCCCCATTTTTCATTGACACATAGTTTGTGCAGGTGTAGGATTGCACAATCCTATTAATTATACATTGTCAAAAACCTGTCTACTGTTTTTATTTATTTTTAACACTTTTTTTTGTGAATGGGTAGGGGTACACTGTACCCCATACTCATATACATGGGGGAGGCAGGTCCTAGGGGCTTCCAGATTCCAATAAGCCCCCTGCCCACAGACCCCCACAACTACAGCCCAGGGTTGTCGGGAAGAGGCCCTTGTCCCCATCAAGGTGCTGCCCCAAAGCACCCACCCCCTATGTTGAGTGCATGTGGCCTGGTATGGTTTAGGAGGGGAGGCACTCGCCTACCCCCCCTTTCCTGGCTTGCCAGGCTGCGTGGTCAGATAAGGAGGGTCTGGCATGGATTTTGGGGGGACCCCATGCCTTTTTTTTAATAAAAAATTGAGGTGGGGTCCCCCTTAAAATCCATACCAAACCCAAAGGGCCTAGTATGGACTGGTAGAGGGGGAACACCAAGCTGTTTTTTATTTTTTTATTTTGTATTGTCGGAATTTTTTTTTTCTTTCAGCTGTCAGCGGGGATGACTCATTTGTTTTTAGGGACGCAACAGCCGGCTTCCCGCTCCCCGCTCCTTAACAACATATTGGCTGTGCGCTCGGTGGGCAAACATCCTGCTGAACTTACAGAAAACTCAGGTGAACATCCGAACGTGTTATGTTCGGACCGAACTTTCGATGGGCCCAAACCGTTCGCCCAACACTAATGTCAATCTATGTTTACCATCAGTGTGCTATTTTTTAGAGATTCCATTGTTACAACTGTGTTTCTAATTATGCATACCTCCTTGTACCTTGGTGTATTTTTCATTTATTTTATATTATGCAGAACACAACAGGACCTCTAGCAACTCCAAGTTTGTAAACAAAGGAACAGGTGGATAGGATACAGAGCAGGAAACTAAAGTATTATCGTTAATCTGTGACACATCTAATGAATTATCTCTTTTTAATGTAAAAGCATAGTTCCCACCTGACTCTGCTTTTTAATGACATCTGCAGATTTTAAAATGTGTCCCTGAAAAGATTTTAACAGATTTGTTTATTTTTGCAAGGAAGATATTTGTTTGTGTAGCAGAGTCTGGGTTTATATTAAAGTACATCTGCCAATCACAAGCTGGGCGAAACGGACATTTTAAACATGGGTTACTATCTGTCAAGTTAAATCGTTCAGGAGAGGTTGTAAAAATGTCCCGTGTACATTAAGCCTAACTGTAAATCTAATATCTTCAATATAAGTTTTTACCTGCAGGTTAGTTTGCACGCAGATTTTTCTATTAATCTGTATGCTTCTCTCTGCCTGTTCTTGTCTGGTAATTGGTAAACTGATAGAATAAAAGCCAAGCCGGGAGCAGCCTGTATACATACCTCCCAACTTTCTGAGATGGAAATAAGGGACACCTATTAGCAAAAGTATGTTGGCATAGTACACACCCCCTGTCATGCCCCCTTAAAGGAGAATTGTACTAAAAAAAAATTCTTGGTTAAAGTGGTTGTAAACTTTTTTTAAAAATCCCCCCCCAAAAAAAAAACCTGCAAGACAAAGGCATAATGAGCTAGTATGGATACTAGCTCATTATGAATTACTTACCTGAGATTGAAGCCCTCTCAGCGGTCCTTGTTCACCGCTCCGGCGGTTGACACCTTTCGGGGGGGTTATTTCCGGGTATCGCGGCTCCGGCCGTGATGATGTCATGCGCGCCGAAGCTGCCGGTAACGGCACAGTACAACTGAAGCAACGGCACGTACGTGCTGTTGCTTCAGTTTGCTTAAGTGCGCATGTGCCGATGACATCGGCACATGCAAATACAGGGATATCTTCTAAACTGTTCAGGTTTAGGAGATATACGGGGTAGCTACAGGTAAGCCTAATTATAGGCTTGCCTGTAGTATAAATTGTTTGTAAAGGGTTTACAACCACTTTAAACCCACAAGTGTATTTTTTACCACTGCTATTCCTTTATTCTGGCTTTTGGAATTCACAAATGCAGCAATTTACAAATTGGATTAAAGGTTTAGCGCTGGGAAACACTTTTTGAAAGATAAAAAGTGCATTTTATATACAACTATACAGATCAGACCAAAATGAGGGACAAATAAGGAGGAAAGCGGAACAGAGGGACTTTGTTCCAAAATCAGGGACAGTTGGGAGTTATGTGTATAGACACAGAGCAGTGGGCGGGCAAAGGCAGGACATAAGCGGGAGTGGGCGGAGCCTCGTCTGAACTTCTGTGGATAATGAAATGCCAGAGCTTTCCCTGGACTGGATGAGCACCTCCCCCAGTAGGGTTGCCACCTTTTCTTCAAGCCAAACCCGAACACTTCAGCAAAGCTTGGCATTTTTTTTTGTAGCATGCACTATGAGATTGTAAAATACCTGGGACGCCTCTGTGTGCCCTGGGGGAGTAGTAATGCGGCACGTGCAGCGGGGAACAGTGGGTGTAGCCAATTGCATATAGTGTAGGTGTATGTAATGTGCAATATAGTGTATATAGTGCAGGCGTGTGTAATGTACAATATAGTGTATATAGTGTAGGTGTGTGTAATGTACAATATAGTGTATATAGTGTAGGCGAGTGTAATGTACAATACAGTGTATATAGTGCAGGCATGTGTAATGTACAATATAGTGTATATAGTGTAGGCGAGTGTAATGTACAATATAGTGTATATAGTGTAGGCGTGTGTAATGTACAATATAGTGTATATAGTGTAGGCGAGTGTAATGTACAATATAGTGTATATAGTGCAGGCATGTGTAATGTACAATATAGTGTATATAGTGTAGGCGAGTGTAATGTACAATATAGTGTATATAGTGCAGGCGTGTGTAATGTACAATATAGTGAATATAGTGTAGGCGTGTGTAATGTACAATATAGTGTATATAGTGTAGGCGAGTGTAATGTACAATATAGTGTATATAGTGCAGGCATGTGTAATGTACAATATAGTGTATATAGTGTAGGTGAGTGTAATGTACAATATAGTGTATATATTGTAGGCGTGTGTAATGTACAATATAGTTTATATAGTGTAGGCGAGTGTAAATTGAGGCCCGGAACGACAAGAAGGAAAAGAGAATAGTGCAGGGCCGGGCATGACAGTGTGTCTAGTGACACACACAGGGTTAAGCTGGCTGGTGTTTTGGTGGGGGTGGAGTCAGCAGGAAACTTGGGGGGAGCGGCCATATAAAGGAGGGGGCGGAGCTTGGACGGGGTCAGTGGATCAGGAAGAGACACGAGGAGGCAGATTTTCTCTGCTCCTCTACAGCAATGGCCGACATCAATTTAATATTGGCTCGTTTGCGGCAGGCAGCGGCGTCCAGGGGACCGGAGTGCATCCACAGCCAGGTTGCTGGGCTTATCGAGGAAGAAGCAGGCGGTTCGGCGATGGAAGGTGAGGGGACTGCCCGTGCGCGGAAGTCGCGGCCTCCTGCGCGGTATTCGCCGGGACCCGATGGACGAACGGGTCGCCAGGCACGAAGCCCTAGGGGGGAACAGTCAGCCCCACCAGCCAAGAGGAGTCACCCAACGGCCGCTGCTAGGCCTGGGCGGAACACACGCCATGGTCACAGCACGGTGGGCGGGGCTACGGGTCAAAATGGCGCTGCTTCCCCGAGTACAGGATCCAGGCGTGTGGAATGATCGGACCCTCCAGCAGCTCTGCACGAGCCGAGGGGGGAGGACAGAAGGGAGAGAGCAGCTGCAGCAGCACCCAGGGCTGTGAGTAGAAGCATGACTGACACCGCAGGTGGACATCGGTCGCCTGGCGTGGGGAGGGAACTTCAGAGGGGCAGAAAGAGGACTGATCAGGCCGGCCCGGTCTCAGCCATTCCAGGGTGGCGTGGACTCCAGTCGGGAGGCGGGATTTCGGAGGTCAGACAGGTCACGTCACAGTGGGTGCATACGGCCTCCAGGAGGGATGCGCCTGGGGGGCTCACTACGCCGGCAAGCCCATCTCAAGGGGACCGGTCGGAAGATGAGGAGTTGGAAGATGGTGAGGTGGAGACATGCCAGCAGGATACGGCGGTGGAAACCAGATCAGCGGCTGTCAGGAGGTCTCCGGGTCAGCCCGGTAAGTCCAGCAATAATGTATCTTTTACCAATGCTTTACAAAATATATGAGGTGTGGTTACATCAGGTACGGCAGGGGCAGTCGCCCATCCGCCATGTTTTTTGGGACAGGGCCATGACCACCAAGTGGCGGGACAAGGATCCGCCAGTTCGGGGTCAGGGGGACAACTTAAGGAGCTGTTGGAGGGCCTGAGGGCGCTAGTAGGGCGTTTTGGGGAGCAATCTCCTCAGGCGACCACGAGTGCAGTGTCGCAGGGAGCGCAAGGAACTGGGGGGATGTGTCCTCTGGGGGGGAGGTGGAAGTTTCCTCAGGGGTGTCTGCTGACAAGATCCGGAGTCGGTGGTTGGTAAGGAAAAGCCGGGGGAAAAAGGGGCAGCGGAGGCTGCGGGTAGGACGGATATAGTCAGGATTGCAGACGCAGAAAAATGCGAGGTGTATGTCTGTTTTGAAGGCCCGCTGGGTGCGCATCTGAAACAGGAGGTTCGTGAAAAAATTCACAAAGGGGAATACGTGGAAATATTTTCCTTGTTGCCTGTTTAAAAGTTTAACCTGGACAGGGTTAAGCCCGATGACTCCAAGAAGGAAGATGAGGACAAGAGGAGGTACAGGTTGATTCCACGAACGTTTGTTAATTGGTTACAAGCATTCGCTATCATGGCCAGCGTCATTGGCGAAAAGAATCCCGAACATTGTTCTGGGTTGTTTTGTTATATGGATGCTATTGGGGAGGCACACAGAGTTTATGGGGGAACGGCTTGGCTGCGTTATGATGAGCAGTTTCGACAACGCAGAGCGGTTCGTCCAGCTCTGCGTTGGGACCATAAGGACATTAGCCTGTGGATGAGACTGATGTCCTCGGCTAGGGCCTCGCCTCAGTCTTTTCAAGGGGGGCCGGGGGTACACACTCCTCAGGACTACCGGCCGGCAAGAAATGGGGAGTGTGTTGGCAATACAATGAAGGAAACTGCAAGTTTGGGGGATCGTGCAAATTCAAGCACGAATGCTCAGGGTGTGGGGGAGCCCACAAACTGGCCAGATGCTTCAAAAAAGGAAAACGTACCGGGGAGCCTGTTAACAAGAGGGATGATGCCGGTGAAGGTGGAAAGAATGCTGCCTTTCCTAAGTAAGTATCCGGATAGGAAAGCGGCAACGCTGATTACCGCAGGTTTTCGGGAGGGGTTCAAAATACCATGTGCCTTGCAGGTGGTTCCCCCTATGGCACGGAACTTAAAATCAGCGTTGCAACACCCAGGGGTGGTGGGAGAAAAATTGGCAAAAGAAGTGGCATTAGGCCGCATGGTAGGGCCATTCGCGGTAAAGCCATTACCGGATTTGGTGGTGTCCCCACTGGGTGTGGTGCCCAAAAAAGAGCCGAATAAGTTTCGGCTAATTCAGGATTTATCCTTTCCAAAAGGGGGCTCAGTCAATGATTTCATCGACCCTGATGCCTGTGCTATGTCCTATACTTCCTTTGATGCAGTGGTGCGGTGGGTTAGGAGGTATGGAAAGGGGGCACTGATGGCAAAATCTGACATAGAAGCGGCGTTTCGGCTACTTCCAGTGCATCCGGACAGCTTTAGGCTACTGGGTTGCCACTGGCAAGAACAGTTTTACGTTGATAAATGTTTGCCCATGGGTTGCTCCATTTCTTGCGCCATGATTGAAGCGTTTAGTTCCTTTTTGGAGTGGGTGATTAGGGATGTGTCGGGGCTGGACTCGGTTATCCATTACTTGGATGACTTCCTTTGTATAGGTCCTCCTTCCTCCAGTGTGTGTGCGATTCTATTGTCAACATTGCAACACATTGCGGGAAGGTTCGGAGTGCCATTGGCAGCCGAGAAGACGGATGGCCCGACAACTGAGATAAGTTTTCTGGGTATCATAATTGACTCCATAGCAATGGAATGCAGGTTGCCGCAAGAAAAGTTAGTGGATTTGCAGAAGGAGATCCGTGAGATTCATGGACTGCGGAAGGCGCAATTGCGGACCCTGCAGTCATTGCTAGGTAAGCTAAATTTCGCTTGTAGGATCATACCCATGGGCAAGGTGTTTTGTCGGAGGCTGTCGGCAGCCACGGCGGGAGTAAAAGCCCCCACACATTTTAACAGGCTGACTCGGGAGCATCGGGAGGACCTGAAGGTATGGTATTAATTCCTGTCAGTGTACAACGGAAGATCAGTGTGGATGTCAGGTCCGGTAAGTAACTTCGATGTGGAATTAGTTACGGACGCGGCGGGTTCTACGGGTTACGGAGCATATTTTCAAAGGCAATGGAGTGCGGAACCTTGGCCACAACCGTGGGTGAAGGTGGGGTTTCTTCGGAACCTGGTACCTGGTACTGTTGGAACTGTTTCCAGTGGTGCTGGCTATGGAGTTATGGGGGCAGTCTTGCCAGAATTTAAAGTAGAGACTTAATTGTAACAACATGGGGGTTGTGCAGGTGGTCAATCGCATGTCAGCGTCTTCCCAACCTGTCATCAGGCTGATGCGACAGTTGGTATTGCGGTGCTTGCAATTGAATATCTTTATATATGCTGTGCACATACCGGGGATTGACAATACACTGGCTGATTCGCTGTCTCGCTTTCAGTGGGACAAGTTCAGGGAACTAGCTCCGGCAGCAGAGCAGGAAGGGATTCCTTGCTCGGAGTTGATCTGGGAGCTGGCATTGGAGTCGCCGCAGGATGGATCCAGCAGTCAGTGAGTAAGTCCACTTGGATGGCCTATGTGAAGGTATGGAGAGAATGGGTGGGTTTAATCCAAGAAGCTGGGGTGGACAAGGATGGGGTTGAGGTGAGATTGTCTTGTATTTTGTGTCCAGAAATATGGAAAACGGGGTTGCGGTGTCTTCTATTGAAAAGAAGATGGCGGCTTTGTCATTCCTTTTCAAGTTACAAAGGGGGGAGGATTGGACTAAAGAATTTTGGGTTAGGCAAGCCCTCAAGGGGTACAAAAGAGGACAAAAAAGGAAAGATACAAGAAGGCCTGTCACTTTTGCAAACCTGGTGTCCATTTGTGGGCAGTTAGGGTCAACATGTTCTTCGAGTTATGAATGTTTGCTGTTTACAGCAGCTTTTTCGTTAGCGTTTTTTGGGGCGTTCAGGATTGGGGAACTGGTTAGCCCGGCACGGGGGGGGATGCGGGTGGCATTCTGGTGCAGGATGTTAGGTCACACAGGGATAAAGTGTGTTTGCGACTGCGGAGGTCAAAAACTGATCAGACGGGGAAGGGGGTGGACGTATGGTTGTTCGCTCTGCCAGGATCCACGGTATGCCCGGTCGAGGAATTGGCACGGGTAAGGCCGATGGGTGGAGGGCCATTTTTGTGTCATGAGGATGGGTCTTATTTATCAAAATTTCAATTTGTAGCAGTGTTTAGAGAATGTTTGACGAAGTTGGGTTTGGATGGGAAGGCTTACGCTTCACACTCCTTCCGCATTGGGGCGGCTACTGAAGCTGCCAGATGTGGGTTGGATGAGGCAGCCGTGAGGAGGATCGGTAGATGGGAATCGAGAAGATTCCACACCTACATACGACCTCAAATGATCGTGGAAAAAAAAAACTAAAAAAAAAACTAAAGGGTGGTGGGTTTTTTTGTTGGGGGTTGTTAGTGTCCAGGTACGTGGGAATTTTGTTTCGGGTTTGTTAAAAATGACGTTTACTTGGTTTGTGATCTTTTCATTTCAGAGAGAGGTGCTCCATGCCTCGTCTGGATTCTTGGGCACTCTTATGTGTGTTGGGGGGCCAGGAGAGGTGATGCGAGACCTGATGGGCGGGAGCTGGGAATATCGAGGAGAGAGGCATGCATCAGGTGGCTGGGGAGACCGGGTATGATGTGGGGTAGAGTGGTTATGGAAGTGGAACGTTATGCGTGGTTAGACAGACCACCTGATGTGTTGGTCATTCACGCAGGAGGGAATGATTTAGGGGTACGCACGGTCAGAGAATTAATAGCAGACGTTAAGTCGGATTTGCTATCTATCCGCACGGTTTTTCCCAATACCCTTCTGTTATGGTCCGACATGGTGGCACGAACCACCTGGCGGATGGCAAGGTCTGTTGAACGGCTTAACAAAGCATGTATACGCGTTAACAAAGTGGTGGGGAGGTTTTTGGTGCAGCAGGGGGGCAGGGTGATAAGGCATAGAGAGCTGGAAATTAATGTAGGCCTTTATTTACGCAGGGATAGTGTTCACCTCACGGATGTGGGGATTGATCTGTGGACCATGGGGCTGCAAGATGGAATCCAAAGGGCATTGAGGGTGTGGAGGGGCCCTTAAGGATAAGGTTTCATCCTTTCGGGCTGTGGCTGTGTTTTTCTGTTGGTCGGTGACGGTAGCGGTAAACAAATGTGGTAAAAAGGGGTCATCGATAGTATGGCCCCTCCGGTGTATTCCCGAAATGGAATACCGTTATGTTTACACTGCGGGCAAGGGGTTGTCTCCGAGCGGCACAGCTGGAGGCCTATCAAGTTTGAAATTGTTCCCGCAGTGTATTGTTTTGATATGTGGTAAAAGGGGGTAGCTCCGTCATTGACCAACAGATTGCGGTTAATAACATGTTGTTTGCACTGAAGTTATATGGTATATATATTTAAGTTTATTGGAGATATTTATTCAGTTTGTTTAATAAAAAAAGGCTGTTATGGCCATTTTATACTCCAGTAGCTTGGTGTGGTCTCGTTAATTTAAGATAAAGAAGTAAAAAGGGGTTGGAGTAAAATGGTATAGCAGTAAGAGGAAATAGGTGGGTACATCTGGAATACACTTGTCATGTACAATATAGTGTATATAGTGCAGGCGTGTGTAATGTACAATATAGTGTATATAGTGTAGGCGTGTGTAATGTACAATGTAGTGTATATAGTGTAGGCGAGTGTAATGTACAATATAGTGTATATAGTGCAGGCGTGTGTAATGTACAATATAGTGTATATAATTTAGGCGTGTGTAATGTACAATATAGTGTATATAGTGTAGGCGAGTGTAATGTACAATATAGTGTATATAGTGCAGGCGTGTGCAATTATTATTATTAATATGCAGGATTTATATAGCACCAACAGTTTACACAGCGCTTTACAATGTAAAAAGGAGACAATACAGTTATAATACAATAAAATACAAGAGGATTACGAGGGCCCTGCTCAGAAGTGCTTACATCTAATAGTAATGTACAATATAGTGTATATAGTGCAGGTGTTTGTAATGTACAATATAGTGTATATAGTGCAGGCGTGTATAATGTACGATATAGTGTATATAGTGTAGTTGTGTATAATGTACAATATAGTGTATCTGTAGTGAGTAATGTTGGGGTGGGGGGAGGTCTTCTGGTGTAGTATGGGGCCTATATATAGGGAAATTATTAGTAATTAAGTGTATGAATAATTAGATGTTAACATCAATGGAGGATAATAAATTACGTACTCAGATATATAAATGTTGGGTTAATCACATGCATAAACACACACACTTAAATGCATACAGATACTGAGCTACAGTATCTCACAAAAGTGAGTACACCCCTTACATTTTTGTAAATATTTTATTATACCTTTTCATGTGACAACACTGAAGAAATTACACTTTACTACAATGTAAAGTAGTATGTGTACAGCTTGTATAACAGTGTCAATTTTCTGTCCCCTCAAAATAACTCAACACACAGCCATTAATGTCTAAACCGCTGGCAACAAAAGTGAGTGCACCCCTAAGTGTAAAATATCCAAATTGGGCCCAAAGTGTCAATATTTTGTGTAGCCACCATTATTTTCCAGCACTGCCTTAACCCTCTTGAGCATGGAGTTCACCAGAGCTTCACAGGCTGCCACTGGAGTCCTCTTCTGCTCCTCCATGAAGACATCACAGAGCGGGGGGGGGGGGGTGTTAGAGATCTTGCGCTCCTCCATCTTCCATTTGAGGATGCCCCACAGATGCTCAATAGGGTTGTTTGGGGTCATTATCATGGTGAAATATTGCAATACAGCCCAGTCTCCAAAGGGAGGGGATCATGATCTACTTCAGTATGTCACAGTACATGTTGGCATTCATGGTTCCCTCAATTACTGTAACTGTAGCTTCCCAGTGCTGGCAGCACTCATGCAGCCCCTGACTATGACACTCCCACCACCTTGCTTGACTGTAGGCAAGACACACTTGTCTTTGTACTCCTCACCTGGTTTCCGCCACACACGCTTGACACCATCTGAACCAAATAAGTTTATCTTGGTCTCATCAGACCACAGGACATGGTTCCAGTAATCCATGTCCTTAGTCTGCTTGTCTTCAGCAAACTGTTTGCTGGCTTTCTTGTGCATCATCTTTAGAAGAGTCTTCCTTCTGGGACGACAGCCATGCAAACCAATTTGCGACGTATGGTCTGAGCACTGACAGGCCGACCCATTCAATGTGACGCTGAGCATGTGCACTCAACATCTTTGGTTGACCATGGCAAGGCCTGGTCTGAGTAGAACCTGTCCTGTTAAACCTCTGTATGGGGCTTTCACACTGAAGCGGTGCGCTGGCAGGACGGTAAAAAAAGTCCTGCGAGCCGCAACTTTGGAGCGGTGAAGGAGCGGTGTGTTCACCGCTCCTTCACCGCTCCTGCCCATTGAAATCAATGGGACAGCGCGGCTATACCGCGGCAATACCGCGGCTATAGCCACGCTGTACGAGCGGTTTTAACCCTTTTTCGGCCGTCAGCGGGGGTTAAAACCACACTGCTAGCGGCCTAATACAGCCGCAAAAACGACGGTAAAACAGCACTAAAAATAGCGCTGTTTTACCGCCGACGCCCCCACCGCCCCAGTGTGAAAGGGGCCTTAGAGAGTGAGAGCTATAACACCAAATTTAACGCACCTGCTCCCCATTAAGACCTTGTAACACTAACGAGTCACATGAAACCGGATAGGGAAAATGGCTAATTGGGCCCAATTTGGACATTTTCACTTAGGGGGCGTACTCACTTTTGTTGCCAGTGGTTTAGACATTAATGGCTGTGTGTTGAGTTATTTTGAGGGGACAGCAAATTTACACTGTTATACAAGCTGTACACTCATGACTTTACATTGTAGCAAAGTGTCATTTCTTCAGTGTTGTCACATGAAAAGATATAACAAAATATTTACAAAATGTGAGGGGTGTACTCACTTTTGTGAGATACTGTATATACATATGCTCAATTACATACAGTACATGCACATACACATATATACACACACTCAGATACATGCATACACTCTCAGATATATACAGATACATATATACACAATCAGATACATGCATACACACTCAGATATATACACAATCAGATGCATGCATACACACTCAGATATATACACAATCAGATACATGTATACACGCTCAGATATATACACAATCAGATACAGTACATGCATACACGCTCAGATATATACACAATCAGATGCATGCATACACAGTCAGATATATACACAATCAGATGCATGCATACACACTCAGATATATAATACACTAGACACAACCGCAACATACTGTGAGATGAATGCTTACATATGTAGCCTTGTAATGGGCAGCCAGCTTCTCTCCTCCCCTCTCTGTCCTGCTGTCCTCTCAAACTCTGTGCAGCTCTTTCCTCTGCCTTCCCACACACACTCACAGCTCCTCTCCAATACATTGGTCTGTCAGACTAAACAGTCCTAAGAGGACTCCAGTAGCCGGAACTAGAAGCAAAGCATCGGAAAATGCGACCAGCTGGTTCCATATCCCTCCACAGAGAGAAACAAGTCCCATGTAATTAGGGCTGTTTCCATCCTGACAATTACAAATATGTGAAGATAGGTGAACATTTGATGCATATTATTGGAAGCAAGATTCTAATTAAGCATTTATGGGGTTGCTATGGGGGTGTTGGAAGAGTTTTTGTGGGTACCCTGGTGACTGGTGTCTGGGAGTCAGGCAGTGAGAAACTCGGGCAGAGGATGTAAAAACCGGACTGTCCTGGTGAATCCCGGACAGGTGGCACTCCTATCCCCCAGGACAGCACGCCGTAGTCTCCTCAGAGAGGCAGCACGCAAAAGAGGACAACAGGCATTTAGAAACAGAGGAAGCACCATTGTCTCCTCATTAAAATGGTTGTAAACTCACAAAAAAAACCCTGCTAGACAAAGGCATAACGAGCTAGTATATGCATCGCATACTAGCTCATTATGAAATACTTACCTTAGATGTAAGCTGTTGCAGCGGTCCCCATACACCGCTGTGACCGGTGGTGTGTCTCCCGGAGTTATTTCTGGGTTCGTGGGAGTCTCCGCTCATGGCACGGCTACTGAAGAAACGGATTGAGTGAGCCGTTTCTTCAGTGAGCATGTGCCGATGGCGTTGGCTCATGCGGATACAATGAATATCTCCTAAACTGTGCAAGTGTAGGAGATATTCACAGTACCTACAGGTAAGCCTTGTTATAGTGTAAGGGTTTACAACCACTCTAATAAAAGTGAATATAGATATTTCAAAATCGTTACTGTTTTTTGCAAAACAACCAGTGAGATGTTTAACAGACAGTATAGTTACATAGAATATTGATTTTTTCATTTTGACCATAGTTCTTCTTTAACCCTTTCCCTGCCTGGTCCATACATCCGTTTCTCCCTCTGCTATAAGCTCATGGTCACTTCAATGACCATAAACTTATAGCAGAATTGTTCAGCAGACTCAGAACAATTCTGTAACTCTGATCAGTGTATTATAACCCACTGATCAGAGTTATTAATCCCTAATGTGAGAACCTCCCCCCCCACCCTGTCCCCTGCCTCTTCACCTCCACTAACTCCCACCTAAAACTACTCCCCCAATCGCCTTTACTATCCCCTTCACCCCCCTTCTTTCCCCCCAGCATTGATTACCCCCCACACCCGATCGGACGCCCCCAGCAATCCCCATCCCCTGCAGCTAGCATCATTAGCCAGCATCCGTGCTCTTCCACTCCCTCCGCCTTTAGGTGCTGCATGGGGCTTGGGGGGATCCAGATGTGTGACTCATCACTCAGATCACCCCCTATACTGCCCCCGCACCCCCGATCCATGGCCGCTCTGAACGGCATCCCTCCTTCCCTCCCGCCGCCTGCAGCTTCTCCCTGCACTGATCTCCGGCGATCTGTCAGGCTGTGAAGCATGGTGAGGGGAGGGAACGGTGTGGTTGGGGGGTGAAGTTGGGACTTGGGGGGGGCTTGGTAAACATGTGTTTACCAAGCTCCCCCCTGTAGAAGAGTGGGCGCAGGCAGCGATCACTACAGATTGCTCCTAGATGTCCCACTGAGAGCTGATATATAGTAACCGCAAGTGTTACTATGTATAAGGCTGTCATTTCATTTCATGAATGAGGAATCTCTATACAGATTCCATATTTCATTTAAGTAAAGTGCTGCAGAAAAAGGGACTTTCTCTGTCTCAAAAAAAAAGATATGGGGTCTCTTTAGACCTCTGATATCTCACCAAAAAACCCCACCCCAAAAAAAAATTCCCCAAAAAATATTTAAAAATATAACTGTAAAAAAAATTACAAGGACAAAAACAAAAAAAAAAGCAAAAACATAGTGAGACCCTGTGACTTTTTTGGGGACAGGCAACCCCCCCAGGTCTGCCTGCACAGTGACGCCACCCCTTCCTCCCGCACTCACCCCACCAAGGTGACGGTCTCCCCCGGCACTCACCCCTCCTGGCTTCCTCGGGAGAAGGCGGAAGACAATAGCGAATATTAATTGTCACAAGTGGGTGGGTTCAGCCCAGCCTTTTTTAAGCCAATTAGAGCCTCAGGCTCTAATCATGTGGCTTGAAAAAAAGAACTCATACAAACCGACACCCTGCAGGGGGGCAGTGCCGATCTGTCTGCTGATCCCCGCTGAGCAGACGGATGACAGGTCCGTGTCCACTCCACTGATGCAGAGCGGACACGGAAACAGCCCGATATTCTCTATGGGGCGGTCGGATGGAAACAGACCTGTCCAATTCCATCCGATGCCATCCGATAAGATCTGCTAGATTATAGTTACATAGTTAGTCAGGTTGAAAAAAGACACAAGTCAATCTAGTTCAACCATAAAAAAATAAATAAATAAATAAAATAAAAAATATCATACAATATCATATACCCAATCCTATATCCACAGTTGATCCAGAGGAAGTAAAAAAAAACAGAAAAGCATAATCCAATTTGCTACAGCAGGAGAAAAAATTCCTTCCTGATTCCAAAGAGGCGATAAGATTTTCCCTGGATCAACTTTACCTATAAATGTTAGTACCCAGTTATATTATGAACGATTGATGAGGAATGGAATCCATATCCATCTGTTTTTATTTTAATTGACTTTTTTTTATACTGGCCATGTGCTTTCATAAAATGTATGCTCTGTAGAATGGAATGGAAATTTCAATCATATGAGTTACAGTCTTTTTTGGGGAATATGGGGGAGGAGGTGACGGATGTGTGGGGGTGGGCACCCTGAGTGTCCCCAAAAGGACTCATGCACATGGTACCCCCAGGTGATGTGTTTAGTGAAGTTGGGATTGTATTGCAATAGGATGGTATATTGAGGGTTATTTAAGAAATGCAAATCCACTTTGCACTACAAGTGCACTGAAAGTGCACTTGGAAGTGCAGTCGCTGTAAATCTGAGGGGAAGATATGAAATGAGAGGAAGCTCTGCTGATTTTATCATGCAATCATGTGCAAGCTAAAATGCTGTTTTTTTATTTTCCTTGCATGTCCAAGTGCACTTGTGGTGCAAAGTGGATTTTCCTTTAGTAAATAAACCCTATTGTGTTATTCATTATGATTATTGTATATTTCTATTAGTGTATACAATAGACAATACTGATGGCTTCTGAAGAAGTGGATTATGTCCAAGAAACACGCTGAACAAAAAAGAATCAGAGTGTATGTCAAGATAATATATTTTGATTAGAATTTTTTGCAGTAGTGTGCAAATATTTTTTTATTTTGTCTAATATCGATTAATAAACATAACGTTTTATTGTAAATATTGTGCCTCCAAAGTCTCAACTTAGGCTATTTTACCTTCAATATATTGATACATTTAGGCACGTGGCACTATTTTTACAGTCATTTTAAAATCAAAGGAGACTTTTCAAGTAAGCTTATATTGGACTGTCAAAAATAACTATTGTTTATAATGCTAGTACAATGCTGATGGTATAAAATGAAAGTGTATTTATACTATGACCATAACTTTCTGCCACTGTTGCAATACCAGATCTTGGCATAGAGGCAATGTAATTTTCCATTGCTTACCTATAATAATAAATTTCTGTTAACAAGATGCTTTAAGGTTGAACTACTAAAGGTAAAAAGACTGTCCACTTTGCAAGAGAAGTTGCACATTGCAAGGGAATTTTCAACCCCGAATTTAGTAAATGAGTTGAGCTTCTGCTAACTTCCATCATCCAATCATATGAAGCCAAAATGCAGTTTTTTTTTCCATGCAAAAAATGAGTGTTATCCCTCATGCAACTTAGTGATTCATACAATAGTTCTTAAAACCAGCCCTCATTGGGGTTGATTTGCTAAAACTGGAGTGTGTAGAAACCAAACCACCAATCAGCTTTCAGGTTCTTTTTTCAAAGCCTAAAGCAGTTGTATGCCCGCAAAAAAAGGCACCGAATACTAGCTCATTATGAAATACTTATCTTAGAATGAAGCACCGAGACCGCCTCCTGGTCACCGCTGAGGGAGCTGACATGTTCTCTCTGCGTTTCTTCTGGGGTTTGCGGCTCCGGCGCTGTGAGTGACCGGAGCATGCGCACAGGAGTCCTCTTTCTGGCAAGGAGCTCTGATTTTCCGGCAGCACCCGCCGGACCTACATAGCGCATGTGCTGCTGACGTCAGAGACTGCATGCGAGGTGAATATCTCCTAAATCGTGCAGGTTTAGGAGATATTCATTTTACTTTCAGGTAATCCTTATTATAGGCTTTCCTGTAGGTAAAAGTGTGAAAGCGGGGATATACAACCGCTTTAAAGTGCATGTAAAAAAAATATTGTAACAGGCAGGGTATTTATGACAGAAGATACCCTATTGGACTATTCTGCCATAAAAGCATCCTTCTGCCTGTCAGCTGTCATGCACACTGAGCTACTCATGCGCAGCTCAGCGAACATTTACAACCCCTGCAGTGGCGACGTGACTACCGCGCACATGCGCAGGAGTGACATCAGCCCGATCTATCAAACGTCCGAAGGCACGGGACCTGGAAGACCGTGCAAAGTTGGAAGTTCCAGGGGCCCGCCGGATCGATCCCACTGCAGCGCTGAAGGGCACCATTTAACAGGTAAGTCTGCCATAATGTACATTATGGCATAACCTACCTGGGGAGTCCTAAAAAGCTAATTTTATAGTGGACTTTCCTTCTGCTTTAACTGAACAGGCTCAAGTTAGAAGCCGAATGGCTACCATGCACAACTGCACCAGATTTTGTACTCTCAAGTTTTAGTGAATTAACCCCATTGAGACATCTCAAGTCTCCCGCGAGGTGCGAGAGCCTCCCGCATTTCAGAGGCGGCTCCCGGACACCTGCAAGTGCTGCCCGATATCCTGGCTGCGGGTCTGATCCTGGATGGTCCCCTGGTTCACAGTCAGGGATGATCAGTGCAGCAGGAGGGACAGCTGTATAACTGACATCCGCTTCTCCTTCTCTCCCTTCCCGCAGCTGTCAGCTAAAAAGCTATACAGGGAGATCAGTGATCACAGCTGTCCCTCCTGCTGCACCTGTCATCCCCAACTATTCCCTGTATCCTCCTCCTCCAGCCCCCCTCCGTGTCCTTCTACCCCCTGTTCTTCTCCCCCCATTCTTCTACGACTCCCCACCGTGTCCTTCACCCCCTCCTCTGTTCTTCTCCGGCTCCCTGTCCTCCTCCTCCACCCTCCCTCGTCCCCCACAGCCGGCTTCCCGAATCCCCTCTCCCGCCGGCTGTGGGGATCTGTCAGGATGTAGAAAGGAGGTAGGGACGGGTCATTTACCGGCCCCTTCCTTTTCTGAATTGGACACAGAGAGCGAGATCGCTCCTGCGTCCTGTGAAAATGAGCAGAGTAACCTGTGTTTAACTCTGCTCAGTTTATGAATGGACAGGAGCCGTTGTCTCTTGTCCATGCATCTTCAGTGCTGAGAAAGGGACCGGGGAATCCCTGTCCTCAGCCTCTTTCTCTGTCTCAAAGGGGAGATGTCAGGGGTCTGTTTAGACTCCTGATATCTCACCAACCCCCCCCCCCCCCCAACATGGTTGATTAAAAGAAAATGCAAAACATATTAAAAAATGAAATTGTAAACAAAAATTATAAAAAATAAAAACTACTGACATCACCCCCTACCAACACTGTCCACTGCCCCAACCCACTTCCCCAAAAGGCATTAAAAAAAAATGTAAAAAAAACAATAAGTAAAAATGAAAACTACTGACACCATCCACTGCCCTGCAAAAACCATCACCGCCACATACTCCCCACCCCTTCCCCAGAAGCACTGTGAATAAAAATATTTAAAAAAATTATTTAAAAAAAATAATAAACAACAAAATTATAAAAAAATAATAGAGAAAATAATAAAAACAAAAAACTACTGACGCACTGCTCTACTGACACTGTCCACTACCCCCACCCCCAATCATTGTGAAAAAGAAAAAAAGAAAAAAATAAATTGTAAAAAATAATAAAAAAAATAAAATTGTAAAAAAAAATAATAAAAATAAAGAACTATTGACACATCCACTGCCCTACTGACACCATCCTGCACATACTATTCACCACTGTACTCTCCACACTCCTCACATGCACATTATACCCACCTACATACACTCCGCACTCCTCTCCTGCACCTACTACCCACCGCCATACACTCCGCACTGTACATTCCCTATTTAACATTACTACATTCTGCACTATGTAAGTCATCTCAGACTCTATAAAACCACACCCCATTTAAGCAACTCGCAATATGTAGCACAGTTTAAGCCACGCCCACCTCCCCGAAATGAGTTTTTGCAGGTTGGAATGACTGCCATTGTGTCAGCTATAGATTCCAAGCTGCTCAGATGAAATTGTTAACGGATCTTAAATCCATGTGAACACATACAGTACATATGAAACACAATCATATTAATTAAAAAAAATATTTTATCAAATCATTGTCATAACCATATTTTATCCCTCTAAAGACAGTGTTCAGGTCCCTGCATACTGTATAGCTTATATCTAAGAGCATTCTATTTGATAACATATTACTTTTTTCCTTGCCTCTGATTGGATATTCTTTTCAAAGTAAAACTTTGCCACATTCAGTAAGCTCTGGGGCAAATTCTCTTGCAAAGTGTAACTTCCCTTGCACATTTACCAGCCTATTTGTCTTTAGTAAATTAATTCCTTTGACTAGTCATGTAGTTACTAGTTAGCTTCTATTAAGGAGTTTACTGGTTTTGCATCTTTTAAGCCTTCATTGGTTATTGAAATTTGTGCCCTTTGTTAACAAATTTGCCATCTTTTCCGCTTTTAATCCAAATACCTAGCTAAAGTTTATGGCCCAAGGTCATTTGTCTTGTGTCTTGATTTAGGGTTTGTATTATAGACGCATCAGCTTCTTTCTCAAAGTAAACAGCTCATCAACATAAATACAAGCATAGATCCATCAGTCAGTTAGTCAGTCTGATGTGTACAAATAGGGGTCTGGAATGCTGCTCAAAAAATTCTCTTGTGTAAGCAATTCATTTATTTTGCTATTCCACATTGTACCAGCTTGATTCAGCCTTTAAATACTGTTTGTAGCTTTTTTACCAAGTCTGGTCTCTGTGTATCCTTAAAGAGGAACTGCAGTCTGCTCACATATTCAGCTGATAGCTATACGGCTTTCAATACCATCTCTACGCTGATGACACTCAACTCTTTCTCTACCCCTCAACCCACTCTTTCAGTCTCCTCACGTATCACTATTTTACTATCAGATATATCAGTCTGGATGTCACACAACACACATCACATGACACAACAAAAGCTCTTAATTCACTCCCTGGTCATCTCTCGCCTCGATTACTGCAACTCCCTACTCATTGGCCTACCTCTGTATACTCTATCCCCCCTTCAGTCCATCATGAATGCAGCTACCAGACTCATCCACCTTACCAATCGCTCTGTCTCTGCTACTCCTCTCTGTCAATCCCTCCACTGGCTTCCGCTCACCCAACTAATTAAATTCAAAATACTAACAACTACCTACAAAGCAATCCACAACTCTGCAACCAGGTACATCACTGACACAGTCTCAAAATACCAACCTAATCGTTCTCTTTTTTCTTCTCAAGACCTCCTGCTCTCTAGCTTTCTCATCACCTCCTCCCATGCTTGTCTCCATGACTTTTCCAGAGCCTCTCCAAGCCTATGGAACTCCCTACCCCAATCTGCCCATCTATGTCCTACTCTATTAGCTTTTAGACGATCCCTGAAAACCCTCCTCTTCAGAGAAGCCTACCCACACCTAACAAGTGTATTTTCATTTTGTCAATCTGATCATCCCCCACAGCTACTCCCCTTTGTTCCACTTGACCCTCCCTTTTAGATTGTAAGCTCTAACGAGCAGGCCCTCTGATCCCTCCTGTATTGAATTGTATTGTAATTGTACTGTCTTCCCCCGATGTTGTAAAGCGCTGAGCAAACTGTTGGCGCTATATAAATCCTGTATAATAATAATAATAATAATTTGTAATACAAAACATCTTTGCCATTCTGAAGCTTCCCTCCAATCACTTTGCATATTATTTTATATATACTGTGAATCTGTACTTGTCAAATATGCTGCAGAAATCTCCCTTCACTGAGTCTGGCAGCAGCCATGTTATCTTTGGGCTGCTGAAGCTGCTGCCTGTTCACTTTCTGGATTTACACAGACACACAGAGGCACACCTCTAGCCCTGCAGCTCTGATTGGCCCTCTTATGATTCATGGCCCCTCTCTTCCTGGCAAACTCTCCCAGGAGTGAGAGATAGAGCTGTGCATGATTTCATTTTTACCAGACAAGAAACAGGAAGTGGGCTGTATAAGGTATTTACTGGCAAAAAAATAAATCATTTTTACTATCCAAAGTAAAACAAAAAAGGACACATATTTAATAGATGGAAAGTTGAAAAAATGACTGAAGGTCTGCTTGAAAGCAAACCTGTGTTTTGCTAGGAGAAAAGAGAAAATGATTTTAGAGGGAGTGCAATAAATCCACGTATACAACCGCAGATATGATTCAAATATGTGCTACAAATAATAAATACAATGTTGCAAAGTTACAATCTTTTTGTGTAATTGTATTTCAGGTTGTCTTCAGACTATTGAGATTTCACATGCAACTTGATTTGCACATAATCGCATGACAATGGAAATCACATTGTCTTCAATGGTGCCCATTCACATCATTGCAACTCACCATGGTGTGATTTTGGAAAACGTTCAAACGTTGTGAACCAAGTCTCATTCACCATACAAAGAATGTCTTCCCTAACCACTTAAGCCCCGGACCATTTGGCTCGCAAAAGATTAGAGCACTTTTTGCAATCCGGCACTGCGCCGCTTTAACTGACAATTGTGCGGTCGTGCGACGTGGCTCCCAAACAGAATTGACGTCCTTTTTTCCCCACAAATTGAGCTTTCTTTTGGTGGTATTTGATCACCTCTGCGGTTTTTATTTTTTGCGCTATAAACAAAAAAATAGCAACAATTTTGAAAAAAAACACATTATTTTTTACTTTTTGCTATAATAAATATCCCCAAAAAATATATAAAAAAACATTTTTTTCCCTCAGTTTAGGCCGATACGTACTCTTCTACATATTTTTGGTAAAAAAAAAATTCGCAATAAGCGTTTATTGATTGGTTTGCACAAAAGTTATAGCGTCTACAAAATAGGGGATAGTTTTATGTCATTTTTATTAATATTTTTTTTTTTTTTACTAGTAATGGCAGTGATCAGCAATTTTTATCGTGACTGCGACATTATGGCAGACAGATCGGACACTTTTGGCGCTATTTTGGGACCATTCACATTTGTACAGCAATCAGTGCGATTAAGAATGCATTGATTACTGTGTAAATGTGACTGGCAGTAAAGGGGTTAACCACTAGGGGGCTCTGTAGGAGTTAAGTGTGTCCTAGGGAGTGATTCTAACTGGGGGGGGCTATGTGTGACACGACACTGATCACCGCTCCCGATTACAGGGAGCTGTGGTCAGTGTCACTAGGCAGAATGGGGAAATGCTTGATTACATCAGCATTTCCCCATTCTTCCTCTCTGTGAGACGATCGCGGGTACCCCACGGACATAGCGGCTCGTACCCACAAGCCTTTTCTAAAAAGGCAACGTACAGGTACGTTAGTATGCCTGTATGTCCTTCTGCTGACGTATATCGGCGTGAGCCGGTCGGCAAGCAGTTAAACAAGTAAATTATGCTTATTGCACAGCACCACATGTGTTCTGAACTCTATATCAAATGTGCTTTAACTATGTTGTCCATCACAACCTTCAGAAAGGCTCTGTCACCAAATGGGATGGACTTCAAATTATAAAGGTCAAATCTGTATTTTCATCAATGACTCCAGATCTCTTATGCCCCGTACACACGGTCGGACTTTGTTCGGACATTCCGACAACAAAATCCTAGGATTTTTTACGACGGATGTTGGCTCAAACTTGTTTTGCCTACACACGGTCGCACAAAGTTGTTGGAATTTCCGATCGCCAACAACGCGGTGACATACACGTACGACGAGACTAGAAAAGGCCGGTTCAGAACCAAGCGCGGCACCCTTTGGGCTCCTTTTGCTAATCTCGTGTTGGTAAAAGTTTGGTGAGAGACGATTCGCGCTTTTTCAGACTCGTGGCTTTCAGATCGTTTTCTGACGTTCAGTTTGTGCTTGTGGGTTTGTATCTGCTCTTCAGTGCGTGCAGTCAGTTCGTATCGGAGTTTTCTGTGTGATCTTGCCTGCTCGTTGCTGTTTTTCAGGTCGCTCTTCACAGGCCTTGCTGTTCTTCAGTGCATTCTGTTACTTCGTTCTGAGCAGCCGACCGTTTTCTAGCCATGTTTCGTATGCGTACTCCTCGTAGAGTTCGTGCTGTGTGGGGGCTTGGTGTTGGGGTCCTGACCTTGACACAAGTCCAGTCCATGAACAGGGTGGGGAGGAGTTCATGGACCAAGAATTGGTTGCTTCAGCGTGACCAGTTCTGTCATATGCCTTTGCTCCGTGAGATCCGTGAGAATAATCCTGATGATTTCAGGAACTTTCTCAGGATGACGGACCCCGTGTTTCACCGTCTGTTGGCTTCGCTGACCCCCTATATCAGCAAGCAGGATACCTGCATGAGCCATCACTCCGGAGCAGAGGTTGGTCGCTACCTTGCGGTATTTGGCCACAGGGAGAAGCCTGCAGGACCTCAAGTTCTCGACAGGCATCTCCCCCCAGGCTCTGGGGATCATTATCCCAGAGACCTGTTCTGCCATCATACAGGTCCTGCAGAAGGAGTATATGAAGGTAAGATTTTTATCCTTTAATATCACATTTTATTGTATTGAATGTTTGCTAATATATTGTATTTCTTTCCTCCCTAATTACCATGATTGTAATATGCTGTGAATGTCCCCTTGGTCCTCATGCATGCTGGATTTTTATGTCATTATTATTTTAGGTCCTTCATACATATTTGCCCTTCAATAACCTCCCCAGCATGGTGTCTCCTGCCCTATATTCACCTCATGTAGTCACTTAACAATGTATTTTATCAGCTCCATAGTAGTGCTTTACCCCAAACACCCGCTAAAATGTTTGGAAATGTTATTTTTGATTTAAATTCAGGCAGAGGGCCAGAGGCTTTTTTTTGTGGTGTCCCCAAATGTTTTGTAACCCTCCCTCCCCCAACTGCTAAGTCAGCTGATCCCAATTCTCTATCCTCAATCATCTATCTGCTGACTTTGCCAAACCCATACACACTATACCCATCTCTTTACTGGTCAGATTTATGGATGAATTCCCCAAAGCATGTAGTGCAAGGGCCTACCTGTATAATTTCCAATGGTACTGTTTAAAGTTCTTGTATCCTATTATGATCTTGATTGGTAATAGCAGAATGTCCAAATGTGCTCAAATGTGTACAGTGTGTATTTATATCTTTGTATTATGACACTTCTTACCTGTCCAGTGGGCTGCCAATAGTGTAACTAAGGAGGGGCTGTTCCAAGTAATACCCTGTATTTAGGCATTCATCTCTCAATGAAGTGAAGAGGGTTACCTGTCCAAGAGTTCCCCCCCCCCCCTATAATGTTAGAAATGGCCCATGAGAGGGGGGGAGGGGGAATATGATAGGTGTACCTTATACTTTGTTGTTGTAAAATTTCCCTTAATAAATGCTATCTGGAGGTTGACCCATAATGTTTGTGTCTAATCTGCTTGCCATGTTTCTGTGAAAAAATAGTAATGTTTATTGTTTTTTCCTCAACAGTTTCCTTCCACGCCACAGGAATGGCAGACTGTGGCCTTCCACTTTGCCCAGCGGTGGGACTTTCCTAACTGCGGAGGGGCAATTGATGGGAAACACGTCCACATCGTCCCACCACCCAACTCGGGGTCGTACTATTATAATTACAAGGGGTTTAATAGTATAGTGATGTTGGCGGTGGTGTTGGCTAATTACGACTTCTTGTATGTGGACGTGCGGAAGAATGGCCGGATGTCCGATGGTGGAGTCATCGCCCAGACGGAGTTCTACAGGCGTCTCCAGAATGGCAGCTTGGACTTGCCACCTCCAGAGGACAATGTTGAAGGTCTCCCATTTGTGTTTGTTGCTGATGAAGCGTTTGCGCTGGGGGACCACCTGATGCGGCCATTCCCGATGAGGACCCTCACCCCGGAACAGAGGGTTTTTAATTACCGGCTGGCCAGAGCCCGAAGAGTGGTGGAGAACACATTTGGAATCCTGGCCAGCCGGTTCCGACTATTTCTGACACCCATCCATATGGCGGAGTATAAACTGAACCATATTATACTGGCGTGCTGTGTTCTCCATAATTTTTTAAGAAAACATTCAGCCAACTATGCTGGCTCAGTTGGGCCTGAGGCCGGAATACCAAATACATCAACAATGACGGCGCTTGAAAGCGGCCGTCCTGGCTTGCCCTCCCTGAGTGCCCGTGATGTCCGGTTACGATACCTGGAGTTCTTTGCGGGTAGGGGGGCTATCAATATGCCAGACAATCTGTGACACCTTTTTCAAATAAAAAACAACCAAAAGCAATTCTTGGTGGACATTTACTGCTTGTTTTTGTTTGAGCTGACCCTGACAGAAATGTGTTGAGTGCAGAAAATGTCGTGATTGGGTAACCTTATAAAGAATAGTGTTGGCTGGTACTTCCTAAATGCAAAAACACATTTCACTACAAGTGCACTTGCAACTGCACTGAACCTGCACTTGTAGTGCAAAGTGTATTTGCCCTTAGGAAATAACCCCCATTTTTGCATAAAACAGCAATTACATCACCCCAAAAGTGTTGTAGTGTTGAGACAATAATCCACACATTCTTGAGTAAGGCACTTTTTTATACCTGCACAATCACATGTGCATTTACCAAAGGTTTTTAAAACAAAACAACATGTTTGTTGTATAACAATTTTTTGGGGGGGCATTATCAAAAATCGAAATATCCATTTCAGATAAAACAGGCCTGTGTAAAACCAACAAGAAAGCCAAAAAACTTGAACTTACAAAGTTCACATATGGTAAAACCTGAAGGCTATATCAGACATCAGTATTTAGGAACTGGGTTTGATATAGCGTTCAGATGGGGGGAAATCACCCCTGGAAAAGCCAAATTTGGAAGATGCACACCAATTTACGAATGTCAACATGTGCTATCTGCCATCAGGGGGGATCAAGGGACGTGTTTTTGGGGAGCAAGCCCTTCCTCAACGCTACTTTATAATTGAGGAAGGGGTTGCACCCCCAAAACGCGTCCATTGATCTCCCGTGATGGCAGATAGCACATGTTGGCACACTGTGTGCATCCTCCAAATTTGGCTTTTCTAAACATTGTAAACATTTTAGTAAGATAAAACAGGTGATTTTGTGGGGTTTAAATTCGCCCCAAAACATCAATGATGTTATTATTTTTTTTAATAACATCACTGATTTGTTGCTGGATGTTTTGCAATTGGAGATTACACCCCATGATCTCCCCAATCAGTATCTGGGCACTTTCAGATGTAAAGCGTTCTGGATCCCGATCACCTAAAAAGAGATAAAGAACAAAAAAAACAGGTCTCAAAAATCTGCCAACATCCATCTCTTTTACCTGAGCCTGTGGTTGCAGACACTCACCTGTTGTGGTGCCAATCTCCACCACATCTTCTTCTTCCTCCTGCTCAGCTTCTTGTGTTGGTATTTCCCCTTCTTCCAGAGAGGGGGGGTCTCTGGTGTCCTGGGATGAGGGGTGTCCTCCGAGTCTTTTCTCCCCTATGTAAAACAAAAATGGTATAATTAGCACACAGATATTTGATGACAGAACTAGAAAGAGGAAACATTGCTTGGAAGTGGGGTACAATTTTCTATTTTAGCCGAGTTCAAAGATGTCTTTTTTTCATTGTCCTTTGTCAAGCTGCAATACTTTACCTGTTTGGTACAAGCTTCACACATGTAACCCCCCCTATAGTATACACTGGAGCATCAGTGTGCCCCCCCTAATAAAAATGGTGTTCTTGTGTCTCACACTAGTGCTCCAGTGTCCAGATGTGAAAATAGCTGCTCAGTGTCCTCTCCTTACACACAATCTAGTTTGCATTTAATTCTAGTAACAAACCCATCTACACAAACAAATATTTGGCATCCAAGTAGGCCCAAAAAAAATGTGGGAAAATGCATATGGCCTAAACAATGGTGTTCTAGAGGCCGAAAGAAAAATGTTTGATACAAACGAATAATGGGCCCATGAACATTAAAGTTGACCTTTTTAAACGTTACAATTACTAAAAGCATATGGAGCAGAACGAACAGAATAAAGACAGAAAGAATATGAACACAGCACAACTACTTACTTTTTTGCAGCACTCTCCAGATCTTTCGGTACTGCTCTGGCTCTCTCAACTTCAGGTCCGACCACCGCTTCCTGAGCTGATCTTTAGACCTTCGTACCCCGAAATTCCGCTCAAGACTCCTGACCACTTTACCAATGATTTTGGCCTTTCTGATGTTGGGGTGGGGGTAAGGCCCATATTTTCCGTCATAGTCGGACTTCTTCATGATGTCGACCATCTCCAACATCTCCCCAAACAACATATTTGTGGCCTTAAAACGTCTCCTTCTGGATCGGGACGTGCCTGGATCCGGGCTTTCCTCCTCCTCCTCCTCGTTGTTAGAATTATCACGCACCTGTTGTAACTCCGCCATCATGCTCTTCCCCCACTGCGCCGAACGAAAAGGGGCGGGGAATAGACTAGAAAGAACGTCAGGGGCGGGCGGAGTTACACGCATGCGCAGTGTGTATAAAGCGTAACACGCGTGCGTATTACGTACGATCTGTGAGCGGAGGAAGGAGCATTGGACGCGCCGATCGTAAGAACGAAGGTAAGAGACAAACTTGGGCCTATACTGTTTCTAGATTGAGGCCTATATTGTAACAAGATTAGGAGAGTTTGGTCTGACATTAGGCTTTGTCTTGTGTTGTGTCTTGCAGTGAACATGGATATCTTAATGAGAGATACTGACTTCATGTCACTATTCATTGATATGCTAAGTGAGCTGCCCTGTCTGTGGGAGATTACCCACCCCCATTTCAAGAACCAAGCAAAGAGGAAGGCAGCACTGGAGCAATTGTGTGAAATTGTGAAGCAGGTGATCCCCACGGCAGACATCACTTATTTAAAGATATTAATTGGTTGCCTGAGGAGCACATATCTGAGGGAGCGCAATAAAGTCCTGGATTCACAGAGATCCGGAGCAGCAGGTGACATCTATGTCCCCAGGATGTTGTACTACGACAGGCTGCACTTTCTGGCAGGCCAGACTGCACCCAGGTCATCCCTCTCCAGTCTTCCTTCCACGCTTCCTTCCCCCCCGGCTGAGGCTTCTGACGCCCAACCTGGGCCTTCCAGGCCATATGTGGAGGAGCCCAGATTGAGCCAGGTATAGCATTCCTCTAAATATTTCTGCTTGTCCAATCAATGATGTTACCTAGATGTTATTTGGGAGTACTAATTTAGGATTGTGATTGATGATGCCAAAACTAAAACCATGTCCCTTTTTCATACACAGGGAAGTCTCAGCCAGGAGGTGGCCGGGCCGAGCCGGCTGGCTGATATCAAGGTCCCTCCACCCCCCCTGAAAACAGAAAGTGGCAGTAGGACGAGTGCCCTAGAGGAGGCGGCTATCAGATTTTTTTGGAGGGCTACAGAGGTCCTGGGAGCACCACACACCAGGCAGGAGAACATTGCTGCATTCATTGCCTATAAAATGCAGAGGATGGAGGAGGGCCAACAAGCCATGTGTCAGGCCCTCATATCAGAGGCTCTGGAGAAAGGTGTGAGGGGCCAAATTACACCTCACACACAGCTTTGGGATGGTCCTCCTCCTCCTCCTGCAGGTCCTCCTCCTCCTCCTCCCTCTCCTCCAGGTCCTCCCAGTCCTCCTCCTCCTCCTCCTCCAGGTCCTACTCCTCCTCCTGCCACATCTCCAACTGCACAGCCACAGCCCGGAAGGAAGTGTGAAAGGAAGACCAGAGAGTGATTGCCCTGGATCCAGTCTGGTCGGCCAAAAGATGCAGCCTCTTGTGGTACCACAGCCTGGGGACACTGATGTCATCTGCTGCTATCCGAGTCTCTGTGAATCCCGGACCAGACTGCCCTCCTTTACATATGGACTCCTCAGGCCACCAATTTTGAGGTTTAAGAATTGATGTCTGCCGTGGGGGTCCCAGGCTTCACTAATTTCTGCTGTTGATCCAGTGTTGCCTTCCTCTTTGTTTGGTTCTGATACCTTAATAAAGGATTTTTGTTTTTAATTATACTCTCCTATGTGTTTTACTTCAAAAATGACAGTTTGTTTGTGAGGATTCAGGTACATTTCTAATATACAATGTGAAATGAAAAAGGGACACCAACAACAAAAAATCTCCTGGAGATTAAATAATAAAAGATATCAACGGTGTTGGGGTAACTTGACACACAAAACACACACAAAAATATTCTGGAGTAAAAATAAAAATAACATTGAACAAAGATCAGCCTTGGAAAAAATCCAAACATTAAAGAAAAAAAAAGGCTTAAAAACAAAAAAAAAAACATAAAAAATATAAAACTGTCAGATGTGACAACTAATAACAATATATTCAGGGAATCCCACTAAAAAAACACAAATAAAAGTTTGTGAGAAGTGTGTGTGAATATGAGCAGCAAAACTACTTAATTCTTGTCACATTATAAAGAAGAAGAGAGTGCGCTGTATTAAACCATTTTTTACATTGCAGCGTGACGAAAGTGATGTATCCATTGCGAACGCTAAGTTTACCAGAACGAGCTGTCCCGTGTCGGAATTTCTTCTGAGCATGCGTGGCACTTTGTGCGTCGAAACAGGCCACACACGGTCGGAATTGACGCGATCGGATTTTGTTGTCGGAAAATTTTATCTCCTGCTGTCCAACTTTGTGTGTCGGAAAATCCGATGCAAAATGTCCGATGGCGCCCACACACGGTCGGAATTTCCGACAACACGCTCCGATCGGACAATGTCCATCGGAAAATCCGACCGTGTGTACGGGGCATTATAGTATTAAAACATCCGGAACACCCAATTATTTTATAAACAATCTATTTTCCATCATTCCAACTCAGCTACCATATATTCTTTCAATGTGGGAAGGGTATAATAATCCAGTCCAATCCGTGTATGGATGAAATCTATACACTGGGGGAGAACCTCTGGGGGAATCTAGGATGGAAAAGGACCTGGGGGTCCTAGTAGATGATAGGCTCAGCAATGGCATGCAATGCCAAGCTGCTGCTAACAAAGCAAACAGAATATTGGCATGCATTAAAAAGGGGATTAACTCCAGAGATAAAACGATAATTCTCCCGCTCTACATGACTCTGGTCCGGCCGCACCTGGAGTATGCTGTCCAGTTCTGGGCACCAGTGCTCAGGAAGGATGTACTGGAAATGGAGTGAGTACAAAGAAGGGCAACTAAGCTAATAAAGGGTCTGGATATTAGTTATGAGGAAAGGTTGTGAGCACTGAAACTTATTCTCTCTGGAGAAGAAATGCTTGAGAGGGGATATGATTTCAATTTACAAATACCATACTGGTGACCCCATAATAGGGATAAAACTTTTTTGCGGAAGGGAGTTTAATAAGACATATGGCCACTCATTAAAATTAGAAGAAAAGGGTTTAACTTCAAACTACGTAGAGGGTGCTTTACTGTAAGAGCGGCAAGGATATGGAATTCCCTTCCACAGGCGGTGGTCTCAGCGGGGGGCATCGATAGTTTCAAAAAACAGGCCACCTTGCCATCTGGACTAATTGAAGCTTTCAATTTTTGATCATTTCTCCCAGGCTTTACCTCTGGGGTCAGCAAATTGAATCTTTGAGGTTTTTGAGGTCTGAGTTTTTTGGTTAAAAAACAGACTTCCTGAATGAAGGCTTTGAAACTCCTTTTCTTTTCTTTTTTCTCTTTTTTCCTTTCCAATGTATGATTAGCTTCTTGAGATGTTCTAATATAGCTATGTCCTTTGTATTTAGGCACTAATGTCTAAATATGAATTAAATCTTTAATTAATAACCAAGGATTCAGGAATGTTACGAGATCTTTTCTCCTTGGTCAGAATAACACACTGCTATTGTTATATACCGAACTTTCTATTTTCACTTTATTATATTTTTTCCAATATGGTTTCAACATGTTCTTTAGTAATTGAACATCTGCTACTTATGGTTCTCTCTGTTATGTATTTTTTGATGCCGACTATCATGCTCTTTGTAATATTGCTGTATATATATTTCTTCATTATTATATTCTTTCTTCCCTTGTTGTTTCATTTATATGTAAACCTGCTGGCTGCCTTAATTTTTTTGTCCACTCGATGGCTTTTAGCCCCACACTGATGCCGCTCTGCTTGTGTGCTGACACCCGGCGGGTAAGCTCCACTGGTGCAGGATGGGCTGATGACAAGACTAGTTCTTTGTCTCCGCCCTTCTTCCACTGCACCAAGAGGAGCCGACTTACATCCTTGCCACTGTCTTCATGATGAGCAGTGAGCGTTCTCCAGCCGGTGACGCGGTGGCGCGTGACGTCATCACGCCCCCCCCCGGGCATGGCGTAGCCACGCACCTCTCCGTCAGAGAGGTGCCTTGAACTCCGCAGTCAGCTGCATTGCATGCAGCTGATCAGGCGGAATGGACTGTCCTATTGGTCCTTGATAAATCAGACCAGGTATTTTATTGCTCACACCCAGATGGTTTGTGTCAGTCTACTGGCCGCCACCGGAATGTCAGCAATGTATGTAATTCTACAAACCTGAGGTAAATACTATGGATATGATGGGCACCATAGGAGCATGGCTTTGCACTCCTGTGTTTGCTCTTGTAGCACCCTGCTCCTGAAGAACAGACGCTATTCTTTTCAACTTTAAGTTAGTTGAAGCTACATTTCGGCTCAGCTTATTATTATCTAAAAATTACTGGTTTCTGTACCAGTTTGGCTGGACTGTGCAAATTTCCATTCGACCATGGGTGATGCTGTCACCATTGGTGGATGTTGTAAATACAGTCTGGTTGGACATATTGAATACTCTTTGCTCAGAGACAGTTCGGTGGGAGTGGTTCATCTGCCGTGCATTCTGGGTAGGGGTATTTAAGGAGCAGACACCATTTTTTAGGGGTGCACGCTTCCTGACCTCATGGCCCTCCTGGCCTGGGGGAATTGCTGCTGCCTAAAATTCTGCCTTGGGGTCGGCGGACCCAAGGCTCAGCTACTAGAAAGAGGCCCAAAGTTTTAGTGGCCTATTGGTCCATAGGATGGTGTCTTTGCTGTCTGGCCTGTGGGAAGAAGCAAGGGACTGTAGCCACCAGGGGATGACTCTTCAGGAAAGGACCGAGCATAAGGCTGGTATCTTAAGAAGAGCCTGGGAACTCAGTCGGAGATGCATATGGGATCAAGCACAGCAATCAGTTTATTCAAGATTGTCAGGTCTGTGGCAGAGACCGTATCAAGCACAGCAATCAGTTTATTCAATATTGTCAGGTCTGTGGCAGAGATCGTGTCAACCACCATAAGCAGTTTTATTCATGATTGTCAGGTCTGTGGCAGGGACCATATCCGAGCATCGTATCAGCTGCTAGGTTGGTGAGAGAGACCTATCCGTTGGTTGCTAAATCCAGCTGTGGAGTTGCTGCTCGCTGGATATAGGAAATACCTTTAACCGCAAAATTCAAGGTACCTGAATCCCTTTCACCCTCTACCCTGTTATTGCATATTTTGTTTCTTCAATAAAACTTGGAAAAAGGACTAAGTTTGGAGCCAGTGTCTTCCATTGAATATCTACTATGGGACCTCTATGATGAATGCTGTGAAGATGGTAACGGTAAGCCCAAATCTATTCAGCAGCTCCTTCGGGGGTTAGTGCTTCACTGTTATCTTTTTTTACTCTCTCTATCATTTCTACAATAGGTAAAAGTTTGTTCTAACTGCCCTCTTGTTACACTTGTCCGCACAGCGGTAACAATTTGATTGCTGTTGGTAAAATCAGGCGTCCCTTGTGAATGCATCCCAGCAGGTTTATGGACACATGAGCAATTCTTTGTCGTGTGTGTGGACTCATGCAGCCAGCATGTACTCTATCTCTGTGTTTTTATCTCTTCAATTTCTAATGAGTCAAAAATATGTAAGTACTCTTTACCTAGTTACTATAAAATATGGTATAATAAGCTATAGACTATGTCTTGTTGTCTTTGCTATGTTATTATGCCTATATTACTATACACATATATTTATGTTACAGACCAAACAATAATTTACCCAACTGTAAATTTATCCCTGAAGAAGGAAAAGTACATTTCAATGCGACTTTCCGAAACATGCCGGGATTTATGCTATCAATCCTAAACTGCACCTAATTTGTTTTGGAATGTTAGCTTTTGGTGGTATATATTGTACATTTAATTTTGACGTTTATTCATTGATATATATTGTCGCTTAGAGTGAACTGTGTCTACTTTTAAATATCTATTTTTTGTATACCAATAAAGTTGACACCTGGGTGCCCCCCTTTTTTTACATATCTACTTGCTATTACTTCTTTCTGCCCTATCAAGTCCAAGGGGGCGTCCTTTTATGCACTTTGTTGCATTTTCTCTCTTTATAGTTTCAAAAAACTATTAGATAAGCACCTGAATGACCACAACATACAGGGATAAACAAGGTAATACTGACATATAATTGCACACATGGGTTGGACTTGATGGACTTGTGTCTTTTTTCAACCTCACCTACTATGTAACTATATGTGTAATACTGCTTTACGAATGAAAAACACATAGTTGTGCTTACACTAAATAAGTGCACTAAGCATTATGGTAAACAGCATACAACTATTCAAAAGACTATCATCCACATAGGGTACCACAGCAAAGCACGAAACCTCCTGCCGCCCTGAGCTTATTAGTGGGAAATCATGGGGTTTACCACTAATAGGACTATCATGTTGTGGTGGGACACTATGCATGTGGAGGCTTCCACCTCCAGTGCACACTCTGCTTCATGAATGTACAGGAATACTGGCAGAATACTCCAAATTTATTGTCATGCCATTTCTACAGCCTACTAAAACACTTAGTCAGATTGAGATCAAGCTTTAGTGTCTGATATTGAGATTGTTGGCAGCAAAAAAAAGAATGCAATAGGTAAGACAACCTTAAGCTGGCCATATATGGATCAAAATGTGGTCGCTTCATCAGGGACCAGCTGACGTTCAATTTAATGTATGGCCACTAGACATGTTCAGAATGAAAAAAAATTGTTTTGTTTCATTATTTACATAAATTCGTTTAGTTACATTTGTTTCATTAGTTTCATTAGTTTTCGGAATTCGTTTTGTTTATTTGTTTTCAAATCTATTCAATTTTTTCTAATTTTAATTTGGATCGATTTGAAAAGTTTTCGAATCATATTCAAATAGTTTTCGATTTTGAAAAGTTTTTGAATTCGAATAGTGTTCGAATTTCCAAAGAAGATGAAATAGAATAGAAAATAAAGGAATAGAATACAATAGAGTAAATCAAAACAAAATAGGATAGAAAAAGAACAGAATAGAATGGAATAGAATAGAATAAAAAAATAATAGAATGAAAAGAAATATTATAACCATCTTCTGAAATTTGAATAGAATAGAAAAGAATGGAATAAAATCGAAAGATAATAACTATTTTCCAAAATTCAACTAAAATCGTTTTGAATTTGAATAGAATAGAAAAGAATAGAGTAGAATAAAAAAGAATAGAAAATAACACAATAGTATAGAAAAAAACAACAGAATAGAATTAATATAACCATCTTATTTTAATCTATTCTTTTTTATTCTATTCAAATTCAAATTGATTCTATTTGAATTTTGGAAAATGGTTACCGTATTTATCGGCGTATAACAGGCACTTAAAATCCCCTTAAAATCAGGGGAAAATCGCGAGTGCATGTTATACGCCGATCCCCTGCGATCCCCCGCTGACTGAGCAGAGCGATCGCCGGCCGCTGATTTGAAAATGGCGCCGCCGGCGCCGAAATACACAGAGCCGGTCCTCGGCTCTTCTCGGCCACTTTCGGCTCCACTCGAGCGCCGCCCATATACAGATAGCCGAGTGTACTCGGCTAGGTTCACAGTTACGCCCAGTCCCACCCTATGATGGACACAGGGACTGGGCGTGACTGTGAGCAGGAGCTTGCCGAACCTAGCGAAGTACACTCGGTTATCTGTATATGGGCGGCGCTCGGCCCCGCTCACAGTCACGCCCATCCTGGGTGGGACTACGAGTGGAGCCGAAAGTGGCCGAAAGTGACCGAGAGCCGCCAAGAAGAGCCGAGGACCGGCTCTGTGTATTTTGGCGCCGGCGGCACCATTTTCAAACTGCAGTGACACTGACAAGTCACTGCAGTTTAACTGCAGCCTGGGCAAGGCTGCAAATGGACACAGAAAAGCTGCAGATGGGCACTGACAAAGCTGCAAGGCTGCAAATGGACACTGATAAGGCTGCAAATGACACCAAGGCTGCTGACTGCAAGGCTGCAAATGACTGCAAGGCTGCAAATGTCACTGGACAAGCATGCAGATGGACGCTGTGCAAGGCTGCATTGATGGGCATTTAAATGTAAGTTTTTTTCCTTAAAACATTTTTTTCCTTATAATTCCCTCCTAAACTTGGGGTGCGTGTTATACGCCGGCGCGTGTTATACGCCGATAAATACGGTATATTATTTCTATTCTAATCTATTCTATTCTATTGTTTTTTTAATTATATTCTTTTTTTGTTTATTCTATTCTTTTCTATTCTATTATTTTATTTTCTATTTTATTCTATGATTTGCTATTCAAATAAAAATGTATTGTATTCAAAATTTGATTTTTTTAGAAGATGGTTATACTCTTTCTTTTCTATTCTATTCTGTTGTTTTTTTTTCTATACTATTCAGTTATTTTCTGTTCTACAATTTTGGGAAATGGTTGTATTCTTTTGATTCTATTCTATTGTTTTTTTTTTTTAATTACATTCTTTTCTATTCTATTCTAATCTATTCTAGTCTATTCTATTCTATTTTTTTATTCTTTTTTTTTCCATTCTATTATTTTCTTATGTATTCAAATTCAATTTTATTCTATTTGAAATTCGAATTTAGAAGATGATTATATTATTTCTGCTATTCTATTCTATTCTATTCTATTCTATTCTATTCTATTCTATTTGTTTCTATTATATTCTAGTCTATTCTGTTCTTTTGTTTTCTATTCTATTTTGTTCTTTTTTACTCTTTTATTATATTCTATTCTTTTATTTTCTGTTATATTCTTTTCTAGTCTATTTTTTTTTCTATTCCTTTATTTTGTATTCTATTTTATTCTCTTTCAAAATTGGATAACTATCCAAATTCAAAAACTTTTCGAATTCGAAAATTATTTGAATTTGAAAAGTATTCAAAATCGATTTGAATATACTTCGAATTTCATCCGTATTTTTTTTGGTTATTTCGGATTCATTGAAATTCGGTACTATTGTAATTCTGAAATGCGGATACATACGAATTTCTGAAAAACGAAAATTACATGGAGAAGAAAGAGAGGAAAGGAGAGGGGAGGGGCCGAGGAGAAGATCAGCTCACACACAGACTACAGAACTGACAGGGAGAGAGGGAGGGGGAATGCAGAGATGCTCAGGAGAGAGCAGGATGAGGGAGGCATGTCAACTGACCATGGTATCATGGATCAGCAGCCATGATAATAGTGGGCAGTTAAAACAGGACAAGAGAGGAACAGGCAGAATCAACCAGGTATTGTACAACATAGAATGGGACAAATGACACTACAGAAACACTATCCTATATATTATGCCTTAAAGGGGTAGGAGCCTTTTTTTTAGGGTTACAACCACTTTAAAAACCAAAAGCAATACTAACAAAGGTGGACTGCGTAAGGCCATAATGTGTTATGTCACAACCCTGCCCCTGCGCGTTTCATCAGAGGCTGACATTTTCAAGGGGATATGAGATATTATCATATATGTGCTGAAGACAAAGGGAATTATTTTTTGGAGGACTCCAAGAAGCAAAAAGCAGTCTGGAAGAGATCCTGGATAGAAGGAAGATGGCGCCATAGTAAAAAAGGAAGGGGGCTCCATTAACAACAAAGAAAGTCTGTGCAAGGAGGGAACTTCAACCTGGAGAAAACACCAAACCTACAACCCAAGCTAGGTAACTGTTTAGTGAATCCCTGTCACATACATCATCCATGTTCTTTTGCTAGGAAAGATATATAGCTTGTGCATGTGTATATTGTATGCCTATCTTATCTTGTAATAGTCTGTTTGTCATGTATTGTTTTCTTAACAATGTAAGTTTGTGTGAAAATAACATTTTTTTGTTTAATATAGCACAGCAATACACTACAGAGATCTTTTATGCATTCTTGCTTGTACTGCTAAGTGCCCCTAAAGATAAAGCAGAACATATGGGCTTCAGCAGCACAGTGGAGTCCATTATTCACAGATTGTATAATGATTTTGACAGACAATGATATCCTCTGTGTATACATAAACCACCTCTTGCACTCAGTGTGAAATAAAGTAAATTAATAAAAGACATGTAGTGTTGAATAAAATAAAATGAAAATAAAAGCTGAAAACAAGGGATGCTGCACACTATGCAGTGTCAGAATTTTCAGGACATATATATATATATATATATATATATATATATATATATATATATATATATATATACATATATATATATATATATATATATATATATATATATATATATATATATATACATATATATATATATATATATATATATATATATATACATATATATATATATGTATATGTATATATATATGTATATATATATGTATATATATATATATGTATATATATATATGTATATATATATATATATATATATATGTATATATATATATATATATATATATGTATATATATATATATATATATATATACACACAGACGGGAATTTTCTAAGACTGGAGCAGACAAAATATGGAGTTGCTGTGCATGGCAACCAATCAGAGTTTCCACCTTTCATTTTCAAAGCTTAACTGAACAGGATGAAGCTATAGCTTATTTATTACTTTGCAAAGCTGCTGCAGAATCTGTCTGCTAGTTTTTAGTATATCCCCCCCCCCCCCCAATAGTGTATTGTTTCTTTAGGTTTTTGTTAGGATGCCAACTAAAGACACACAGCATCAAGAAAAAAAATTAAACAAAAAAAACTCCAGAGAGTTAAAAATGGTCCCCCACTAGACTTCAGTACTATAGAGATCAGAATTTGAGTGCAGTGATTTTTTGCAAAAATGTAGTGAATACAGGTTGAACCAAATTTTGGCCAGTTCAATCTTAGTGTTCTTGTCGGTTGTCACTGTTTAAAGTTTCAATTTCTGCTTTTCATTAACATTTTTGTTAAATGTTTGTTAAATATTTGCAAGTTTACCAGCTGATACTTATTTTTTTTTATTATTTGTATAATGTGATTTGCAAATAAACATTTAACTCAGGGATTTTTTTTTAAACCTGCTGTATTTGAAAAGGATGCTGGTTATTAAAAGGGGGTCAGCGCTAAAAAAAAGAAATAGGCAGCTTGCAATAGGTAAATATACAGTACCCAAACAAATCAACAAAGAAAATAATGCAGTGCCTCCAAATATAGAATATTACAAGCTTAAATGTGCTATCAACACAAGATTCATAAATGTGCAAAAAGCAATCACAATATTCAAAAATGATAATAAAAATAAATCAATGTGAATAAAGTCCAATGCAAAAGAGTCCAAAATATGTGATACAGTACAGAAAGTGTTCACAGCGTTTCACTTTTTCCACTTTTTATTATGTTACAGCCTTATTCCAAAATTAATTAAATTAATTATTTTCCTTTGCAGGACCTCTCAAGCTCAATCAGGTTGAATTGGAAGTGTCTGTGCACAGCCATTTTTACATCTCTCCAGAGATGATTAATCGGGTTCATGTTTGGGCTCTGGCTGGGCCACTCACTGGGACATTCACATAGTAGCCACTCTTTTGTTATCTTGGCTGTGTGCTTAGGGCCTTGTCCTGTTGGAAGATGAACCTTCACCCCAGTCTGAGGTCCAGAGCACTCTGGAGGAGGTTTTCATCAAGGATGTCTCTGTACATTGCTGCATTCTTCTTTCCATCAATCCTGACATGTCTCCCAGTTCCTGGCGCTGAAAAACATCTCCACAGCATGATGCTGCTACCACCACTTTTCACTGTAAGGATGGTATTGGTCAGGTGATGAGCAGTGCCTGGTTTCTTACACACATGACACTTGCCATTCAGACCAAAGAGTTCAATCTTTGTTTCATCAGACCAGAGAATTTTGTGAGAGTCCTTCAGGTGTCTTTTGGCAAACTCCAGGCGGGCTGTCAAGTGCCTTTTACAGATAAGTGGCTTCCATCTAGCCACTCTACCATACAGGCCTGATTGGTGGAGTGCTGCAGAGATGGTTGTTCTTCTGGAAGGTTCTCCTCTCTCCACGGAGAAATGCTGGATCTCTGTCAGAGTGACCATCAGGTTCTTGGTCACCTCCCTGAGTAAGGTCCTTCTCCCCTTATCGCTCAGTTTGCTCGGGTGGCCCGCTCTAGGAAGAGTCTTGGTGGTTCCAAACTTCTTCTGTTTACAGAAAATGGAGGCCATTGTGCTCATTGGGACCTTCAATGCTGCAGAAATATTTCTGTACCCTTCCCCAGATCTGTGCCTTGATACAATCCTGTCTTGGAGGTCTACAGACAATTCCTTGGAGTTCATGGCTTGATTTGTGCTCTGATATGCACTGTTAACTGTGGGACCTTATATAAACAGGTGTGTGCCTTTCCAAATCACGTCCAATCAACTGAATTTAATACAGGTGGACTCCAATCAAATTGTAGATACATCTCAAGTATGATCAGTGGAAACAGGATGCACCTGAGCTCAATTTTGCGTGTCATGGCAAAAGCTGTAAGTACTTATGTACATGTGATTTTTTTGTTTTTTTATTTTTAATAAATCTTGCAAAGATTTCAAACAAATTTCTATCACGTTTTCATTATGAGGTATTGTTTCTAGAATTTTGAGGAAAGTAATTAATTTAATCCATTTTGAAAAAAGGCTGTAACATAACAAAATGTGGAAAAAGTGAATCGCTGTAAATACTCTCCGGATGCACTGTAAATATCACCGCATAGAAAATGTCTTCCACCAGCTAATGAAGATCCTCTCCATTATGCACGAGCAACAGAACTGAAATGCACTCACCAACATTAACTGGTTCCCGACTGGCTCGCATACATATACTGCAGCACAATGGCACCGCTGTGCGAAACACCGTACCTGTACGGGTACAGGGTTCCTTTAGGAGCCGCCAGAGGGCGTGCACGCGACAGACAGCAGGGGGACCCAATGCGCGTGGCCCGTGCTTGCAATCACCGTCGGCCACACGCGATCGAGTCCACGAGCGCCAGCATGGGGATTTGTGTGTGTAAACACACAAATCCCTGTGCTGTCAGAGGAGAGGAGACATGTCGCTTGTTCCTAGTAAGTAGGAACAGGGAAATGTCTCCTCTCCTACTCAGTCCTATCCCCATACAGTTAGAACACAGTGAGGGAACACACATTTAACCCCTTAATCGCCCCCTAGTGTTAACCCCTTCCATACCAGTGTCATTTACACAGTAATCAGTGCATTTTTATAGCACTGATCGCTGTATACATGTCAATGGTCACAAAAATATGTCAAAAGTGTCCGATCTGTCCGCCACAATGTCACAATACTGCTAAAAAATCGCAGATCACTGCCATTACTAGTAAAAAAAATAAAATAATAAAAATTCCATAAAAATTCCATAAATCTTTGCCATAGTTTATAGACGCTATAACTTTTGCGCAAACCAATCAATAAGCACTTATTGTGATTTTTTTTTACCAAAAATATGTGGAAGAATATATATTGGCCTAAACTGATGAAGAATTTTTTTTAACCACTTGCTTACTAGGCACTTAAACCCCCCTCCTATCCAGACCAATTTTCAGCTTTTAATGCTCTCACACTTACTCAGTCATGCAACACCCAAATGATTTTTTTGTCCTTTTTTTTCATACAAATAGAGCTTTATTTTGGTGGTATTTGATCACCTCTGGGTTTTTTATTTTTTGCGCTATAAATGAAAAAAGACCGAAAATTTTGAAAAAAAACAAATTTTTCTTAATTTCTGTGATAAAATTTTGCAAATTAGTAATTTTTCTTCATAAATTTTGGCCACAATTTATACTACTACATATCTTTGGTAAAAATAACCAAAAATTTGTGGAAATGATTTGGTCTGTGTAAAAGTTTTAGAGTCTACAAGCTATGGTGCAAATCATAAAAAAATTATCACATCTGATGTACTGGTGGCCTATCTCATTTCCTGAGACGCTAACAAGCCAGGGAAGTACAAATGCCCCCTAAATAACCCCTTTTTGGAAAGTAGACATTTCAATGTATTTAGTTAGAGGCATGGTGAGTTATTTGAAGTTGTATTTTTTTCCCACAATTCTTTGCAAAATTGAGATTTCTTTTTTCCCCACAAAATTGTCATTGTAATAGCTTATTTCTCTCACATGGCATGTGTATACCACAAATGACACCCCAAAATACATTCTGCTACTCCTCCTGAGTATTACGATACCACATGTGTGTGACTTTTTCACTGCCTGGCCACATACAGAGGCCCAACATGCATGGAGCACCATCAGGTTTTCTAGGAGCATAAATTACACGTCACATTTCTCAACCACCTATTACACTTTTGAAGGCCCTGGAGCACCAGGACAATGGAAACACCCACAAAATGACCCCATTTTGGAAAGCTAACACCCCAACGTATAATCTATGAAGCATAATGAGTCTTTTGAATGGTTTATTTTTTTCCAGAAGTTTTTGGAAAATGTGGAAAAAAATGAAAACGCATTTTTTTTTACACAAAGTTGTCCGTTTATAAGATATTTCCAACACATAGCATTTAGAGAGCAAAAAGGACACCCCAAAATACATTCTGTTACTCCTCCTGAGTATTACGATACCACATGTGTGGGACTTTTTCACTGCCTGGCCACATACAGAGGCCCAACATGCATGGAGCACCATCAGGTGTTCTAGGAGCATAAATTACGGTACACATCACATTTCTCAACCACTTATTACACTTTTGAAGGCCCTGGAGCACCGGGACAATGGAAACACCCACAAAATGACCCCATTTTGGAAAGCTAACACCCCAACGTATAATCTATGAGGAATAATGCGTCTTTTGAATGGTTCATTTTTTTCCAGAAGTTTTTGAAAAATGTGGAAAAAAAATGAAAACGCATTTTTTTTACACAAAGTTGTCCGTTTATAAGATATTTCCAACACATAGCATTTGGATAGCAAAAATGACACCCCAAAATACATTCTGCTACTCCTCCTGAGTATGGTGATACCACATATGTGAGACTTCTACACAGCCTGGCCACATACAGGGATCCAACATACAAGGAACACCGTCAGGTGTTCCAGGGACACATAGCATGCACATACCAAGAATTACACCCCAAAATACATTATGCTGAGCAAAGCGTAAACAAAAGATTACCTGTGGTTGTAGTAGCGCAGTTGTACACAGGAGGATAGCACCGGTCCAGCAGCAGGCAGGGACTTGGTCAGCAGCGGCGAACACAATTGTCTAGGCAGCAGGCAGGGTTACTGTCCATATAAAGTTCAGGGTCAGTGCAGGCAGAGATATTGTCCGCAGTGCCAAAAATATTGGTCCTGGTAGTAGGCAGGTCCATGTGGTGTGGTCTGTGCGCCAGGCAGAGGCATGACGGCAGTAAGTCCTACAGGCAGAAGTAGGGCCTCGTTCAGGACAGAATGGGGACAGGGGTAGAGGCTTCTCCCACCCAAATCTCTTTGAAGCCTCCGAGTCTCCAGACCCTAATCTAGGATTGAGAAAACAAAAACATTTTTTTTCTTCATCCAGAAAAACAATTCTGGAGCCCCTCCCATATGTGAGACCCCTGTGTTGAATCCCACTAGTCCAGTATCAGGGTACAAGATCAGTCCAAGAGGCAGGCAAATATCATGGTCAAACAGTCCAAGGTCAGTTCCAGATCAGGCAGATGTATGTACAGAATCGATAGGCAGAAGCATGGTCGAATAACAGTCCAGGGTCAGTTCCAGATCAGGCAGCGGTATGTACAGAATCGTTAGGCAGAAGCATGGTCGAATAACAGTCCAGGGTCAGTTCCAGATCAGGCAGAGGTATGTATAGAATCGTTAGGCAGAAACGTGGTCAAATAACAAGCCAGGGTCAATTACAGAGGAGGCAGTGGCATAAGGGGTGTGAGGGTAAATTGCAGGAACGGAGGCTTACGTTTACCATACTTCACTAATAATTTAAGTATAGTAACGGCGAAAACATTCACCTACGCAGAGGCCTGGTTCAGAAGGACATTGTGCACAATAAAAAGACGTGTCTCTTCTGAATCCTGCTCTGGTACACACCTTACATTTTTTTTGCCGTCGTTGGCCTGTTGGTTTGGGAAGGATCTTATCGGGAAAGTGGCGTTCGGAGAGTCGACTTAGAACATCTGATCATTCAAGTCGACTCCCCCCATAAACAAATTATAATCATAGATGCATTTAGGTTTCTGTATGGGGCCATTTCTTCTGGGGATTTCCATGAAGGTATCATCGTGGATTGAAGACAACATGTACACATCTCTTTTGTCTCTCCACTTCACTGCCAAAATCTCTTTGTTTCGTAGACTTGCCATTTCTCCATTTCTCAATTTCTTATTGACCAGACTTTGAGGAAAGCCCTTCTGGTTCTTTTTTACGGTACCACATGCAGGCGTCTTCTTCCGATGAAGGTTGTGGAACAGGGGCAGAGATGTGTAGAAGTTGTCTACATACAGGTGGTAGCCTTTCTCCAGTAGGGGGTATGTGAGGTCCCAAACAATTTTTCCGCTTGATCCCAAGTAGTCTGGGCAATTAGGGGGTTGCAGCTGGGTGTCCTTCCCTTCGTACACTTTGAAGGCATACATGTAACCTGTGACTCGGTCACATAATATGTATACCTTCACCCCATAGCGGGCCCTTTTACTGGGAATATATTGTTTTATTTTCAGCCTGCCACTAAACTTAACAAGGGACTCATCCATACATATGTTTTGGTCTGGGGTAAACAGCAGGGGGAATAGTGCAGAAAAATAATTTAAAAGTGGCCGAATTTTGAAAAGTCTGTCATAGTTTGGGTCATTTTGGGGAGGGCACTCGGTATTGTCATTGAAATGAAGAAACCTCAATATCATGAGGTATCTGTTTCTCGGCATTACCTTGGAGAATACTGGCATGTGTTGGAGGGGGTGGGTTGACCAATAGGACATCAAAGTGTTTTTTTTGTGAGTCCCATATTAAATGTGAGCCCTAAAAAAACCTTCAACTCCTCCACCGTTAGGTCTCTCCACTCATAGGGACGGGCATAGTAGGACGTTGGATTATTCAAAATAATTTGCTGTGCATAAAGGTTGCACTGGGCCACAATATTTGACAGCATGTCCTCGGTAAAAATTAAATTAAAAAAATCTATTGGGGAAAAATTCTCCGTGTTCACCTGGACTCCTGGCTGGGCAGTGAAAGGGGGAATGTTGGCTTCTCCTGAATTAGGAGGAAGCCACAAGGGGTTCTGCAGGGCATAGAGAAGGCTGGCATGGGTCCTTGGCCTTTCTTGCCGAGGCACTGCAGTGCTGGTGAATGGCACTGCGGTGCTGGTGGTTGGGACTGCGGTGCTGGTGGATGGGACTGCCGTGCTGGTGGATGGCACTGCGGTGCTGGTAGATGCCACTGCCTCCTCACCAGAACGCCTTCGTTTGGGGGGCCGAATATCTTCCTCCTCTGAGTCACTCAGTGTTCCACTACAGAGGACTGGCTCATAATTTATGTCCGACTCAGAATCGAAGTCGGAAAGGGAATCCAAAAAAGAGAGCTCCCCGTTGCTCTCGTCGGCCTGGCACAGTATTTGGTACGCCTCCTCGGTGAAAAAGCTTCTTTTGGACATAGTTGCTAAGCCTGCACTGATGGGCACTGATGAGGCGGCACTGATGAGCACAGATGGGCACTGAGGTGGCACAGAGGGGCACTGAAGAGGTGGAACAGATGTGCACTGATGAGGTGGAACAGATGTGCACTGATGAGGTGGAACAGATGTGCAGATGTGCACTGATGAGGTGGCACTGGTGGGCACTGATGAGGCGGCACAGGTGGGCACTGATGAGGCGGCACAGGTAGGCACTGATGAGGCGGCACAGGTAGGCACTGATGAGGCGGCACAGGTGGGCACTGATGAGGCAGCACAGGTGGGCACTGATGAGGTGGAACAAATGTGCACTGAGATGGCACAGATGTGCACTGATGAGGTGGCACAGCTGGGCACTGATGGGACGGCACAGATGGGGCGGCACAGATGGAGCGGCACAGATGGGGAGGCACAGATGGAGCAGCACAGATGGGCACGGATGAGGTGGCACAGATGGGCACTGATGAGGCAGCACAGATGTGCACTGATTGCACAGATGTGCACTGAGGCAGCACAGATGGGCACTGATTGGCACAGGTGGGCACTGATGAGGTGGCACAGGTGCGCACTGATGAGCACAGATGGGCACTGAGCTGGCACAGAGGGGCACTGATGAGGTGGAACAGATGTGCACTGATGAGGTGGAACAGATGTGCACTGATGAGGTGGAACAGATGTGCAGATGTGCACTGATGAGGTGGCACTGGTGGGCACTGATGAGGCGGCACAGGTGGGTACTGATGAGGCGGCACAGGTGGGCACTGATGAGGCAGCACAGGTGGGCACTGATGAGGTGGAACAAATGGGCACTGAGATGGCAAAGATGTGCACTGATGAGGTGGCACAGCTGGGCACTGATGGGACGGCACAGATGGGGCGGCACAGATGGAGCGGCACAGATGGGGCGGCACAGATGGAGCAGCACAGATGGGCACGGATGAGGTGGCACAGATGGGCACTGATGAGGTAGCACAGATGTGCACTGATTGCACAGATGTGCACTGAGGCAGCACAGATGGGCACTGATTGGCACAGGTGGGCACTGATGAGGTGGCACAGGTGCGCACTGATGAGCACAGATGGGCACTGAGGTGGCACAGAGGGGCACTGATGAGGTGGAACAGATGTGCACTGATGAGGTGGAACAGATGTGCACTGATGAGGTGGAACAGATGTGCAGATGTGCACTGATGAGGTGGAACTGGTAGGCACTGATGAGGCGGCACAGGTGGGCACTGATGAGGCGGCACAGGTGGGCACTGATGAGGTAGCACAGGTGGGCACTGATGAGGTGGAACAAATGTGCACTGAGATGGCACAGATGTGCACTGATGAGGTGGCACAGCTGGGCACTGATGGGACGGCACAGATGAGGCGGCACAGATGGAGCGGCACAGATGGGGCGGCACAGATAGAGCAGCACAGATGGGCATGGATGAGGTGGCACAGATGGGCACTGATGAGGCAGCACAGATGTGCACTGATTGCACAGATGTGCACTGGGGCAGCACAGATGGGCACTGATTGGCACAGGTGGGCACCGATTGGCACTGTACTGATGGTGCACTGTACTGATGGGGCACTGTATGGATGGGCACTGTATGGATGGGCACTGTATGGATGGGCACTGTGGGCACTGTAGGCACTGTAATAAGCGTTTTAGAAAACTCACAGATAGCTGACAGTTCTCTCTCTCCTCACACGCTGTCTCTGTGTGAGGAGAGAGAGCCGGCAATGAGAGATGATCTCATATGTTTACATTTGAGATCATCGCTCATTGGCCATGGCGATCGCGCTGTAAATGGCCGCTGTGATTGGCCATTTACAGCGATCTGTGATTAGCTGTGTCCAAGGGACACAGCCAACACAGAATTTCCCCGTTGCGCGCTCGTGAGCACGCACGGGGAGCAAGGAAAGGGGAGGCCATCATATGACGGCCTCCCGGGAATAGACATCCGCGCTATAGCCGTCAATTGGCTACGGCCGGATGTCAGGTGGTTAAAAACATTTTTGGGGATATTTATTATAGTAAAAAATATTGTTTTTTTTTCAAAATTGTCCCTCTTTTTTTTGTGTATAGCGCCAAAAATAAAAACCATAGAGGTGATCAAATAGAACCTAAAGAAAGCTCTATTTGTGGTGAAAAAAAGACACAAATTTTGTTTTGGTACAGCATTGCATGACCGCACAATTACCAGTTAAAGCGATGCAGTGCCAAATTGTAAAAAGTGCTCTGGTCAGGAAGGGGGTAAAACCTTCCGGGGCTGAAGTGGTTAAAGCTGCCAGGGGAAAGCAGCAACATGCGTGTTTGTGTCAACAGGACCCTTCACACATGGTCAACCAGCTCCATTCTCACAATAGGGACACCCCACAGTACGGCTTCTCACCGCTGAGGACAGTCAGAAGGTTTGCTTGATACTGTCTGGGGAAAAAAGCGCCCACCACATGGAGCCACAAGCAGGGGACCACATATAATGTAGTATATGTATTAAAAAGTATAGATTCCATATAAAAAAGTAAAAGGCTTCATCCAAATGCCAGTAAAACAAAAATAAAATAGTGTACTTCCAAAGAGAGCCACCAGTTCCAAGCATGGAAGTGGCAGCGAGACATCAGCGTGTAGCTCCTGTCCCAACATGTTTCATGCGAATGCATGTCTTCAGGGGATGCTAGTACTAGCTGTACTAGGATTTTTATTAGCTGGTGGAAGACACTTTCTTTATGGAGATATTTATCACATATTTTGGACTCTTTTGCATTAGACTTTATTCACACTGATTTATTTTTATAATCATTTTTGAATGTTGTGGATGTTTTTTGCACATTATGAATGCTGTGTTGATAGCACATGCTTTAAGTTTGTAATATTCTACATTTGGAGGTGCTGCATTACTTTCTTTTCAATATGAAACCAATTTTTCACATGGACTCATATGAACAAATTGGTAGGCAGCTGTTTTTCCTCCCACAGCTGTTTCTTTGTTTTTATAGCAGATTTAATTACTATTCACAGCTTAGTAATAGAATGACAAAAAAATGGTGAACTGACTTGAGTGCAAAACTTTGTCTTTGTAAGTGTTAAATATTAATATTTCAATGCAATATTTCATATTTACTCAGTTAAAAATAAATGTTAAATATATTTACTATATTTGTTTAATAATAACAAAAACAAATATGAAAGAATAGTTAAAAACACTGGGGTTGATTTACTAAAACGAGAGAGTACAAAATCTGGTGCAGCTGTGCATGGTAGCCAATCAGCTTCTGGCTTCAGCTTACTCGATTAAGCTTTGACAAAAAACCTGGAAGCTGATTGTTGCCTATGCAGTGCTGCACCAGATTTTGCACTCTCCAGTTTTAGTAAATCAACCTCAGTGTGTAGTTCTCTTAAATACACTATATTACCAAAAGTATTGGGACACCTGCCTTTACACACACATGAACTTTAATGCCATCCCAGTCCTGGTCCGTAGGGTTCAGTATTGAGTTGGCCCTCCCTTTGCTGTTATAACAGCTTCAACTCCTCTGGGAAGGCTGTAAACAAGGTTTAGGAGTGTGTATATGGTAATGTTTGACCATTCTTCCAGAAGCACATTTGTGAGGTCAGCCACTGATGTGGATGAGAGGGCCTGACTCGCAGTCTCCACTCTAATTCATCCCAAAGGTGTACTATCGGTTGAGATCAGGACTCTGTGCAGGCCAGTCAAGTTTCTCCACCCCAAACTCACTCATCCATGTCTTTATGGACCTTGCATTGTGCACTGGTGCGCAAGCCATGTTGGAACAGGAAGGGGCCACCCTCAAACTGTGCCCATAACGTTGGGCGCATGAAATTATATCTCAGTATGCTGATGCCTTAAGAGTTCCATTCACTGGAACTAGGGGCCAAGCCCAACACCTGAAAAACAACCCCCTCCACCAAATTATTTGGAGCAGTGCACAAAGCAAGGTCGAAAAAGACATGGATGAGAAAGTTTGGGTCGGTGGAACTTGACTGGCCTGCACAGAGTCCTGACCTAGAACTGATAGGACACCTTTGGGATAAATTAGAGTGGTGACTGCAAGCCAGGACTTCTCATCCACAACAGTGCCTGACCTCACAAATGCACTTTTGGAAGAATAGTCAAACATTCCCAGAGACACACTCCTAAACCTTGTGGACAGCCTTTCCAGAAGAGTTGAGCTATTATAGCTGCAAAGGGTGGGCCAACTCAATATTGAACCCTACGGACTAAGACGGATGCCATTAAAGTTCATGCGCATGTAAAGGCAGGTGTCCCAATACTTTTAGTAATATAGTGTATTTCTGGTAAGAATGACTTTATGAAGTCATTAAAGGGTTACTCTGCTGTCTGGCTATACACATTTAAATCCTTTTGCTAACTTGTCTATTCCTTTAGCAGCTTTTATCTCTGCTTTGTCTTTCTGTAGTGACTTGTTTGCTCTGGAGTCTATTCATCCCTGAATCTCTCAGCTGAACATCCCCAGTCTTTTGTTTCAGACCTTTTACTTGAACATCTTCTGTTCTCTCCCTCAGGTCTTGCTCTCACTTTTTTGTCTCTAATTTGAACATTCTGTATTATCTCCCCTGTTGTAAGAGAATAGCATTGACATATTAACTATTGAAGCACAGCTTTAATATCATTTCTTCTTTGCTGTATTTTGCTGGATAATCTATGAAAGGACTGTAGTCTAACCAAACATTATTCTATCATTTCTAATGAAACAAAGTCTCGATTTATATAACCTATTAAAAATGTTGGCTTTGTTTGTAACCCTGGCAGGACTGCCATTATACAAATTAGCTGAACATCTCATAGGAGAATAATAAAACAGGCATAACTGATCCCTTCCTTTAAGAACAATAATTCTATGGCTGCCATGTTCATACCCTAGCTTCAGAGATTCAGGTATAGCAGCAGCTATAATATTAGACAGGTCTTTTGTTTCTCAGAGAATAGGTGCAGGAACCCCCCATTCCTGCTGTAGAGCATGCCATGTCATGGGGTGGGTGTGGCCAAATTGCAGTTGCCACTGTTAAATAAAATAAGGAGTGTCTAACACACAAGCACGGGGTTCAGAAGTGCATAATACACAGAGTACAGGGTTCAGGACTGTGTAATACGTGGAGTGCTGGGTTCAGAACTAAGTAATACACAGACTGCTGGGTTCAGGACTGCTTAATACACAGAGTGCTGAGTTCAGGACTTCGAAATACACAGAGTGCTGGTTTCAGGACTGAGTAATACACAGAGTACTGGGTTCAGAAGTGCATAACACACAGAGTGCAGGGTCCAGGAGAGCTAAACACACAGAGTGCTGGGTTCAGAAAAGCATAAAACACAGAGTCTTGGGTTCAGAACTGCATGATACACAGAGTCCTGGGTTACAAACTGCATGATACACAGAGTCCAGCTACAAGACTGCGTAATAAAAAGAGTGCAGGGTTCAGGACTGCATAACACACAGAATACAGGGTTCAGGACTGCATAACACACAGAGTGCAGGGTTCAGGACTGCATAACACACAGAGTGCAGGGTTCAGGAGAGCGTGACATACAGAGTGCAGGGTTCAGGACTGTGTAGTACACAGAGTGCAGGGTTCATGACCAGTGTAGACCAAATGTCACCGATTCCCAATTTGCAATTCCCCCTTTACATACCAAAAACCCCCCATAACTTAACCACCCCATCTAAAATGATGAGACCACACCTTTAGTTTATGGAGTAACATGGCCACAACAGCCTCTTTATTAAAACAACTCCAAATAAATACTCCAAATAAATAACCAATAAAATAACCAATAAAACCAACAATGACACATTAATAACATAACTGTTAACCCCAGTCTGATGGTCTCTGACGGTGACCCACCTTTTCCAAATATATATATAAATATATATAACTATATAACTATATAGCCACGGATAACCAACGCACTGCGGGACTTTTACCAAACAAATAGGCCTCCAGCTGTAGCCGCTCGGAGACAACCGCTTCCCGCAGCGCCACCAAACCCAGTATTCCCTCCAACGTTCAGGAATACACCGGAGGGGAACATGCAAATGATGAGCCCCCCACCCCTTTTAATCCATCTGTTTACCGCCCCCATCAAAGACCACCAGAATAAAACAGCCACAGCCCGAAAGCGTGACCACCTTACGTTTGAGGGCACCTCCACACTCTCAGGGCCTGTTGTATTCCCTCCTGTAATCCTAAGGACCATAAGTCGATCCCTACATTCGAGAGATGAACACCATCCTTCCTCAAGTACAATCCCACATTCGTCTCCATCTCTCTGTGCCGGATAACTATGCCACCATTCTGTCTGACAAATCTCCACACTACCTTATTGATTCTACTCCGGGTCTTCTGAATGCTCGCCACCGATCTAGCCCACCGCCAAGTTGTGCGAGCCACTATGTCAGACCAGACTAACAAGGTGCCCGGTAATTTCTCCTGTAACAGCCTAAGATCATTTTTGATGTCCGCCAACAGATCCCTGACTGACCGGACCCCCAAGTCATTCCCACCCGCATGAATAACCAAAACGTCAGGGGGTCTGTCCAACCGAACATACCTCTCCACTTCGCCCATTACTCTACCCCACAACATCCCTGGTCTGCCTAACCAGCGTATATAAGCCTCGCTTCTGGAAATCCCCAGTTGTCTACCTTCCGGACGTACGTCACCTCTCCTGGCCCCCCAGCAAACATAGGAGTGACCTACGATCCAGACAAGACGAACCGGGCTGCCATCTGTAATAAAACAAAAACAAGATTGCGACACCATCTTACCTCTCAACACTACTACTAGCCAACTATTAACCGGAACACTTCTCCTTAGAATATTACGTAACCTGTATATTACATTTTTTTTTTTTTTTTTATATTTACTCCATTACCAAACTGGGTCTTATATAAGACTTGAATCTCCTAGACTCCCATCTCCCAAGCCTGCGCACAGCAGCTTCATCCAACCCGCATCTGGCAGCTTCAGTAGCTGCCCCTATGCGGAAGGAGTGTGAAGCATATTCTGTACCAATCAAACCAGCCCTTTGTAAACATTTTCTAAAAACCGCTATAAATTGAAAACGGGACAAATAAGATCCATCCTCATGCCTCAGGAACGGTCCCGCCCCATCACCCCTGACCGACCTAAATTCCCGAACCGCCTCTACTGGGCACACCCTCGATCCTGGCAAAGCAAACAGGGACACCATCACCCCTTTACCTTGCTGGTCGGTTTTAGACCTTCGCAGTCGCAAACTTACCTTGCCTACTCCTAATTGCACGTCGTGCTCCAACAACCCCCCCCCAACATACTTAGATGGGCTAATCAACTCCCCAATTCGAAAAGCCCCATAAAAAGCCAGTGAAAACGCCGCTGTAAACATTCGCATTTCATAATGCGACAAACAGACAAACCTTAACATATCGCATATGGAAACCAGGTTCGCAAAAGTGACAGGCCTTCTCGCATCCTTTTGTTTATGCTGCTTCCTATACCCTTTTAAAGCCTGCCGAATGCAAAAATCCTTAGTCCAATCCTCACCCCCCATTAATTTAAACAAAAACGAAAAACCTGCCAGTTTACGATCAATCGAAGATACTGCACAACCATTTTCCATGTTCCTAGCCACTAAGTACAATACTAATAACCTCCCTTTCGATCTAAGCGTCACCACACCCGCCTCCTGCACCAGCATAGACCACTCCTTCCATACCTTACTGTAGGCCGTCCAAGTGGAAACACTTACTGACCACCTAATCCATCCCGCGGTGACTCCAAAGGCAGCTCCCACATCCAATCCGGGCAAGGAACTCCTTCCTTGTCTGCATCTGTCACCAGCTCCCTGAACTTGTCCCACTGAAAACGAGACAAGGAGTCAGCCAACGCATTGTCATTCCCGGGAATGTGAACCGCATAAACAAAAATGTTTAGACTTAGACACCTAAACACCAGCTCTCTCAGCAGCCGTATGACCGGCTGCGAAGACGCCGACATGCGGTTCACCACCTGCACTATACCCATGTTATCACAATTGATTCTCAGCTTCAAATTCCGGCATGCCTCCCCCCATAGTTCCAAGGCTAACACCACCGGAAACAATTCCAGCAGCACCAAATTGCCGAGGAATCCCGCCTTCTCCCACAACTGTGGCCAGGGCTCTGCACTCCATTTTCCTTGAAAATATGCACCAAAACCTGTGGAGTCAGTAACCAATTCCACGTCGAAATTGCTCACCGAGCCAGACATCCACACTGCCCTCCCATTGTATGTGGTTAAAAACTCATACCAGACTTTCAAATCCTCTCTATGCTCCTTCGTCAACCCAATAAAGTGAGTTGGTATTTTTACCCCCGCAGTGGCGTCTGACAGCTGCCGGCAAAAAACCCGCCCCATGGGGATAATTCTGCAAGCGAAATTCAACTTAACCAACAGCGACTGAAGAGCTCTCAACTGCACCTTCCGCAACCCGTGAATATCCCGAATTTCCTTCTGCAGTTCCTCCAACTTACCTCTGGGCAACCGGCACTCCATAGCTATCGAGTCTATCACTATCCCCAAAAAACTAATTTCTGATGTAGGGCCTTCCGTCTTCTCAGCCGCCAATGAGTCTAGGCCCGAAACCTCCCTAACTACCCATTCTAGAAATGAGCTAAACGCCTCAAACATGGCGCATGAAACCGAACAGCCCATGGGCAAACATTTGTCAACGTAAAACTGTTTCTGCCAGTGACATCCCAACAGCCGGAAGCTCTCCGGATGTACCGGCAAAAACCTAAAAGCCGATTATATATCTGCTTTGGCCATAAGGGCCCCTTTTCCATAGCGCCTCACCCATTTTACCGCCGCATCGAAAGACGTGTAAGACACTGTACACTCTTCCGGGTCAATGAAATCGTTGACTGAACCCCCCTTTGGGAAAGATAAGTGGTGTATCATACGGAACTTATTAGGTTCCTTCTTGGGTACCACCCAAAACGGTGATACTACCAAGTCCGGCCATGGTTTGATGGCAAACGGCCCCCCCATACGCCCCAACGCCACTTCCTTTTGCAATTTTTCCCCAACTACTGTTTGATGCAGTAACGCCGATTTCAAATTCCGTGCCATCGGCAGAACCGTCGCCAAAGAACAGGGACTCTTAAAGCCCTCCGTAAAACCCGACTCCAACAATCGAGCTGCTCCCCGATCCGGATACTTACTTAGAAAAGGTAGAATTTTTTCCACCTTCACCGGCATCATTCCTCTTTGGAGTAGAGTCACTGGCACGCTTCCCTCTCTTAAAGCATCTCGACAACGTGTGGGCGCCCCCACACCCCGCATTCATGCTTGAACTTACATGCCCCCCCAAATTTACAGGCCCACTCATTATACTGCCAGAACACTCCCCACTTTTTACTGGCCGACGGTCCTGAGGACTGTGTACCCCCGGCCGCCCCTTGAAAAGACTGAGGTGGGGTCCTCGCCGATGACATAAGCCGCATCCAGAGGCTGATATCTTTATGATCCCAGCGCAAGGATGTTCTGACTGCCTTTTGCTGTCTGAACTGCTCGTCATATCGCAGCCAAGCAGAACCCCCATACACTCTATGTGCTTCTCCAATAGCGTCCATGTAACAGAACAACGCCGAGCAATGCTCGGGGTTCTTCTCGCCAATGACACTCGCCATGATGGCGAAGGCTTGTAGCCAATTAACAAATGTCCGCGGTATCAGCCTGTACCTCCGTTTTTCTTCATCATCCTTCTTAGAGGAGTCAGGTTTAACCCTGTCCAGGTTAAACTTCTCCAATGGTACTAGGGAAAAAATCTCTACATACTCACCTTTTTGAATCTTTTCCCGGACCTCCTGTTTCAGATGTGCTCCCAAGAGGCCCTCGAAGCAGACGTACACCTCACACTTCGTGGCGTCCGCCAACCTGACCACATCTGACCTTTCAGCTTTCTCTGAGGACCCTTTTTCACCTGCCTCCTCCGAAACGACTCCGGCCCCTGATTGTCTGGTGGGAGGAACCGCTAGGGATACTACCACCCCCCCAACCCCATTACTCCCATCCCCTGACTCCGTTACCGGTGCAGTCCATGGTGCTACTTGGGGAGGCTGCCCCTGACCCCCTTCAAATCTACCAATTAATTCCCGCAGACCTTGCAAGAAAACCGTCAATTGCTGACCAGGCCCAGCACTGGCAGGATTGTTACCCGCCAACTGCTGGTCCCCCGGCTGTAACCCAGAAACCCCAGGCACTACTATACCTGCTCCCAGCACCCCCGTCAAATCTTGTAATGCCCCAGACAATGATAAGGAATTATTAGACTTACCGGGCTGACCAGGTGCACTCCCCACAGCCGTCGCGGTGCGCTCCCTCCCTGGCACTTCTGGCTCATCCTCCTCCGACACTTCTCCCTCCGACCGCTCGTCAGACTCCACGCCTGGTTGACTGGAAAGCCGCCTGGGTGGTGACGCCCCAGAGGCCGCAGCGTGAGTTGGTGATGGGGCCCTCCGCACCCCCGAAGGTCCGCTGCCGTCAGACAGGCGTCGCTGACCTGTCCTGACCACCTGTGTTCCTCCCCGTTTTTTTCCTCCTCCATCTGACCTTTTGCTCTTCTGGCTGGTGCTCAGCTGACCCTCTCCAGCACTGACACTAGCAGCTCGCTCCGCTTTTAAGCTCCGCCCCCTCGGGACATTCTCCTCTTCTCTTGCTGTCTTCTGCTGGCACTGCCTGGCACTTCATCCCTCCTCACCGCACTCCTCGGCTGTCCCCCTTGTGCTGTGGATCTCCTGTGCAGCGGTCTCCTTTCCTCTGGCAGGGAACCGGCGCCATGTTGGCCCATGGCCCCGCCTCCCAATTGCGGCCGGCGGCGTGTGGACCGCCCAGGAGCCACATCTGCTTCCATCTGCCTCCTTTTTCCAGGGGGGACCGATCGATCCTCTCCTGGGCTCCTAGGTACCCGTGTGGGCCGAGCTGCAGGCCCCGGCGAAAAACGCGCCGGAGGCCGAGACCTCCGCGCCAGTGGCGGCCCGTCCATAGGGGGCGCCCGGGCGCCGCCCCCCCCCCCCCCCCCCCACCCTCCAGGCAGTCAAAAAAAAATTTTGAAAAAAAAAAAAATTTGAAAAAAAAAAAATTTGAAAAAAAAAAAAAAATGTTTTAAATGGCCCTTTAAAAAAAAAAAAAAATGAAAAAAGTCCTTAAGTGCACTGTGTTAGGGGCGCCGGGCACAGTGCACTATGGAAAGCACCACGTCTATGCAATCACAAGATTGCAGACGAGGCGCTTCATTTGCGGGGTTTTAACCCGCCTTGTGGCGCAAAGCAAAACGCCGATCGGCATCCGCCCAGCGCCCATAGTGTATTACTATGGCTCTGTGCTTTGAGTGACAGACTAGTTAGTAGTCTGTCACTTCCGGTTTTCCCTGTGTCAGAGCAGTGCGCCCGAGCGGAGGAGCGGACTCCTCCACTGCCTTCAACTTCAAAGCCGAATGTTTTCACTGCTAAACCGAGACACAGCAACACCAGTGGAAATAATAGAAGCACTGACGATCACACAAGGCTGGTCTCCTTATTTCTACTGGATGGATGGGGAAGCTTCACATGGGCTGTGTGTTTCACAAGTGCCGATTGTCAGTGCTTCTATTATCTCCACTGGTGTTGCTGTGTCTCCGTTTGGCAGTGTCAGTGGAGGCTCTTGTTAAACACACAGCCCATGTCGTGAATCATCCCCATCCATCCATCCTGTAGAAATTAGGAGACCAGCCTTGTGTGACTGAATGCATGGAGATAAGAAGGAGATAAGACATCCTTCCCAGCCAGCGTATGGAAGGATTGAGGCAGAGGAGGTGTCAGGACAGTGTCACTAGCCATGGACTGCAGCCTGCAAGACAGAGCCTCATTAATATGTAAGTCCTCATCACTGATCCATGTGTGTGTGTCCATCCCATCCAGTGTATCTCTCTCTCCCACCCCCAGTGTATCTCTCTCTCCCACCCCCAGTGTATCTCTCTCTCTCCCACCCCCAGTGTATCTCTCTCTCTCTCCCACCCCCAGTGTATCTCTCTCTCTCCCACCCCCAGTGTATCTCTCTCTCTCTCCCACCCCCCAGTGTATCTCTCTCTCTCCCACCCCCCAGTGTATCTCTCTCTCCCACCCCCAGTGTATCTCTCTCTCTCCCACCCACCAGTGTATCTCTCTCTCTCTCCCACCCCCAGTGTATCTCTCTCTCTCCCACCCCCAGTGTATCTCTCTCTCTCTCTCCCACCCCCTGTGTATCTCTCTCTCTCTCTCCCACCCCCCAGTGTATCTCTCTCTCTCTCCCACCCCCAGTGTATCTCTCTCTCTCTCCCACCCCCAGTGTATCTCTCTCTCTCTCCCACCCCCAGTGTATCTCTCTCTCTCTCCCACCCCCAGTGTATCTCTCTCTCTCTCCCACCCCCAGTGTATCTCTCTCTCTCTCCCACCCCCCAGTGTATCTCTCTCTCTCCCACCCCCCAGTGTATCTCTCTCTCCCACCCCCAGTGTATCTCTCTCTCTCCCACCCACCAGTGTATCTCTCTCTCTCTCCCACCCCCAGTGTATCTCTCTCTCTCCCACCCCCAGTGTATCTCTCTCTCTCTCTCCCACCAGTGTATCTCTCTCTCTCTCCCACCCCCAGTGTATCTCTCTCTCTCCCACCCACCAGTGTATCTCTCTCTCCCACCCCCAGTGTATCTCTCTCTCTCCCACCCCCAGTGTATCTCTCTCTCTCTCCCACCCCCCAGTGTATCTCTCTCTCTCCCACCCCCCAGTGTATCTCTCTCTCCCACCCCCAGTGTATCTCTCTCTCTCTCCCACCCCCAGTGTATTTCTCTCTCTCCCACCCCCAGTGTATCTCTCTCTCTCTCCCACCCACCAGTGTATCTCTCTCTCTCTCTCCCACCAGTGTATCTCTCTCTCTCTCCCACCCCCAGTGTATCTCTCTCTCTCTCCCACCCACCAGTGTATCTCTCTCTCCCACCCCCAGTGTATCTCTCTCTCTCCCACCCACCAGTGTATCTCTCTCTCTCTCTCCCACCAGTGTATCTCTCTCTCTCTCTCCCACCCACCAGTGTATCTCTCTCTCCCACCCCCAGTGTATCTCTCTCTCTCCCACCCCCAGTGTATCTCTCTCTCTCTCCCACCCCCCAGTGTATCTCTCTCTCTCCCACCCCCAGTGTATCTCTCTCTCTCTCTCCCACCAGTGTATCTCTCTCTCTCTCCCACCCCCAGTGTATCTCTCTCTCTCCCACCCACCAGTGTATCTCTCTCTCTCTCTCCCACCCCCAGTGTATCTCTCTCTCTCCCACCCACCAGTGTATCTCTCTCTCTCTCCCACCCACCAGTGTATCTCTCTCTCCCACCCCCAGTGTATCTCTCTCTCTCCCACCCACCAGTGTATCTCTCTCTCTCTCTCCCACCAGTGTATCTCTCTCTCTCTCTCCCACCCACCAGTGTATCTCTCTCTCTCCCACCCCCCAGTGTATCTCTCTCTCTCTCCCACCCCCAGTGTATCTCTCTCTCTCTCTCCCACCCCCTGTGTATCTCTCTCTCTCTCTCCCACCCCCCAGTGTATCTCTCTCTCTCTCCCACCCCCAGTGTATCTCTCTCTCTCTCCCACCCCCAGTGTATCTCTCTCTCTCTCCCACCCCCAGTGTATCTCTCTCTCTCTCCCACCCCCAGTGTATCTCTCTCTCTCTCCCACCCCCCAGTGTATCTCTCTCTCTCTCCCACCCCCAGTGTATCTCTCTCTCTCTCACACCCCCAGTGTATCTCTCTCTCTCTCCCCCCACCCCCCAGTGTATCTCTCTCTCTCTCCTCCCACCCCCAGTGTATCTCTCTCTCTCTCCCACCCCCCAGTGTATCTCTCTCTCTCTCTCCCACCCCCAGTGTATCTCTCTCTCTCTCTCCCACCCACCAGTGTATCTCTCTCTCTCTCTCCCACCCCCAGTGTATCTCTCTCTCTCCCACCCACCAGTGTATCTCTCTCTCTCCCACCCACCAGTGTATCTCTCTCTCTCTCTCCCACCCACCAGTGTATCTCTCTCTCTCTCCCACCCACCAGTGTATCTCTCTCTCTCTCCCACCCCCAGTGTATCTCTCTCTCTCCCACCCACCAGTGTATCTCTCTCTCTCTCTCTCCCACCCACCAGTGTATCTCTCTCTCTCCCACCCCCCAGTGTATCTCTCTCTCTCTCCCACCCCCAGTGTATCTCTCTCTCTCTCCCACCCCCAGTGTATCTCTCTCTCTCTCCCACCCCCCAGTGTATATCTCTCTCTCTCTCCCACCCCCCAGTGTATCTCTCTCTCTCCCACCCCCCAGTGTATCTCTCTCTCTCCCACCCCCAGTGTATATCTCTCTCTCCCACCCCCAGTGTATATCTCTCTCTCCCACCCCCAGTGTATATCTCTCTCTCCCACCCCCCAGTGTATATCTCTCTCTCCCACCCCCCAGTGTATCTCTCTCTCTCTCCCACCCACCAGTGTATCTCTCTCTCTCCCACCCCCTAGTGTATATCTCTCTCTCTCCCACCCCCAGTGTATCTCTCTCTCTCTTTCTCTCCCACCCCCAGTGTATCTCTCTCTCTCTCTCTCTCTCTCTCCCACCCCCAGTGTATCTCTCTCTCCCACCCCCAGTGTATCTCTCTCTCTCTCTCCCACCCCCAGTGTATCTCTCTCTCTCTCTCCCACCCCCAGTGTATCTCTCTCTCTCTCCCACCCCCAGTGTATCTCTCTCTCTCTCTCTCTCTCCCACCCCCCAGTGTATATCTCTCTCTCTCCCACCCCCAGTGTATCTCTCTCTCTCTCCCTCCCCCAGTGTATCTCTCTCTCTCTCCCACCCCCAGTGTATCTCTCTCTCTCTCCCACCCCCAGTGTATCTCTCTCTCTCTCTCCCACCCACCAGTGTATATCTCTCTCTCTCTCTCCCACCCCCAGTGTATCTCTCTCTCTCTCCCACCCACCAGTGTATATCTCTCTCTCTCTCTCCCACCCCCAGTGTATCTCTCTCTCTCTCCCACCCACCAGTGTATATCTCTCTCTCTCTCCCACCCCCAGTGTATATCTCTCTCTCTCTCCCACCCCCAGTGTATATCTCTCTCTCCCACCCCCAGTGTATATCTCCTTTCTCTCCCACCCCCCCAGTGTATATCTCTCTCCCCCTCCCCTCTGTCTATCCCTCCATCCCACCCAGTGTCTATCTATGTGTCCTTTTATCTGTCTATTTATCTATCTATTGCGGGCGAGAGACCGACGGGGGGGGGGGGGGGGGTGGCTGGGGTTGGTTAGGGCTTTGCGCCCCCCCAAAAAAATTGAGCACCAGCCGCCACTGCTCCGCGCGCGATCGGACGTCTCACCCGCTGCTGGTTCTCCTGGCTCTTCCTCTCCAGTGTCCCCAATCTGTTTCTGCAGCCACTCGGGTCCCTTCTGTTCAGCTGCTCTCCTGAGTTTGTCTAGCAGTACTTCAATGGTGGCCATTGTAGAGGAGCAGATGTGTAAAAAACTGCCTCCTCTGATGCACTCTCCTCACACTGCCCCCTTTTACCCCTCCCCTTCTTTAAATACCACCACTGCCCTTTCTCACAAAGTTTCCCAACTTACCTCCCCTTTTACCCATACTACTTTTCTCCTTATTTTGTTAACCATTTCTGTGTCTCCCTTGGGCACACTGTCATGCCCGGCCCTACACTACCCCTCCCTTTAGTCCTTCTCGTTCCGTGCCTCATTGGACTGCATAATACACAGAGTGCTGGGTTCAGGACTGAGTAATACACAGAGTGCTGGGTTCAGGAATGAGTAGTACACATAGCACAGGGTTCAGGCTGCATAACACACAGAGTGCAGGGTTCAGGAGAGCGTAACACACAGAGTGAAGGGTTCAGGACTGCGTAATACACAGAGTGCAGGGTTCAGGACTGTGTAATACACAGAGTGCAGGGTTCAGGACTGCGTAATACACAAAGTGCAGGGTTCAGGACTGTGTAACACACAGAGTGCAGGGTTCAGGACTGCGTAACACACAGAGTGCAGGGTTCAGGACTGCGTAACACACAGAGTGCAGGGTTCACGACTGCGTAACACACAGAGTGCAGGGATCAGGACTGCGTAATACACAAAGTGCAGGGTTCAGGACCGCATTATACACAGATTGCTGGGTTCAGGACTTCATAACACACAGAGTGCTGGGTTCAGGGGAGCATAACACACAGAGTGCAGGGTTCAAGACTGCATGATACACAGGGTGCCGGGTTCAGGACTGCATAATATACAGGATGCAGGGTTCAGGACTGCATAATACCCAGAGAGCTGGGTTCAGAAAAGCATAATACACAGAGCCCTGGGTTCAGAACTGCATGATACACAGAGTGCAAGGTTCAGGATTGCGTAATACACAGAGTACAGGGTTCAGGACTGTATAATACATGGAGTGCTGGGCTCAGGACTGCGTAATACACAGAGTGCTGCTTTCAGGAGAGCATAATACACAAAGTGCTGGGCTCAGGATTGCATAATACATAGAGTGCTGGGTCCAGGAGGGCAATACATAAAGAATGCAGGGTTCAGGAGAGTGTTAGGCACAGAGGGCAGTTATGGAGTGCACTGCCTCCAGAGAGCAGGGTTCAGGAATCCACTATGTCCAGAGTTCCGGGGATTGCTATGCAGAGAGGGAACTTCTGCTCCCACATCCAGAGTTCCCCTCTGCACCCTTCTCTTACAGACTATATCTGCAATCACCTCTGAACCGTTCCTCTACAACAGGTAAGCTCTGCATTGTATGCAGCTGCTTTGGCTTTGATTTTTACCTCCACTCTGGAAGATTATAAATTGCATTTGGGACTACATGATCTTACCTCGCTTGCATATGATATGTGCTTAACCAAGGCTCTAAGTGTGAATCATTTGTTATACATATCACCTTGACCAATTGGTGCACAGTCATTTCATCAGCACTGTTTGGACTAATTGTAGGAAGCCCCGGAGCATTAAGGGTCTGCAGGTATCAGTGTAGAACCACTCTAGAGGAATTTTCCTCCTGTTTACACTGCCACTTGGACTCTGCACTTGCGTCTACAGCTCTTATAGTTTCTTTGATCCGGACTGTTTACTGTGACATTGTTTTTATTGTATGGTGTGGGGAGGTCTTTTTTATACACTGTGTGCTACCAAGAGTGCTTTTCTCTCTTTTTTATTGAAAAGTTTTTTCTAAGTAAATACAAGAATTTTCTATCCTACAAGTCTCGTGTCTACCTAAATAACTACTCGGTAGCCCATGTTGGGAGGCTTCCCTCTTGGTGCAGCCTTTCTTTTCTCCATAGTGCTTTGGTTTGACCCCTGCTTCTCTATGCCCTCACCTTTGCACATTCCTCCCCTCCCCACCCCACCCGCTCACCTCTTAGAAGTTGCCGGGCTCAGTGTCACACACAGTCCATTTGCAGGCGGCACAGTGGTGTAGTGGGTAGCACTCTCACCTAGCAGTAAAAAGCGTTGCTGGTTCAAATCCCAACCACGACACAACCTGCCTGGAGTTTGCATGTTCTCCCTGTGCCTGTGTGGGTTTCCTCTGGGCACTCTGGTTTCTTTATCATACATCACGGGACACAGAGCCATAGTTATTAACTATATGAGTATATAAGCACCTTCAGGTGATGGACACTGACATACCCAATACAGGAAGTTCGCTCCCTATATAACCCCTCCTCCTACCGGGAGTACCTCAATTTTTTCGCCAGTGTCTAAGGTGTTGGTCACGAGTGAAGATGTGCTCTGAAGAGCTCAGCTGGGGGGGATCCTTGCTAGGATTTAAACAGCCTCCACAGACTGGATCCATCCAAAGTGCCACTGAGGCCAAAGTGGATGGTAGCCGGGCCTCGTATGGGAAGAACAAGGTTTTGCCTGTAACACCTCTCTTTGCAGGGCTGGACCCCGGGACCCAGGGCTTTGGTCACATGCTCACATTACCTAAAGTTTTCCCTGGCGAGGTGCTATACAGGTCCAAGGCAGTGGAACCCCAATAAAAAGGGACCCGATCCTTGAGGTTTGTTAACGCAGCCCACCATGATGGGTGAAGTTTGGATCTGTCTGTCTTCAGCAGTATCCTGCAGTGAGGATAAGGTAAGGGAAGAAGCCTAGGAACTGTGAAAAGTTCACCTATGTTTTTTTCTTCCTTGGGAAAAATGTTGTCATGCCTTAAATGTCCACTAGAGGGAGTAAATGCACATACCTTAATTCATTGTCTTCACTTCAGCTCAGTGTCAGTCTGTGTGTGGATCAGCAGCAGCTTGTCATAGTGGGGATTCCTCATGGAGGTAAGAGATCTGCCATCTGCATTTCTCCCACCTGGAGGGACCAAGAGGGTTAGGGACTTCAACAGATGTTGCTGCTCCCCTTGCATATCCCCCCCCGCGGGGGGTGCGGAGGTCCTGGTTTTTGGCTTTAAAAGTTTCCCCCTGCTCAGCGTCATTGTTGAGCTCTGCCTCCCCCACATGATGGGTCTGCAGGACCTGAAGGCCGCCCGCGCACACAGGAACATTTTAAAATTCGAGGCGAGTGTATAGCGGAGGGGGCGGGGTCTAGGCGCGGCACCGTGTGTGAGACGTAGCATCCACGAGGGTGCACAGCGCAAGCGCAGGGTGGAGACATTATACAAGAGCAGTCTCTCCTCAGTTGGATAGCGAGGAGAAGCAAGCTGGCTGATCACTCGGGACACAGGAGTGGTGGGGCATGTAAGGGCTGCAAATGGGCATTCCCAATAGAGGAAAGGACATTTTTCCCAGCGCTAGGCTGAACTTTTATTAGCGGCATTATACTGTCAGACTATTGTTCAGCGATTAGTGCATTTAAATGGTACCTCTGCTTTGTTCTTAGGACTATGCCTGCCAAAAAAGGCACCACAAAAACCTCAAAAAAGGTACCTAAAGCTTCACCCCCAGGCACTGGGAACTCCAGTCGTGCCTCCACACTGTCATGTTCTCCTAAAATACTAGATGTGGCAAGCCAGGGTGAGTCATTGGAACCAATTGGTGGTGCAGCTGCTTCTCACATCTCAGCCCCTGTATACATGACTGAAGATGCCTTTTTCTCCGCCATGTTGGGGCCAGAGGGAAGATTAGCCGCTTTAATCACATCCTCCATCTAAAGGGATGGGAAGCGTGGTAGACCCCCTCCCCCACCTTAGACCCTTTACCGAGGGAACAGTGGGTAGAGGATTAGGTGTTACCCTCAGGCGACCAGGAGGAAAGACAAACCGATTACTCCTCTGCAGAGGAAACAACGGTGGATGAACCCTTTTCAGCCTCTCAATCTGAGAAATTGCTGGTACAATCTCCTACGGAAATGATTCATTCCACTTTAAAGCTACCCCGGAGTCAGCTGAAAGTTCTGTTTCTTCTTTGGGTTCCTTAAAACCTTTGCAGCCTTTGCATGCATTTCCTGTCCATGCATTACTAGAACAGCTTATTTATGCTGAATGGAATCACCCGGATAAGCATTTTCTCCCTCCAAAGAGATTCACAGTACTCTATCCCAGTGTTTCTCAACTCCAGTCCTCAAGGCGCCCCAACAGGTCATGTTTTCAGGATTTCCATTATTTTGCACAGGTGATTTGATCAGTTTCACTGCCTTAGTAATTACTACATCCGTTTCATCTGGGGGAAATCCTGAAAACATGACCCGTTGGGGCGCCTTGAGGAATGGAGTTGAGAAACGCTGCTCTATCCCATGGAGGAGAAATTCACCAAAAGATGGAATGTACCAGCAGCTGGTGCTGTTATATCCAGTGTGAATAAAAGTCTAACTTGTCCAGTAGACAATGCACAAATGCTTAAGGATCCAACAGATAAAAGGTGGGAATTCCTGTTAAATTCCTCTTTTTCTTTGGCAGGTGCGGTTACTCAGTCTGCAGTCGCTGCAATAGGCATCTGTCAATCCCTAAAGTTGAGACAGCCCCTTAAAGAGGTTCCTGTACAGCAAGCCCGGGATTTGGCCGAACTACCAAGAGCATTATGTTTTGCCATTAAAGATTCTATTCACCAGGCGTCCCGCCTTGCACTTTTGCTAGTACACATGCGTAGGATCCTGTGGTCAGCTGAAGCACCATGCAAAAGGCCCCTGACTGGTTTTCCTTTTCATGGGGATCGGTTATTTGGGGATGATTTGGACAAATACATTCAAAAGATTTCAAGTGGGAAAAGTACTCTTTTGCTAGTTAACAGAAGGAGTAAACGCCCTTCATTTAAGCGGACTCTTTCTCCTGCGTCAGGGGCATCCGCCTCTAGGCAATGGCGATGGCCTCTGCCATCAGAGTCTAGAGGAAAGCCTCAGGGTCAGGTCCAGGCACAAAAGAAGTCCTGGGGGCGGAAACCTGCAAAACAGAATTCTAAAGCCTTATTATGAAGGGGCACCCCCGCTCACCAGGGTGGGGGGAAGACTTCTGCAGTTCTCAGAAGTCTGGCAAGAGGAAATTCAGGACAGATAAGTCATCTCCACGGTTATTTTATGGTACAAACTAGAATTTCAGGAGTTTCCACCGTCTCATTTTTTGAGGTCAAACGTTCCCAAAGAACCAGGGAAAAGGCAATCTCTGTTTCGGGCACTAGACCAATTACTGGCACGGGATGATCATACAAATCCCCACAAAAGAGCAAGGTTTGGGGTTTTATTCAAACCTTTTTATGGTACCAAAACCGAATGGAGATGTCAGACCCATTCTAGATCTAAAGAATCTAAATCAGTTTCTGACGATCTGCTCTTTTCGCATGGAGTCGATCAGGTCGGTGGTTTCTATCCTACAAGGGGGAGAACTTCTGGCATCTATCGACATCAGGGATGCATACCTGCATGTCCCTATATTTCCTGCTCACCAAAGGTTTCTGCGGTTCGAGGTAGAACAGCATCATTTTCAATTTGTAGCCTTGCCCTTCGGGCTAGCTGCAGCATCCGGGGTGTTTACAAAAGTTCTGGCTCCACCTTTAGCCAGGTTAAGGGCACAGGTCATAACAGTCTTGGCGTACCTAGATGATCTATTGCTAATAGACCAGTCAGTGGCCAGTTTGGAGCAAAGCGTGCGCATTACAACCACATACCTGGAAAATATGGGTTGGATTCTCAACCTAGAGAAGTCTTCCTTAAAACCACTAAAAAGGCTGGAATACTTGGGTCTGATCATAGACACAGCCCAGAAAAAGGTGCTCTTGCCTCAGGAAAAGATCAATGCCATAAGAGAGCTGGTGTAGATGGTCAGATTGAAAAAAGATTCCTCCCTTCGCCTTTGCATGAGTTTGTCAGGAAAGATGGTGGCTTAATTCGAAGCGGTTCCCTATGCCCAGCTCCATTCGAGACTGTTGCAAAACAGTATCCTGTCCGCTTGAAACAAAACAGTTCAAGCTTTAGACTTGCCAATGTGGCTGTCCCCAAGCGTGTCCCAGAGCCTCAGTTGATAGTTGGTAACCCAGAATCTGCTGAAAGGAAAATCCCTCAGATCTGTTATCTGGAAGGTGGTAACGACAGATGCCAGCCTTTCAGGTTGGGGAGCAGTGCTAGAAAAGACAACTGTCCAGGGACAGTGGTCAAGAACCGAAAGGACCTTGCCCATCAACATCCTAGAGATTCAGGCAGTGGGTCTGGCTCTGAAGGCCTGGACATTCAGGTTATGGGGTTGTCCTGTCAGGATCAAATCCCACAATGCCACAGCTGTGGCTTACATCAATCACCAAGGGGGCACCAAGAGTCTCGCAGCACAGAATGAGGTGAACCATATCCTAACTTGAGCAGAAAGGAATGTTCCGTGCCTATCAGCAGTTTTCATTCCGGGAGTAGAGAATTGGCAGGCGGACTTCTTGAGCCACCAGCAGTTGCTCCCGGGGGAATGCTCTCTTCACCCCGACATTTTTGTGCAGGACAAGGGATCCACTCGCATGTGGAACAGATGCGTTGTTGACCCGTGGGATCAGTTCTCACTGATTTATGCATTCCCCACTATTCAGTTGCTGCCACAACTTCTTTGCAGGATCAAGTTGGAAAGAAAGCCGGTAATTCTTGTAGCTCCAGCATGGCCCAGAAGGTCCTGGTATGCAGAAATCATAAAGATGGCGGTGGGGGATCAATGGTCCCTACCACTACGTCCAGACCTACTCTCACAGGGACCGATATTCCATCCTACCTTACAAACTCTAAATTTAATGGCTTGGCTATTGAAACACACATTCTGAAGAAATGTGGGCTTTCCGGGTCAGTTATATCTACCTTGATTAATACAAGGAAGCCAGCTTCCAGAACTATATATTATAGAGTCTGGAGGGCTTATGTTTCCTGGTGTGAGTCCAAGGGTTGGCACCCTCAGAAGTATAACATAGGCAGAATTCTTGTCTATCTACAATTAGGGGTAGAGATGAAGCTGGCCTTGAGTACTATTAAGGGCCAGGTTTCAGCTTTATCGGTGTTATTTCAAAGAGTTGGGTTTTTATGCGGTGATGTGGCTTAATCCACCAGTCAGACCTCCTTTGAACTCCTGGGACCTGAACTTAGTGTTGTCAGTATTACAAAAACAGCCATTTGAACCGATACAGCATACTCCCTTAGTCCTTCTAACAAGGAAGTTAGTGTTCTTGGTTGCTATATCTTCAGCAAGGAGGGTTTCGGAATTGGCTGCTCTTTCTTGTAAAGAGCCATATTTGATTATTCACGAGGACAGAGTCGTGTTGCGTCCTCGTCCAAGTTTTCTGCCAAAAGTTTTCACCTGAACCAAGATATTGTTCTGCCATTGTTTTTTCCAAAACCATGTTCTAGGGAAGAGAAGTCACTACATTTTCTTGATGTGGTGAGAGCGGTCAAAGTCTATTTAAAGATGACTGCTCAGATCCGGAAGACTGTTGTCTTGTTTGTGCTGCCAGAAGGTCCTAGGAAAGGACAGGCAGCATCAAAATCCACTCTCCCTAAGTGGATTTGGCAAGTTATAATTCAGGCTTATGATTTAAAGGGTAAGATTCCACCTTTTCAAGTCAAAGCGCACTCTACCAGAGCAGTTAGTGCTTCTTGGGCAGTGCATCACCAGGCCTCCATGGCTCAGATCTGTAAGGCTGCAACTTGGTCTTCAGTGCATACATTTACCAGGTTTTATCAGGTGGATGTAAAAAAGGCATGAGGATCTCGCCTTTGGGTGCAGTGTTTTCCAGGAAGCAGTTTAGGCCCTCAAGTCTGGGTGTGTCCTACGGGTTGTGTCTCTCTCCCCTCAAATAGCATTGCTATGGGACGTCCCATATAGTTAATAACTATGGCTCTGTGTCCTGTGATGTACGATAAAGAAAATAGGATTTTTAATTTCAATAGTTTTTTATTGAGAAGTCAACAAAATAAAAAAAGGATGATCAAGATTACAGGTACAACCACAAGTCCAACATATACCCAAAAAGTAGCAGAGAGAACAAAAACTGCAATTAGGATAGAGAAACATATGTCGTCAGCATTAGATTGAATTCCATAAAACAGACTCCGAAAAGAGGGGCCACTCCCCTACTCCAGCACCCCACATGGGAACTCGCTGTGCCAGGAGGGGAGGTCCACCACTCAGGAGAAGCCATACCTTTAAACCGATGATATATGATGAAATAATAGTGAAGTAAAATCTTTAAGAGGAGAAGTGAATTCAAATATGAGGTGTCTATCATGAGTATTACACCCAGAAGGACAGAATAACTAGTAGAGCTTATGGTAAAATTTGCATGTGGCTATCCAATTAGTGAGGAAAATTGAACCATAGGTCCAGTCTGCATTAAATGAGCTTTGTTAAGTATCTGAAGAAGCCTATCACCTGTAAGAAAGGAATGGGTTGTAGTAGCTTCTGTAAGTGTTAGCAAAGTATTCAAACCTGTATGCCAATAATCTATAGTGCAAAAAAAAGAAGAAGATAGGAAAGGAGAGAGAAAAGAAAAGAGATGATAGAGAACAAGGAATGATACATCCGAAGACGGTGTGGTACTCGCTCAACCACAGAGGTCCAGGTCAAGTTGCAGATATTCTAACATATAGCATGTACATACCAAAAATTACACCCCAAAATAGATTCTCCTACTCCTTCTGAGTGTGGCAATACCACATGTGTGAGACTTTTCCACAGCCTGGCCATATAGAGAGTCCCAACATGCAGGGAGAACCATCAGGTGTTCTAGGGGCATTGGTTTCAAATCTAATTTGACTACCTATTACACTTTTGTGAGGCACTGAAGTGGCATGGATGAGAACTTATGTGGGGTGGATGAGCATGAATGGGGATGGATGAGCCCTGGATGGGGATGGCTGAGTATGGATGGGATGCCTGAGCATGAATGAGTATGACTGGGTACGGCTGGGTACGGATGGGTAAGGCTGAGTATGGCTGGGTATGGATGGGATGGCAGGGTATGGCTGAGTATGGCTGGGTACGACTGAGTATGGCTGAGTATGGCTGGGTACGTCTGAGTATGGCTGAGTATGGCTGAGTACGGCTTGGTATGGCTGAGTGCGGCTGGGTATGGCTGAGTATGGCTGGGTATGGCTGAGTACGGCTGGGTACGGCTAAGTACGGCTGGGTACGGCTGAGTATTAATGGGTATGGCTGGGTATGGCTGGGTATGGCTGAGTATGGCTGGGTATGGCTGAGTATGGCTGGGTATGGCTGGGTATGGCTGGGTACGGCTGGGTACGGCTGGGTACGGCTGAGTATGGCTGGGTACAGCTGGGTATGGCTAAGTATGGATGGGGGTGGATGAGCATGGATGGATGGATAAGTATTGCTGAGGATGGATGGATGGCTGAGCATGGATGGATGGATGAGTATGCTGAGTATGGATAGCTGAGCATGGATGGATGGATTAGTATGCTGAGTATGGATGGTTGAGCATGGATGGATGAGTATGCTGAGCATGGATGGATGGATAAGTATGCTGAGTATGGATGGCTGAGGATGGATGGATGAGTGCTGCAATGGGCACATATCAGCGCTGTGGGCAGTACAGATCTAACCCACAGCGTTGCTGCCACCGATCTCTCCCCTCTCCGCTCACACTGTACCGATCGGTACAGAGAGGGGAGATAGGAACTGGACGTGACGCTGTTTTTTTCACAAGAGATTGCTCTGTCATTTGACGAGCGATCACGTGAAAACGGCCACTATCAGCGGCCATTTACCGTGAGCCGTGATGCGCCGGGTCCTCTGGACCTGCCGGTCTCAGATATTCCCAGGTGCATGCCCCAGGGGGCGCGCGGGAGCAGGATTCTTGGAGGATGTCAATGTATGCCCTCCCAGAATTATCGAGCCGCGCTGTAGCTGTCATTTGGCTATGGCGCGGTTGGCAAGCGGTTAAATTACTTTTTTCCTTTAGAAATGTAACTTTGCTTTGGTACTGTTCTAAACACGGGAAACTACGTCACTTTACAAGCATACTAAGGAGACCCCCCAGGCACGATATTTAAAGGAATACTTCATTTTTATTGTTTCACTTTAAGCATTTTTAAAATCACTGCTTCTGAAAAAACTGCCATTTTTAAAACTTTTTTTGCATTGATACACGTCTCCTAGGGCAGGACCCAGGTCCCCAAACACTTTTTATGACAATGACTTTTATATAAACCTTTAAAATGAGCACTTTTGATTTTTCATGTTTGTGTCCCATAGACTTTAATGGTGTTCGTTTGTCCAACTTTTTTGCCTGTTCGGATCGAACCAGGGGGGGGGGGGGGTGTTCGGCTTATCCTTAGTGGGGAGTAGGTGATCAACCTTCCCCGGTGAACTCGTTTTTGAAGATCCCTTTGACTCCTGACCTCTTCACCAAAGCATAAGGGTAAGTTTAAATGTGAATATTAACCCTACGCTTGTTTAAATTTTTTATGTTACTAATATTTACCTTACAGGCTCCAGTGGTGTCCAAAGGTGTCTGGCTGTGCGTCCAATCCAGAAAGAACACAGGTCCCCATCCTCATTTCTTAGACCAGATATGGGCACTTATGTCACAGGGAACTCCTGCTCCAGAATTCCTACTAGGAGTAGCTTGGGAAACAGTAATTAAGTGAACATATTGATTACCCTGCATGGGCAAAGCAAATGATTACTTTGAAGCAGATCTTACCTTATGATTATGCTTTTTGAATAAACCCTGTCTGTATACAATTTTATTTATTCACATGCCACTGTGTATTTTTTACGAGATGTTATAAATTTGGAATGAAGGAAAAGCACAGCACAGAGCAATGCTTTTTGCTATCATGCCATCCTCACTGCCACATTTTCTTTTTACCAGTGCTGTTGGAGCAGATGGTAAATTCAACGCCTCAGCAACTCTTTCTCAGACTTTCGCTAATGATCTACTATAATTACTATAATTGCTATATGTAGTCAATCTTCTCATCCAATTCCTCCCACATACCATGCTCTACTATAGTATGAATGCGTACTATTGCCAGTAGAAATGTTATGGTATGCAACATCAATAAACTATTGTTTACAGCACATTTTTGTTACTAAAGTCATCTAATTAATAAACAGTGCTGGCATTTGTGGTCAGGAAGTAAGTGTAGAGGTATTTTTATATTAAAGCAAAAATGCAATTTCAAGTCATAACATCACAGCCAAAAGATCTCTCGTATAAAAAAATGTGTTGCTCTTAAATTCAAATAATTAATGTATTATAAAACACAAACAGCAAGTCCATGAGTCACCAACGTGACATAAATAAGTGAACAGGTATCTTGACCGTTGAATCACCAACAGAATCCTCCACCTTGCAGAGGCGTAACTAGAAACTTCAGGGCCCCTGTGCAAGAAACCGTGAAGGGCGTTGCTGGGTCTACAAAAGATCTCGGGCTAGAGCACATAGCAGAGAAGTAAAGAAAGTCATACACATGTATATAATATACATGTGTTTGTGTGTGTGTAATATATATATATATATATATATATATATATATAATCGTTACATATCTGGGTGCGGATCCCCACTTACATCAGGGTCCCCTGAGCCCCCTTCATTACATCAGGGTCCCCAGAGCCCCCCTTCATTACATCAGGGCCCCCAGGGAGCCTCCTCTTACATCAGGGTCCCCAGAGAGTCTCCCCTTACATCAGGTTCCCCAGAGAGCCTCCCTACTTACATCAGGGTCCCCAGAGAGCCTCCCCCTACATCAGGGTCCCCAGAGCCCCCCTTCATTACATCAGGGACCCCAGGGAGCCTCCTCTTACATCAGGGTCCCCAGAGAGTCTCCCCTTACATCAGGGTCCCCAGAGAGCCTCCCTACTTACATCAGGGTCCCCAGAAAGCCTCCCCCTACATCAAGGTCCCCAGAGAGCCTCCTCTTACACCAGGGTCCCCAGAGAGCATCCCTACTTACATTAGGGTGCCCAGAGCCCCCCTCATTACAATAGGGTCCCCAGAGAGCCCCTCCTTACATCAGGGTCCCCAGAGAGCCCTCCTTACATCAAGATCCCCAGAGAGCCCCCCTTACATCAGGGTCCCCAGAGAGCCCCTCTTACATCAAGGTCCCCAGAGAGCCCCTCCTTACATCAGGGTCCCCAGAGAGCCCCTCCTTACATCAGTGTCCCCAAAGAGCCCCCCTTACATCAGTGTCCCCAGAGGGCCCCTTCCTTATATCAGTGTCCGCAGAGAGCCCCCCTTACATTAATGTCCCCAGAGAGCACCCTCCTTACATTAGTGTCCCCAGAGAGCCCCCCTTACATTAGTGACCTCAGAGCACACCCCCCCTTACATTAGTGTCCCCAGAGAGGCCCCCCTTACATTTGTGTCCCCAGAGAGCCCCCCTTACACTAGAGGCCCCCCTTACATTAGTGTCCTCAGAGAGGCCCCCCTTACATTAGTGTCCCCGGAGAGGCCCCCCCTTACGTTAGTGTCCCCAAAGAGGCCCCCTTACATTAGTGTCCCCAGAGAGGCCCCCCTTACATTAGTGTCCCCAGAGAGGCCCCCCTTACATAGTGTCCCCAGAGAGCCCCCCTTAAATTAGTGTCCCCAGACCGCCCCCCTTACATTAGTGTCCCCAGAGAGCCCCCCCTTACATTAATATCCCCAGAGTGGCCCCCTTACATTAATGTCCCCAGAGTGGCCCCCTTACATTAGTGTCCCCAGACCGCCCCCCCTTCGAGGGGTTTTCCTGTACCTGGGCTAGGGAGGTGGGAGGCGATGATCGGCAGCCCTATTGTGCCCATGGGCGGTGGCATCTCCCTGAGGCTAGTAGTTCTCTTCCCCAATGTTTACAGTGGAGAGGGGAGGAGCCTCTGACTCGAGCATGTATCAGTAACAGTGTAGAAGCAGAGCCGACTCACTTGTACACTGAAGAGTGAAACTGCTAGATGCTCGGGTCAGAGGCTCCTCCCCTCTCCCCCCTCCTTACATCAGGGCCCCCAGAGAGCCCCTCCTTACATCAGGGTCCCCAAGGAGCCCCTGCTTACATCAGGGTCCCCAGAGAGCCCCCCTTACATCAAGGTCCCCAGAGAGCCCCCCTTACATCAAGGTCCCCAGAGAGCCCCTCTTACATCAAGGTCACCAGAGAGCCCCTCCTTACATCAGGGTCTCCAGAAAGCCGCCCCTTACATCAAGGTCCCCAAAGAGCCCCCCCTTACATCAAGGTCCCCAAAGAGCCCCCCTTACATCAGGGTCCCCAGAGAGCCCCCCCTTACATCAAGGTCCCCAGAGAGCCCCTTCTTACATCAGGGTCCCCAGAGAGCCCCTCCTTACATCAAGGTCCCCAGAGAGCCCCTTCCCTACATCAGGGTCCCCAGAGAGCACCCCCCTTACATTAGTGTCCCCAGAGAGCTCCCCCCTTACATTAGTGTCCCCAGAGACCCCCCTTACATAAGTGTCCCCAGAGAGGCCCCCCTTACATTAGTGTCCCCAGACCGCCCCCTTACATTGGTGTCCCTAGAGAGGCTCCCCTTACATTAGTGTCCCCAGACCGCTCCCCCTTCCAGGGGTTTCCCTGTACCTGGGCTGGGGAGATGGGAGGCGACAATCGGCAGCTCTATTGTGCCCATGGGCGGTGGCATCTCCCTGAGGCCAGTAGTTCTCTTCCCCGATGTTTACAGTGGAGAGGGGAGGAGCCTCTGACTCAAGCATGTATCAGTAACAGTGTAGAAGCAGAGCCGACTCACTTGTACACTGTAGATTGAAACTGCTAGATGCTTGGGTCAGAGGCTCCTCCCCTCTCCACTGTGTAAAATCAGGAAGAGAACTACAAGCCCCAGGGAGATCCCGCCACCCAAGGGCAACATAGAGCTGCCGATCATCGCCTCCCACCTCCCCCTCACTGCATTCTAAATGGACAGCCAGGGTTGCAGGGGGAGATGCCGGGTCTTGGGGCCCCCCTCACAGTGGCAGAACGGCAGGGCCCAGTAGCAAGTGCGACTGCAGCGACCCCTATATTTCCGCCACTGCCACCTTGTGATAAAACCACGACCAATCTAAGGATGTGCTCTTACCAGAGAGCATTGACCACCTATTACTGGGGTCAAAGAAGGCTCTTGTATCTCAAATGCTCCATCACCATTTGTTAATCAGCATACGGAAGACGGGGGAGATCACTCAAGGCAGCCAGTAGGGAAATCACAAATCCTCTAAGGTTGCGAACTTCTGATGATGCAACAAATGATCTCTCGTGCATGGATTAGTATTGTTTGTTTTGTTCTCTAGAGTAAGTAAGACTTGAATGAAAAACAAGCTTTGTTGCAAAGTCAAAACTGTTTGGCAGTCTTTCCAGCTTTAACCTGGCAGATTAGATGGTAGGTATGTTGTTTGTTTAACAGATCCTTTCTCCACAATCCAACTGTCACAAAACGTGTGAGTTTGTATAAAAACTTGTTTACAGAGAAAGTGAAATAACACATAGAAGGGGCTTCTTTTATGGGCACAGAAAAGCACCCAGGAAGCTTGCCAGTGTCCATCTTCCTCCTGAAAATCAGCGCTGTCCTTTCACCACCCAGTCTCTTGTTTACAGTATATTACAAGAATATATGAGAGAACAAAAAAAAAATACAGCTTGCTTTTTTCCATTTTTCTTTATTGTATTTTTTCTGCTGCACTTTAGATGGCATTATAAGGCACCCACATGATTTTTTTATATGGAGCTCTTCTACAACAAAATGAAAGTTCCACTAAAACTTTCTGGTAGGTACCACCTTGTTGTTTCTCATTGTTTGCAGCAAAATCACTTATTTAATGGTATACAGTATGTAATGGAACGTCCCACACTCCGCTTGAGTGCTTTCGTCATATACCACTTCCTCCCAGTTTGAATACAGATATAAGATATTCCAACCGCTCACAAGCACAAAACAAGACGATATTTGTTTAGTTGCTTAACATGGGCTCCTTTATTTGAGATGACACACAAATATATACAGCAGGCTTACAATAGAACTGTAACTAGAAACCTAATTAACATAAGCTAATCAACTAATCTCTTAAAGCATCTGATGTGACTCCGTGCCCTCCTGAGCATTGTTATGATTAATCAGGATTTCACTACAGGTCAGACTTGTTGTCCCCGAGCTTCACATATTAGTATAAACACAGGACACACAATAGCAGGAACTAATTACAATTAACAATACAAACAGTGATCCCCCCCTCCTCAGCCTAGTAGGCAACAAACTATAGTAGGAGTAGACTGTCCAGCTCCTACCCAGTTCTAGAGGCCAATGTGATCAGCTCTCTCAACTAACCTGTTGAGTTCAGAATCAAACAAACCAAGAATAGTCTTTACATATATCCAGGGAGATATTGTGGATAAATATTACTGTCCCACTTTAAGTAATCCAAGATATATTTTCTCAGTCACCCTGTGCCATCATGGCACAGGGTGACTTAGACATAAGAGGTGCATGGAGAGCTGAAACATGGGTTTCCCAACCTTTCTAAGGAATTCATGGTTCCACGGGCCCTCCTGTCACACAGCATATTAGAATATACCTTAAAGCGGTAGTAAACTGCCATTCTTTTTTTTTACTTTTTTTAATGGATACTAGCACATTTTGTGAAACTTACCTTAAAACGAAGCCCTCCAGCGATGCACTGTCACCGCTGACATGGCGAGGAAGTCACTCCTGTGCATGCACGTGGGAGCCACTACTCATGGCACAGGATTCTGAAGGAATAGCATAGGAATGCCGTTCCTTCAAGAGCGCATGCGCCCTTTACGTCACCGGCCCATTCACAAATTAATATTTCCTAAACAGTGCACGTTTAGGAGATATTTACTGCACCTATAGGTAAGCCTTATTATAGGCTTATCTATAGGTAAATACCACCCATGGGAGTTTACTCCCACTTTAATGAGAATCTGATGATGTTACAAGTGAAATTTTTGTGTGCATAACATGGATGTACGAACGTATGTACTTGCAATTTAGCGCCACATATGCCATGAGTATTTTGAGGCTAATATCATCAATCTGCTAGTAGAGTGACCCATATACAAAAACTTGGGAGTCCTGCTCTAAGCACTTAAAAATGTCCCCTGCAGTCCAAAGTGCACATTGTGTGCTGACATCCAAACAAGCTCATCCAGGCTTTCCGAAACAGATCAGAAGACAGAAGGTAGAAACACTGCACACTGGAACCCAGCTACTATATACCGTAGAAAGATAAAGATACAGAGATACAGCTTAAGCCTGAACTTCTCCTGGCTATGCTCCTCTGACACATTTCACCCCACCTATTGTGCAGAATTATAGAGATATGATGCCAGAGGTAAAGTGGGCAAGCTGCCCTTAGCTCACAAAAGAAAACTGAAGAAAAACACACAAATATAATAGTAGTAGTAATTAGTCACATTCAACTAGACTTGTTCTGTAAGACATTTCTTAGCTTATCCAAGCCACTTCTTTAGTTTTAACCACTTTAGCCCCGGAAGATTTTACCCCCTTCCTGACCAGAGCACTTTTTGTGATTCGGCAATGCGTCGATTTGACAATTGCGCGGTCGTGCGACGTTGCACCCAAACAAAATTGACGTCCTTTTTTCCCCAAAAATAGAGCTTTCTTTTGGTGGTGTTTGATCGCCTCTGCGGTTTTTATTTTTTGCGCTATAACCAAAAAAATAGCGAAAATTTAGATAAAAAAGCAATATTTTTTTTTTTGCTATAATAAATATCCCCCAAAAATATATATTAAAATAATGTTTTCCTCAGTTTAGGCTGATATGTATTCTTCTACATATTTTTGGTAAAAAAAATCGCAATAAGCATATATTGATTGGTTTGCACAAAATTTATAGCGTCTACAAAATAGGGGATAGTTTTATGGCATTTCTATTTTTATTTTTTTACTAGTAATGGCGGTGATCTGCGATTTTTATTGGGACTGCGACATTATGGCGTGACACTATTTTGTGACCAGTGCTATATAAATGCATTGAGTACTGTGTAAATGACACTGGCAGTGAAGGGGTTAACTACTAGGGGGAGGTGAAGGGGTTAAGTGTGTCCTAGGGAGTGATTCTAACTGTGAGGGGGCTGGGCTTCAACACACAGGACAGTGATCACTGCTCTCGATGACAGAGAGCAGTGGTCTCTGTCCTGTCACTAGGCAGAACGGGGAAATGCTTTGTTTACAAAAGCATCTCCCCACTCTTCTTCTCCATGACACGATCGCAGGCACCGACAGACATCGAATCCGTGGGACCCGCGGTCATAGTCACGGAGACCGCAGCGGGCGCGACACCGCTTCTTAAAGGGGACGTACCTGTACGCCTTTTGCCTAGCAGTGCCATTCTGCCGACGTAAATCGGCGTGCGCTGGTCGGCAAGGGGTTAATGAGTGTCAGGAAAATACTCCAACATTTATATCCACACAAGTAGTGCAGACACTTAAATCCAGTGTAGCACTAACTCTCGGTGGAGCTGCTGGTTTAAAGCGGGCTGTTACCTTCATTCTTGACACCTCTGTTTCACCGGCACCGGGTCTAGGGTCCCGTTGAGTTTACCTCTGGACGATGTAGACACTAACACTTGAGTAGATTTTCCAATGCTTTAATGAACAAATAATAAAGGAAGTAGCAGGAAAGAGGCAGAAGGAAAGTTGCAGGGAAGCTCAAATACCTTTCCTTAGTATTCTTTAGAACAATCTCTGCAATTGAACACTTGCGGTTGAATGGTTGAATGCGCTCCCCCTTGTGGAACCCAATCTTTGCCCGCCTGGATAGGCCTCTCTCACTTGCATAGCAGCCAGTACGTAGCACGAACAAAAGTCTCTACCACAAACTTGTTTGGAATAAAACCCGTATGATCCTCTGCCACAGGATGTATTGGTTTGCAATGAATGTCAGACACAGTACTTGAACCTTTAAGCCATCCCAGCTGTACTATGCAGTAAGATTACTTCAGGATACGTCTTCCAACTGAGTCACCAGGCCCTTCTCCAGACCAGCAGTCTGCATGATCCTTCCATGACGGGTCCTCCCCTGGGATCTTCTCGGTTGCCCAGCTTCTTCACTCAGGATAGACAGCTCAGGACCGTTCCTCTGCTGCTGTGGTAGGCCCCAGACAGGCTTCTGGGCCCACCCACACGCCGCAGCGACGTGGACCTCCGGAACGGAGGTGGCTGAAAACGAACACCAGAACATGGCGTCTGTCCCATAAATACCCTCTCCCAGAATGCAACTCGGAGGACCACCTCCACCGAGTTGTCTCCGGGACAGAGGAGCACTCATATGCTTCAACACGTTGCTTTTCCAACACCATCCGATGGTGACAACGACACCCACCGGCACAGTGTGGAACCACATGCAACTCAGCCAAGCTGGAACAGAGGCAAATCTAACTCCCTCTAACAAGTCACCCACAAGATTATCCTATCAGCGGTAGATTTAAAAAATCTACCAGCGCTACACCAGTCTTTGTGGAAAACAGATGTTTTTTGTCCAAGAACAAGGTGGGAGGTATGCAAATGTAACAGAGAAATCTCAGGACTAAATGGACAGAAATACTGGTCGTTTGTGCTGCCCCAACGGGGCATAGAATTTATATAGACTGTTTTCCTAACCATTTTTATATTTAGTTCACATGCTACCATCTAGTGACCTTTTGTGGTAATGCACTTGTTTTCTTATGTTCTTTTTCCCTTATGTTACGACACACTTCCTTTATATGTAATGCTCCACCCTTCTTCCTGTGATTGTACTTCCTGTGTCATTGATGCAGCTAACAAGCCACATGTAGCAGGGCACATGTATCCTGCATTGTAAGCTACAGACAATATCATCTTTTGACCGCATAAATACTACAACCTATTCATCTGTTTGTATCCTGTCATCCGCTGTAACCTGATGTTCAGAATAAAAGCACCTCTGTGGATAGATTTGGCGAGTTCAAACTATCTGATGAGGATTGTCCTCAGTAATTATATCTTATACAGGCCAGGCATAGAGGTCTCACAAGGGATAACTCGTTTCGCAACAATTGGAGTCAGAATAGTCAAAATATGTATAGAATTCTCACAGCCTACTGTGTATATGTGTGTGCCTGATCTGCAATCAAGCTCAGTGCCATCCGCCATCTTGTGAAGCACATGGTCACATGAGTTTACTGCGCCTCATGTGAATGTTAAAAACTGTTTTTCTACATTGAACTGTGTTACCCCACCTGTCTAAGCTGCTGTGCGTCTTCTTAAAGAGACAGTACCATTTCTTGCAAAAACGTGAAAAATGTCTAGACAAGACTCTGGGCACCCTTCTGTGGCTGAACCAACACAGATGTATCATGCCTCTGAACCCCCAGATGTACAGGGAGCAGATTCTTGATATTGCCGAACAGAGTGTAAGACCCAAACGTACAAAAAAACCTACACAGAAACTCAGAGAAAACTATGAAACCACTAGAGATGAGTTCTCCAGCAATCAGTCAGACTTATGGGACAGAACTTCACACTGCATGTCTGTTTTGTCACACTTTTATGATCAACCAGCTGAACTAAGAGACTCTATAGATCACTTATCTGCCACGTACGAACGCTACCAGTGGCTGTTTGCAAAATACACAGCTTTCTTACAGGACTGTATAATGGAGGACTCTTCAGCAGAACTGACCAGGGCTAATGCACTAAACCTACAAAGGGATCTCAAAATGCCCAGTGTAAGGCAGAACTCCACATTGCTCAACTGCAGGAGACCAGATCTCACAGATCCACATCAACCAAGCACACTGCACGTTCTTCTAGATCCTCTCGCTCCAGAAGTTCAACATTAAGCGACAAGCTAATAGAGGCCCGTGCAAGTCTGGAAGCAAATAAAGTGCAAAGCTCCTTTACCAGAAAGGAAGCAGAAATAGAAACACAAAAGGCAAAGATGGAAGCTCAACAAGCAGAGGCAGATTCCCAATTAAAGACATAAAAGGCAAAGATGGAAGCTCAACAAGCAGAGGCAGATTCCCAATTAAAGACACAAAAGGCAAAGATGAAAGCTCAACAAGCAGAGGCAGATTACCAATTAAAAATTCTGCAAATGGAAAAGGAGGAAGCAGTTGCCCTAGCAAGGCTGAGAGTCCTCGAACAAGCAATGGGAGAAAGTGCTAACTCTGACTGGTCTATCCCAGCAGAACTGCAAGACCCAGTTGAACGCACCAGTGCATATGTACTAAAGCATAATGTTTGCAATGATACAGAGTTATCTCCTGTACGTCTTACTAACAACACTGTTCTGACTCTCAACACAGAGACCTCTCAGCTCCAAATGCCTGAGCCTCTTCAAGTCTACAACACAAGTGCATCTATGCAGCAAACCGCATCACCTCTTGCTGACAACAAGGTGACTTCCAATGATAAGCTACAGCTCAAGCCACAGCCAGCACAAGCCTTAGGGACTACACCACAGTTAAACGCTCCTGCAACATCATTTCATCCTGGTAAACCTCACCCTACTTCACCAGAGAACTTTCACACCCCAGGGGTTCCACAAGTTACTTTGGCATCGAAGAGTGAGAGATCAGACTTGAATGACTTTGCCAGATATATAGTATGCCGTGAGCTCATTAACACTACCCTCTCAAGGTTTGACGACTGTCCGGAGAGCTACAGGGCCTAGAGATCAACCTTCAAAGCTGCCATTGCTGATCTCAACCTTACCACCAAGGAGGAACTTGATTTGCTCATAAAGTGGCTGGGGCCAGAATCTGCAGATCGTGGTAAAAGACTGAGAACAGTACAGGTTGACCACCCAGATGGAGGGTGGTTGTTGGGCAAGACTTGAGCAAGCCTATGGTAGCTCTGAAGCCATAGAAAGCACTCTATTCAAGAGGATGCAAAACTTCCCATAAAAAGGGAACAAAGACTATCGCAAGCTCCAAGATCTGAGTGATCTTCTCATGGAACTGGAGTTGGCAAAGACAGACCCACATCTACCTGGACTAAGCTTCCTGGACACTGCTCATGGTGTCTATTAAAGTGTTTTATGTAGCAGCGCTCAAGTCCATTAATATAAAAGGTAGTCCAATGCTGTATGGTGGAGACGTATAAATTATAAGTCTATTGTTAAGTCTATAGATCATTCGTGATGGGAGATAGATATAAAAGCCAGGGGGATCTCAATAGACACAGTACTCAGGGCAGCTTTCTGTTGAGTGAAGTCAGCTCTCCATAGCAATCATAAAAAACAAAGAGAAAGCGCCTCTAAGTATAAGTGTTTAATACAATATAAAAAGCACACATTCGCACTTACATCAGGGTATGTGGGTAACAGCTTCCAAAGAGAACTGAATCCAGGTATCGCCAAACATCCGTGTGTAAGGGGCTTGGATGTAAACCGGGCGGATGGCCGCGGACCTCCGCACGAAGAAGCCGGCTGCAGTGCGGTAAGGCTGGATGGACACTTCCGCGTTCCAGCAAGACACACGTGAGTATTGACATCACTCGGGCAGTTCAGATAGACGGGGATCCACTACGCGTTTCTGAGCATGCGCGAGGCTCTCAACGGGCATGCGCGCTCCTTTATCAAGTGTGAATGGGACGGGAAGCAAGGAAGCTTAAATAGCTCAGCATTGGGGACAAGTAATTGCTAGAGCCAATTAAAAGAGGGGCGTGTATGCAGTTTAAACAAGATAAATAACGGTGAAAGGGATTAATTCTCCATGGATTACGATACAATATACATTTTTGGTAATGAAACTTATCACAAGACATTCCATATGAAAATAAAAATAAAAATAATAAAAGGATAGAAAAATAATAAAATTATAATTAAAAAATTATTAATTATATGAACAATGGTGGTGGTTAAAATATTAAAAAATTGAAAAGTTATTATATATCTGTTACAACATCTAATAGTCATACATGCAAATAAGTAATTTACTATGTATAATAATAATTATATCTCAATTAAATAAAATAAAAAATGAAAAATGTTAGTGAGTTGATCTTATTATGGTATCATATTGTAAAAGGCCCTCAATAAAAATACAGTGGATAAAGGCCATCATGAATACAATAATAATAGGTTTAATAAAAACAATTAAAATAGGGGGGATAGAAATTATGGGCGCACAACACATCTGTACCACATGTGTTGTTTTATCAGTACAGGGGAGTGAGATACGGACAGTTACGGAATATATTATGTATTATAATATAATGTAATAAAAAATCATATAATATAATGTAATATAAAATCATATTATATAATGGTATTGACCTCTAATTCCTCATTTAACCCATTGGGTGCCAAAGTGTCTAAAATATAAATCCAAAATGTTTCGCGCTCACATAATTTGGAAAAGCGCTCAGCCTCAGATAGTTTGTGTGGTATGGATTCTATTACCCATACCTGTAAACCTGCAGTAGATTGGTGATGGTGTTCGAGAAAATGTCGGGGGACGCTATGTTCGTCACAGCCTTTTTCTATAAACCGTTGTCGCAAAGGACAAATGGTGCGTCCAACGTATAATAATTTACACGGACATGTTAGACAATAGACCACGTAGTCAGTGGAGCAGTTATAGAAACCCTCTAACTGGTAGATCTTATCCTTGTGTTGAAAGCTACGTTGGCCGTGTCTAACAAAAGCGCAGGTCTTGCATAAGGCTTTATTACACCTATACATGCCTTTAAGTGGAATAAGACAAAGAGTATTTTCTGGTTTGGTGGTTTTTAATCTGCTAGGTGCTAGCTTATTTTTTAATGTTGGGGCCCTTCTATAAGTGACCTTCGGTTTATCGCCAAGATCATTGTTAAGAAAGGGATCCTGTTTTAGGATATTCCAGTGTTTGTGGAATATGTATTCCATTCTTTTGTGTTCATTGTGATATCTGGTAATGACTGCTCATGGTGTCAATCCAGCGGTGTCTAACCTGCCATACGGCTTGCAAGAGAAATGGGCACAACAGGGCTCAAGGTGCAAAAGAGACTATAACCTATCTTTTCCTCCATTTGCATATTTTTGCAGGTGTTTCAGTGATCAAGCCTGGATGAGAAATGATCCCAGGTTCAGCTTCAGTGAACCCAACTTGCCTGCTTCATCATCATCTTCATCAAGGTATGATAACATAGCAGCTAAACGTAAAGACTTTAATAGAGCAATATCTGTTAAAAGAACAGACATCCCACCACCCGTATCCTCTCCTGCTCACCAGAGCGATTCTGGTGATAGAGATAAAGACCCTAATTGCCAGTGCCCTATTCACAAGAAGCCTCACCCCCTAAAGAAATGCTATAGGTGCTGTGCTTGTTATGGACATTTTGCTAAAGACTGTAAAGTTGTCATCAAGTGCACAGAATGCAGTAGCCACAGATATGTTACAGCTATGCATCTGGGCCCAACTTCAGGCAATTCACAGCAGCCTCCTAACTCCAACCCTGTCTCAAGTCATGGCGGGGAGCAACAAGGTCATGCTCCAGCCCCAGCTAACGTTTCTTCTTCATGCACAGAAGTCTGTGGAGAAGGCTTAGATCACAAATGCTGTGCTAAGCTATGCCTAGTCAAGATATACCCAAAGGGTCAACCTGAGGAAGCTATTAGGATGTATGCCATAATAGATGAACATTGCCACAGATCCCTGGTTAAGGCTAAATTCTTTGAGATCTTTGGTATAGAGGGACACGCATCACCGTATACTCTCAGAACCTGTTCTGGTCGTGGAGAGACCTTTGGCAAACGGCTGATGGGTTCATAGTCTCCAATATCAATAAGGGAGAGGGCATACCCCTACCAACATTAGCCTAGTGTGACCAGACGAAAGGGAAGGAATTCCTACTCCAGAGGCTGCATATCACTATGCTCACTTGAGGCACCTTGTTAATGAAATTCCTGCAATGAACAAGAATGCTGAAATCTTGATCTTGCTAGGAAGAGACATTCTCAGAGTACACAAAGTACGCAAGCAATGCAATGGTCCTGATGATGCCCCCTATGCACTAAAACTTGATCTAGGCTGGGTAATCGTGGGCAACGTATGCTTGGATAGAATGCTTTCGTCATCTGAGATCCACTCCTTCAAAACTTACATGTTAGGAAATGGACGTGCATCCCACTTCAAACGGTGCCCTTGTCATTATGAAGTAAAAGAGAAGCCTCTTGGCATCATCCAAGTACCTGATGTCACTCCTAACCTTTGCGATGACAACCTAGGTACCACAGTGTTTTGTACTACAAACGATGACAACAAAATAGCCTTGTCAGTCGAAAACAGAGAGTTCATTTAAATAATAGACAAAGTATTCTTCCAGGATGAGTCTAACAGCTGGGTTGCACCATTACCTCTTTGTGCTGCAAGGGTTAAACTCCCAACCAATCGTGAACAGGCTCTATCCAGATTCAACTCACTTCAACAAACACTACCAATAGACCAGCTTTCAAAGTGGGAGTCCTGGAAACAATCTCTACATGCCTTAGATGGAATCCGTATACCATGCTGCTACACTTCTGCCTCCCTTGCCACAAGTCAAAGGAAAGAGCTTCACATCTTCTCAGATGCATCTACTGAGGCCATAGCAGCTTTCGCTTACCTCAAGGTAAGAGAGTCTTCTAATCAAGCTCACATAGGGTTTCTGTTTGGGAAAGCTAAGTTAACACCTAAGCCTGAACACACGATTCCCAGGCTTGAACTTTGTGGAACTGTGCTAGCTGTAGAAATAGTAGATTTCATACTGCGTGAGCTAGACATTCAGATAGATGACGTCAGATTCTACACAGACAGCAAGGTTGTTCTGTACATATACAACCAGACTAAACGTTTCTATGTCAATGTCAGCAATTGTGCAGAGAGAATAAGGAAATCATCTAAACCTGAACAATGGCATTATGTTCCATCTGAAATTAACCCTGCAGATCATGCCACCAGGCCAGTGTCTGCAAGTGTCTTTGCAAGATCTTCTTGGTTAACAGGTCCTGAATTCCTGCTGGATCATCCAGAAGAAACCACAGCTGATGTCTTCAGTCTTATAGAACCTGACAAAGATTCAGAGATTCATCCTGAAGTTAAAACCCTCGTCACCAGAACTGAACAAAGACTCGTCTTGGGCTGTCAACGCTTTGAACGTTTATCCAAGTGGAGAAGGCTTGTACTGACACTGTGGAGAACAGACCTCTGCTGTAGCCCTGCTGCAGCGGCTTGAAAGCAGCTCCGGCCACCCGGCCACCGATCCTTGGGATACTGACTCTTCTCCGACTCCCCCTGCAGTAGCTCACCTGCCCCCCTCCCCTCCATCCGCCACCACCCCCATCCTCACGCCACACTAGCCAGCGGGCCGGCCGCTCGGGGCTCTCTGTGGCTCCGACCGGCTCCCCCTGCAGCAGCATCCGGGACCCCCTCTCCCCCCTCCGCTCTTCACGGTCCTACATTCGGACCCCTCGCTCCGTCAGTTAGCCGGCCGGCCGCCAGGCCACTCTGCGGTCCACCCCAGACCCCCTTGCTCTACCCATCGGGACCCTCCCCCCCTACCCGCACCCATACTCTCCTGACGCCGCCTTCAGCCAGTCGGCCGGCCGCACAGGATACTCCGCGGCTCCGGCCTAGCTCGGCTGCTAGCCGGCAGCAATTCATTGCTTTCCTCCCTCACCGACCGCTCTGCCCGACCGGCGGGCCACTCCCCCCCTCCCTGCTTACCTTCCTCACCGGATTCTCCCGCACACCTTCGTTGGACGTCCGGGAACACCGCAGGACAGTCTGCGGCTCGGGCCTGGCCGGCGGCCATCTTGGTACACCCACCGCCGTCCAGCCCGCAGCTCAGGCCTAGCCGGTGGCCATATTGGCACACCCAGTGCCGGCAGTGTAGCAACTGAGGACCCCGGTGCATCATCCGAGGCCACCAGCCTCCAGCCGGGCCCCCCCCGGTTGGACCCACTATCCCTGGCCCCTCCTTCCAGCACACCCCCCTGGGACACCACCGCAGCCGCAGTCTAATCACCATAGGCTAGCTGCTAAATCGGTGGGACAGACCACGGCTGCGGCTTAGTTCCTGCCAGCCAGCCACTCATCCCCCCCTCCCATTTTGTCCAACAGAGCCCGCGCCCCTCCACACCTGGAATCACCCCTCCCGCCACTACTGGACATCATCGCAGGGGCTCTGGTATCTCACCGGAGGCCACGCCAACTTCAATCATCCTAGACGCAGCCACCGCACCACCTACCAGTAAGTAGTGTCAGACCCCCCCCCGTCATCCGCTGGACCATCCGTACAGGTAAGCCACTGGGGGTACTCTAACAGTTGATCCAGGGGCCTAGTCCGATCGCCCCCCAGGGGGTCAGGAAGGAATTTTTTCCTCTGCTGCACAATTGGCCCTCGCAGCTAGGGGTTTTTCGCCTTCCTCTGGATCAACGACAGGGGGGTAGGCAGCCGTACCTCCTCAAGTACCTCCGCACCCACACTAGCCCATCGCCACACCACTCCAGAAGCAGTAGGTAGCCATCAGACCCCTCCATCCCCCCTAAGTGGATCATCACCACATCAGTACCACCATCAGAACACCTTTACTACTAGCAACACCACCCTCCTCATCATGTGCAACTTCAAATACACAGCAGACACCATCCACAGGCTAAGAAACACTGCCGCAACTTTACCGACCGCCACTCAAAAAAGACTAAAACAAGAAAAATTACTAAGGACCAACCCACAACCAACCAGGAAATGCAAGGAGACACCGATCCAACCGCAACAACTAGCATGCGCCCTGATCAACACCAGATCTGCAGTCAAGCACAGGCTGGAAATCCACGATTTCGTCATTGAAAACAACATAGATTGCCTCTTCATTACAGAAAGCTGGCTAACATCCGATTGCAACACCATCCTAACTGAACTGGTGCCCGAGAACTACAGTATCCTAACTTAGCATAGAATCGGAAAAAAAGGAGGAGGCCTAGCAGTGATATTCAAATCACATCTTGGGTTCACCAAACCAAACGTACAGAACTCAGTGCCTTTCATGGAAACACTCTCACTGCATCTTCAAACAACACCTCAAGACACCATTCACATACTACTATGCTACAGACCACCAGGACCAAAGACCAATCTCCTCACGCCGCTCACTGAATTCTTCTCGATACACACCTTGAAAACCAAAAACCTGCTGGTACTTGGGGATTTTAACCTGTGGGCAAACTCTGCCCAAGACCCCACCGCAACCGCCTGCGTCAACCAAATGGAAGAACTTGGCCTTCAACAACTGATAAATTCTTCCACGCATGGTTCAGAACACACTCTAGATCTCATCTTCAAACAGAATATGGACATCAACGTATTTGACAACACTCCACTACCATGGATGGACCACCATGCTATTAAATTTAAAATCACCACTAACACCATAATCCAAAAATAGAAACACGCAACAGCAACACACTGGAATAGATCTCGGAAGTAAACTTCACTCTGATCTCTTCAAAACTACATTATCAAGCAAAATTCTTTTGCTAAACTCAAACCTCTCTACAGAACAAATACTCAACTCCCTAAACAATGTATTACTACAAACAGCAGACTCCGTGGCACCAAAACGTAGAACACTCATCCGCAAAAAAAACTCGAGTTGGTTTAATGGTACTCTCACCCTACTCAAGCAAGAACGTAGAAGAGCTGAAAGAGCATGGAGATGAAATCCCACCAAGGAAATCCATACTAATTACAAAGCACTCACTGTGAAATACCACAAGGCAATCTTCAAAGCCAAAAAAGAACATTTCTCAGACACCATCTCATCCGCCTTAAACCGTCCGCGGGAACTTTTCAAAATAGTTGCTCAGTCAATGAACCCGACCTGCTTAGAGCCCCCAGGAAATGATACTCAAGAATTCTGCAATGAGTTATCAGATTTCTTCATTGACAAAATCGACAACATTTGGAAATCAATCCATCAGAAAACAACAACCAATCTCACTCAACCAAAGCAAAAAGAGGATATCGACACGAACATCACTCAACCACCGAATTTCTTTTTGTCCCCAATCACCATAGACACGACTAAAAACATCATCAGAAGCCTTCGAGACAGCACATCACCCAACGACATCATCCCCACTAAACTGCTAAAAGAATGTTCCGACATCTTGGCCCCTATCCTCACACAGCTCATAAATCAATCATTCAAAGAAGGGACTGTGCCAACCTCCCTCAAGCAAGGCATCGTCAAACCTCTGCTAAAGAAAGCCAATCTCGACCCTAAGGACCCTAACTGCCGCAGACCAATAACTAGCCTCAACGCCATCTCCAAGATTATGGAGAAAGCAGTAGTATAGCAGCTACAACACCACCTGGACACACACCACCTCCTGGACCCTCTGCAATCAGGCTTTCGCCCAGGCCATGGCACAGAAACAGCACTTCTCAAAATATGGGACAACGCCCTTGAAGCAGCAGACGACGGAGAACAGAGTCTCCTGGTACTGTTAGACCTCAGCGCAGGATTCGATACAGTGGACCACAATACTTTACTTGTTCACCTCGCTGAAGTTGCAGGAGCTACAGGTTCCGCTCTAAAATGGTGTGGATAAGTGTGGCGCTAAGAAACAAGAAAATATAAATGTACGTTAGTGAGCAAAGTCAGACAGAATATCCTCTGAAAGACGATATGCACAATAAAGTGTCTTAATGAAATTTAATCATAGGTGGAATTGACAGCAATAAATACCCTATAGTGATTGGATAAAATACACAAGTGAGACGTATATAAGCTGTTAGCTGACACTAGCAGGAAAAAGTGAAAAAAAAAAAATGTGAATAGGATATAAAGAGATCCTACAGCTACTACACATCCCAATAATGGGAAGGAGTAGTAAAATAAATAAAGGTAAAGCAAAAATTGATATCACATTTCTAAGACATCACTAAACTGTATTACCCCCAAATGTGTTGTCAAAACAGATGGTGAGAAAGTGAAACTAAAAATATTAAAATTGTGGGCTGGGAACATGTGGGCTAATGCCAGAATATCAGACATAAACTCATAAGTTGCTGATATAACTAAAAGTCCAGAAAACAATGGATGTACATCTGGAGAAAAGGCTGAAAAGATCAACAACAACCGGAAATGGCAATAGGAGTCCCTTAAATCTGGGAATGGCATCCACAGGATGGGGTTTCCAGCTTATATGTGAAAGGGATAGGCAAAGGTACCCTTACCAGCAGTGGTGGACTCCCTTCCAGCGGCTTGGGAGTCAGACAGGCTTGCAATGGAGCAAGAGAAACAGCTCTTTGTCCCCAACGACTGAAGATGATAGGAGAACTGAGGCACTCACCAACCGACACTCTCTGGTCTCACTGACTCTCGGCTTCGATGGTGCAGGTGAAGGGCTGCTCACCACGGATTGAACTCCATGAAGTAGGTAAAAGTCCTCAAGGGAAAAGAGATCAAAAAGGGAGGCTCCCCATGGTGTGAATCAGCTTATCCAAAAGCTTTTATTTAAAATAAAGTAGTAAAAATTCACTCTGGCTCATAAGTAAAAGTCAGGTATAAAATGGTATAAAAAGCGCTTAGATCAAATGGTGGCAAGACAGGCATAACAAACCCAATGCGTTTGGTCTGATAGGACATCAACAGGGGTATATGACTGTCTGCCACTCGTGGTCATCAACCTCATAACAATGTGTATATAGCGGCTGACATGGCACAAAAATTGCTAAACAAGGAAAAAAAAAATTTTTATGATACATGGTAATATGTAAACAATATAGTGTCACAACACAGTGGGATCCATGATGGATTTAACACATTAATAGATAACAATGAACACCAATATAGCAGTAATATCATGAAGAGCTATAAATGAAAAATTACAATATAAGATAAGGGCGTTGGGAGATAGAAACGTAAACTTAAATGTCCATGAAAGTAAATAGCGAACAAACCATAAGAACCATGGACAAAGTAAAATTGATATAAATATTCTAGGCATGAAAAATTGAACAACTGCTCATTGAATAACCATTGGGTACATGGTGAACCAGATTGGAGTCAGGAAACCATCCCACCGGTGTAATAAGTGTATAGGACAATAAATTAAATGTAGATGATATGTCAATGTTGAAACATCTAATGGCTAGTCAACATAAACAATGAGTAGCTGATCGTAAGGACAAAAAAGGAAGGGGTAGTGAGACAAAGTGGGTAACAAAATCAAGACTGATTGATGAAGGCATTTATGTCCCAATCAATATTGAGACCAAATGACGAGTAGCATTTTAATTGGTGTATCCAAAAGGTCTCTAGTCTTGACACGCTCCTCTTCAAAGATTCGCCCCTCCAATGAGGGATGAAATTATCGATAACTTGGAACTGAGTTCCATTTGGGTTTTGATTATGGCAGTGCAAAAAGTGTTTAGGAACACTGTGGTTTGTAAGACCCTTTTTGATGTTGGCTACATGTTCATTACCTCTTACAGCAAATGTACGAATAGTACGACCCACGTACTGTTTTTTGCAAGGACACGTGATCAAGTAGACCACGTATCTCGTTTCGCATGTCAAAAAATGTTTTATCTGGTATTCCTTCCCTGTAGAGGTGGAAAAGAACGTCTCCGTTCTCCTCCGCCCACAGACATTATGTATACAAACGTTGCACCGTTTGCAAGGGAAAAAAACTTTCATGTTATGAAAGAAAGAACGAATCACAGGGGGGTCGATGATGTTGGGAGCAATTTGACTTTTAATGGATGGGGCCCCTCTATAAATAACACCACCTCGTTCTGGAAGCACAGGGCCTAATATTGGGACATTTTTAAGGACCCTCCAGTGTCTCGATAAAATCTCCTTGATCTGTCTGTGTTGTACAGAGAAATTTGTCACAAGGGACCACTTATATTTATTATCGGGGCCACCTTTGGGTTTTCCTACCAACAGCCAACAGAGACTCTCTGCTAACCTTAGCAATATTACTAATTTCCTTATCAATTTCTACCGAATCGTAACCTTTATTAACAAACCTAGACTTCAAAATCTGTGTTTGGTGTAAATAATCATTGAGATTGCTACAGTTACGTCTAATCCGCGTAAACTGGCTGCGTGGTACTGATTTCAGCCAGGTGGAGTGATGACAACTATCGACCGGAATGTAACCATTCTGGTCGGTGGGTTTAAAAAACGTTTTGGTTTCCAAATGGTCATCAACTACTAGTATTTTGAGATCTAAAAAGTGAATAGCGGAAGGGCTGACCTCGTACTTCAGCTCTATCCCAATGTCATTATCGTTAAGCCTACGCAAAAAGACATGCAAGGACTCGACACTTCCCCTCCATAGGAGGAGGATGTCGTCTATGCACCTCACCCAGAGGGCTAGCTCCGGGGGATTGAGGGCATAGACGACATCCTCCTCCCAACGGGCCATAAAAATATTGGCCAGGCTAGGGGCGAACTTAGCGCCCATAGCCACTCCCTTCTGTTGAATAAAAAAATCCCCATTGTACCAAAAGTAATTATGTTTGGTCGCGAACCTTAACAGATCCATGATGAATCTCTGTTGGGTTTTGGGGATGGACTCTTCCCTGGACAAGAAGAGTTCTACTGTCGCAAAACCCGCATTGTGGGGTATGGAGGTGTATAGTGACGTAACGTCAGCTGTAACCAAAAGGAGATCGTTACTGTAAGCAATGTTATTGAGCTTGGAGATGGTATCTTTGGTGTCTCTCAGATATAATGGTAAAGATTGAACAATAGGTTGCAAGAAAATATCGATATATTTCCCTATAAGGGAAGTAATGGAATCGATGCCGCTGATGATGGGGCGACCGGGAGGCTGGGTGACATTTTTATGCACTTTTGGTAAATAATATATTAGCAGAAATCTTGGAGAAACCGGAATCAGGAAACTTTTTTCTTTGTGGTTAAGAATGCCCAACTGGAACCCAGTATCAATCAGGTCAGTGAGTGATCTTTTATAACTGGTGGTGGGATTAGTATAAATCCTAGAGTATGTATCAGTATCACTCAAGATTCTAGTCATCTCTAAGTGATAATCGTTTCTATCCAAAACGACTATCCCACCTCCCTTATCCGCGGGTCGGATAACTAGGTCTTTCTGTTCGCACAATTTTTTAAGTCCTATTTTCAGGGTGGGGTTACTAAAGGACCTTTTAATAGGTAATTTGTCTAGATCCTGTAAAACAAGATCCTGGAAAACTTTAATGGAAGGGGCCGTGGGGCCAGGAGGATTAAAAAGGGAAGGGTTTGAGAGTCCCGAATGAACTATATGTGAATTAACCTCAGAATTCGGTCTCGTGGGATTAGAGATAATATATCTCTGTACATTTAATTTCCGTACATATTTTTGAATGGCTATGAAAGTACTGAATTTATTCAGTTTGTTAGGTGGGGCAAACTTCAGGCTCTTTTCTAGGACCAGAAGTTCTGCCTCTGATAAGTCCGTTTTACTAAGATTGAATATCCCACTCTCTTTTAAACCTGTTTTCTTTTTTGGGCACGCCTCCCCCCTCGGGTCCCCCGTTTCCGTCTATGGCTCGTTTGTGTCTCCCTGGTTCTTTGGGAAAATCCCCTTGATGGGTAGGGCCCGGTTGTTGTTGATTGTAATTAAAAGGTGATCTATTATAGTAATTAGTCTCCCTATAGGGATGATAGGAGTTACGGTTCTCACGTGATCCGTCATCCCTTAGAGGGGAATATCTGTTAAAGGTTCGCACAGGTGTTCTCTGTGGGTAGAAATGTTCGTACTGTTCATTATATCTATCATGATGATTATCTCTTCTTGGTGTGAACCTCTGATAATCATAATTGGAGGATCCATCTCTCTGACCTCTACCTCTGCCTCTCCCTCCCCTATCTCTCCCTCTAGAGTTAGGTAGAGGTCTCCTCCGATTAGTTTTTGGAGTTTTGGGGGGCAGGTTGGTGGTAATCAGTAGCCCTATAATCAACCCTACCCCCACTTTTAAGTGGAGGTGGTTGAGATTGGGAATATTGCTGATTGGGGATGTCCATCTGATATGAACTCTCATCAGGAGCGGTAGGTACCTCATCCTTTGTTTGCCAGGAAAAAACACAACCGCTCTTATAATCATTCACATCCCTGGTGTACTTTTTTGTTTTTTAATCTTTTGATCCTTCTCTTCTTTTTCTAAGAGATTCCTGAGGGAAGTTGAATGTGTGGCATACTCAGAAGAAGATCTAAAGGAAACCAATTTCTCTTTGATTTCCTTTATCTCTCTATCAATAGCAACCATTCTTGCTCTTTTTTTATCGACCAGAAATTTCAGGAGGGAGATCCCTACCTCATTGAAATACCAGGATTCTAGTTCTAGGTCACCTTGTTGAGGGAATACATTCCACCTAAGTCCTCTGGGAACCATATGTTCCTTGGAGTACTGCTCCAAAAAGACAATATCCGCTCTAAAATGGTTTACATCCTTAGAGAATCGCTCCCAGACAGTGAAACTAGGAACATTCACCTCGGAAACCTGGGCAGTCTCCTGTGGAGTCCCTCAAGGCTCACCCTTGGTACCAGTACTATTCAACATATACATCCGCCAACTTCTCAATATCATCAGGAAAACCGATCTTTGCTTCCATTCATACGCTGACGACACCCAACTCTACCTTCGCATCAATGGACAAAAAGACCTTCATCAGCAATTACAGAAATGCCTCACCTTAATAGATGACTGGATGACCACTAGCTCCCTCAAACTCAACGGATCAAAAACAGAACTTCTTCTCCTACAAGCTAACAAAAATTCCAAAATAAAGACTCCATGGACACCTCCCACCATCCTTGGACAGGCCATCTCTTCAAGCACCAAAGCCAAGAGTCTCTGAGTCATTTTTGACTCAGGAATGACAATGGACAATGACAATGGATGCACAAATAGGATCAGTGGTGAGCGGATCCCACCATCTCCTCCGCCAGCTACGTAGACTCATCCCCTTCATCCCAGAAGAGGACAAAGCGGCAGTTGTGGGAACAATCATCAATTCCCGACTCGACTGCGCAAATTCGCTCTACGTAGGACTACCCCAATATCAGCTTGCGCGCTTACAACTCATCCAAAACACGGTGGCAAGATTGTTAACAGGAAAAAAAACCCTGGGAATCCATCTCCCCCTTCCTAAAGAGCCTACACTGGCTAACCGTGAAGAATCGGATCACATTCAAGACCCTCTGCCTCACCCACAAATGCATACAAGGAAACGCCCCACTATATCTCTGCGAGAAAATAAAACACTACACACCGAATCGCAGTCTTCGATCAGCTAACCAAAACCTCCTTACCATTCCCAAATACCGCTACAAAGCAAAGGGAGAACGAAGATTTGATGTCCATGTTCTGTGTAGTGTGGGAGACCATATACAGTGAATACAGGGTCCTGGATTTAGTAACAATTTAAGGACACAGAGCAACCACTTGTCTTTCTATTTCTAGCTATGACCAATACCCCATTTAAGCCCACATGCATACATACCAGGCCACATGCCCTCAACATGGGGGGGTATCTCTCCAGGGGGACCCCGTTGGCAAAGCACCTGATCTCCATGTTGACGAGTCAAAGGTCCTCTTCCTCACAACCCTGGCTCAAGGGTTGTAGGGGTCTGAGTTAGGGGGAATATCAGAATTTGGAAACCTTTAACAATAAGAACCCCCCTCCCCAATATTAAGTAGGGGGTACATAGTAAAAAAAAAATTTTATTCTGACAGTGACACTTTCTGACAAGTTTTTTTTTTTTTAAGTCCCACAATGTATTTCTATTGACAGTCATGTCATCCACAAAAAAGCCCAAGATAGTGTACAGACTTAATGTACTCCAAGTATGTAGTTTCAGTAGGCTGCAATTTTAGAGGGAGAGGCCAGGTTTTAATCAAGAAATTAAAATTAGGGTGTATTATGCCACGGAAAAAAAAGCCACACAAATTGTACAGACTATTGCTCACTATGTAGGAAGGTTAATATTAGAGTATATTGTACAAGCTCTAGCCAATAATTCATTCTGCACATCCAATAGGTGCATTGTATGGTTTAGGCACATTTTTACATTTGCAGTTACAGAACCTGCTTACCCCCTAATAGCAGAACCTCTGTCTCTCTCTTTAGACCTGCCTGACATTATGAATACAGAGGATTGCATAACTTTATGAGCAGCTATAGCAACAGGGTGTTTGTGTATACTTTTGTGTGATTTGGTATGCCAAACTGTACTGCGCAAGTATGTAGTGATGTTTTACCAAGTATCTTTCAATAGAAACTGGCTGACATTTAGTCCATGTGTACTGCAGCCAGTCCCACAGAAGCTTGCCCTTTGGCCAGCTTCTGTCGATGGGGCATGAACGAAAAAGGTCTGCTGAATGGCTCCGGATCAGTGCTCTCAGCCAATGGCAGAGTGTTCTGGCAGGGGGCCGTCCCCTTGTCAGAACACAATAGCACAGCAGGGGAAATCGCTGTACTAACATTGCATGGTTACTACAGCGGTTCCTCTGAAGCTGTCAGCTTTATTTCGTTCAGCCCTGCTGGGTTGAACGAAAAGAAAACACTAATGGGTACTAGGCTTTAGGAACAAGTCCCAGGGGGATGCGAGGAGGGGGAGAGATGGTCAGCAGAAAAACATCAACTGAGACATTAGTGCAAGATGTTGTTGGCACACACAAAAAGGTAATCCTAGAAAGGATTGTTGGGTCTATGCACTGGGGGGGATACAGAGGGGGTACAACAATATGTAGCCCACTACACTGCGATTCACAGTAATGCAACACAGTACAACATGGATAACATAGAGCAGTACACACTATGCAGCCCACCACAGTACAATTCACTGTAATGTGGCACAGTATGGTATTGAGTATAGCACCGTCCAGAAGCGTTGTATAGAATGCAGCAAAAATATTTCCCTGTAAACACTGTCAGTTCTCCCTATTCACTCCAGGGCTCTCCAAAACACATACTGCTTGCGTATAGCACCACCGTGTATAGCCTTTATAGCTCTCCATATATACTCCAGGTCTCCCCAACACACAATGAATGTGCATTGCACCACTGTATATAGCACTTTTTAGCAGCAATTTATAGTATAAAAGCAACTATTTCCCCCTGCAAACACTTTGTCAGTTCTATCTTTCTACTCCAGGTCTCTCCAACACCCACTGGCAAAAGGCTGCTGGGAACCTTGAGTAGGGAGGGGGCTGAAACAGAGGAAACCCCCAATATTGAACCTTCTAAGCTAGCCGACCACAATTCAGTCTACATGAAGTGCATTATTGATAATTGGTTGCTTTAGCATTCAAAGGGCTGCATTAGATTGTTGTTTCTCCTAAATTTCCAAAATACTTACAAATGGTCCAGGTCAAATTCATGTTCCACCTGGCCTCAAAGTGAACCCCTACTGCTGGTATTTTTTTATTTATTAGATTGGAGAATAGGTGAAGAATACATTTATGTGCTGCCCATAGTGATCAAGCATTTTTTCTTTATTTTTTAATCTTGTATTAAAGTGGTTGTGAAGGCAGAAGGTTTTTATTATGCTAATGCATTCTATGCATTAAGATAAAAAGCCTTCTGTGTGCAACAGCCCCCCTAATACTTACCTGAGCCCCCCCTCGATACAATCAAAGTCAGTTAGCCAATGAGGAGAGAGAGGGGCGTACCGAACTGCCGCTCCATGTCTGAATGCGTACACGGAGCTGCGGCTTGGCTTGAGTGTACACAATAGCAACATGAAGACCTGTGGATAGAACCACAGTGCGGAACAGGAGATGAGGCATCAGAAAGTGTCAAATTCTGAAAATTATTTAAGAACTAATATCAGTGACACAGGTTGTGGGACAGCTAAGTATTAACTTTTAACTTTAGAACCTTTTTGGTAAAGTTTCTTTGACAAACCCTGTAACTGTCAGAAATCATGAATCAGACCAAGACAGAAGTGCAGTTAAAATCACACTAGTTTAATAATAATAGTAAAAGGTAAACCGAGCAATGTAGTTAAATCATAGCCAGGGTTTGGTAACTGGAACGGATTGTCAGACAAGCCAGGACTTCAGGGAGCCAGAGATCAGCGTACTTCAGGATAGGCCAGGAAATCAGGAAACCAGAGAATCAGCATAGTGGAACAGCAAGCAAGATCAGGAACCAGAAGGGATGTCAGCCAAGCGAGTCTTCAACAGGTACACAGGAGAGAGTCTCTGGATGTGTTGACTAAGGCGAAGGCAGAGGGGAACTGAACTGGACAGCTTAAGTAACCAGCAGGACTGACAAACAGGATATCATCATCAGGTGAGTCACTGTGTAAAAGATTGGAGCTGGCAATTAACCGACAGCTGAGCGGCCTGCTCAGAGAAGGAAGGGCTCAGCCCAGCCCTGACAATAACCATCCCAGATTCTGTGTGACTGTCTCAAAGTCAAGTGCTTGAATGTTTGTAAGTGTACTTTACTGCCATGTGTTCCACTAACCACCAATGTTTATGGAGAGTCAGAGGTCAAACCACTACTGCTTACCACTAACCGCCAATGACATTAAAGCAAAACTTCACCCAAAAGGGGAAGTTCCACTTGTCTGCCCCCCCTTTATATTTTGGCACTTTTTTTGGGGGAGGGGTGGGTACATGGTTTTGACAGGTACCTGCTCCCACTTCGGGTCGGATCGCTGTGGTGATCTGAGCAGAAGTTCAGCCCTGACCCCCTTCCCCTGCAGTCTTCTGGGACATGTCACAGGTTCCAGAAGGCTGCAGGACTATTTACAAAGAGTAGAGCAGCAGGGCTCATGCATGTGCAGTTGTGTGAGCCAGGGACCCAAAGAGCCAGCTCGGTTGATGACCATGATGGATCCCTGGACACTTAAGTGTCCTATTATTAAAGTCAGCAGCTGCAGTATTTGTAGTTGCTGACTTTTCATTTTCTGTTTATAGGGTGAAGGGGGGGGGGGGGTGTAGGACTCAACTGACCACCAGTACCTTTAAGGGGTAGTGGGGAGGGGAAAGACTCCACTGACGATTATTACTTTTAAAAGGGTGGGGGACTCCACTGACCTTCAGTGCTTTTGAAGGTGTGGGGTTCAAACTAACCCCAATAATCTCAAAGGGAGGGAGGAACCTTCACTGACCAAACACAAAACTTTAAAAGGGTAGGGGAAAATTCACTGGCCACCAATATTTATAATGGAGGGGGGGAGGGTTGAGGTACCTCCATGGGCCATCAATGCATTTAAATTGAGGAGAATCTTCACTGACCACTAATGCTTATAAAGGGGATGAAGAGAGGATCCACTGACCGCCAATGCTTTTATAGGGAGGGACCTCCACTGAACACCAATGCTTTAAAGAAGAGGAACCTCCACTGACCACCAATGTTTAAAGGTTAAGGTGAACCTCCACTGGCCACTAATGTTTGTAAATGGGGGAGGGGGGACGTCAACTGATCCTTAATGAGTATAGGGGGGAAACTTTTAATATCCACTACCTCAATATTTGAAAAAAGAAGGTGGGGGCATTCATGGCTCATTCATAACAGAGTTGTCTACTGCAGGGCATTTAACCACACCATCACAGTGGTCCGCAAATTTTGCACCAAGGGAGAACAGTGCACTGCAACACAAAGGGGTTGATTTAAGGCAAATAGACTCTGCAAGATCAGTTGTTCCAGAGATTAGTAAATGAGGTAAAGCTTCAATTTACAAAGAACACAAAATCACAAAAAACAGCATTTTTGCTTGCACGTGATTAGATAATGGAAGTCAGCAGAGATATTCCTCATTTACTAAGCTCTGGAGCAACTGTACTTGCAAAAGTGCAGTTTATTTGCCTTTAGTAAATCAACCCCATAGTTCTCTGGACTGAGACACACTATAGAGAGATATGCTTTGTTCATATTTCATATCTGAGGTGTAAAACCAGTTTAAGTCTATGATCTACTAGAACACCCAGGATCCTTCTTGAGCACTGGCTCCCCCAGCTGTTCTGTTCCTAGAATGTATTATGATCCATGCATGTATTTTTGCTCCCAAGAGCATACCTACATTTATCAACATTCAACCTCATTTGCCCCATTGTTGCCCAATTAATTGGTGCATTGAGGTCGGCTTGTAAGTTGGAGATATCCTGTAAGGATGTTATTACACTGCATAGATTGATGTCATCTGCAAATACTAAAATGGTACTTTTAATCCCAAGCTCTATATAATTTATAAATAGGTTAAAAAGTAAGGGTCCCAACACTGACCCTTGGGGTACATTATTAATAACCTTAAACCATTCAGATGAATCCAAGGAGTTGACACTATAGTGCTAAGGACGTTGTGGCCAAGTAGTGCGTCAGTGTGGGAAACTCATCAACATCTTGTCTTACACAGGAATGCTTCAGCAATGCAGTCCTCTTCCGATAGGCTACTTCATGAAGAATCCAAAAAAGAGGGCACAAAGGCCTAGTGCATTGTCTAATAAAAAATATTTATTAGCCACTTCAGCAGCGGAAGATTTGGCTGCTGAATGACCGGGCCATTTTTTGTGATTCGGCACTACGTCGCTTTAACTGACAGTTGCACGGTTGTGCGACATTGTACCTAAACACAATTGACGTCCTTTTTTTCTCAGAAATAGAGCTTTCTTTTGGTGGTATTTGATCGCCTCTGCAGTTTTTATTTTTTGCGCTATAAACAAAAAAAGGCTCGTTGGATCGTGCCAACCTGCCGCAGTAAAATGACGGCGGCTGGTCAGCAAGCGGTTAAGACCAAGACATGCAAAAATTCTAGACCATTCAGAGTATGAATCGTTATTCACTGTTCTCTCAATACAGCCTTTTAGCCAATTTTCTGTCTGTTTACAAACTGTATTTTCTAAGTCTGTAGACTTTAACTTATACATTAGCCGTGCATGGGGAACTGTGTCAAATGCTTTAGCAAAATCCAAGTATGCTACATCCACAGCCACTCGTCTGGCTAAGTCTTTGCTTACTTCTCCATAGAAAGAAATCAGATTTATTTGGCAACTTCGATCTTTCATGAATCCTTGCAGATTTTGCTTAACCACTTGCCGACCGACGCGCGACGATGTACGTCGGCAGAGTGGCACGGGCAGGCAAAAGGGCTTTTATGTTTGTCCTTGCCTTCCCAAGGGCGGGGGGTTCGATCGGACCCCCCCGTGCCAGCGGCGGTCGGATTCAGGTCAGGGGCGATCAAAGGTGAGGGGGAGGCCACTCATTCGTGGCTCCCCCCTCGCGATCGCTTCTGGCCAATGACAGACTTCCTCGGCTTCTATAATGTAAACAGAAGCGGAGGATGTGATGTCATCTCTCCTCGGCTCGGCAGTTTCCGTTCCGGCGCCGAGGAGAGAAGACTGTAATGTGAGTGCACCAAACACACACACACAGTAGAACATGCTAGGCACACATTACACCCCCTTTTACCCCCCGATCCCCCCCGATCCCCCCGATCACCCCCCCCCCCCTGTCACACTGACACCAAGCAGTTTTTTTTTTTTTTTTTTATTACTGCATGGTGTCAGTTTGTGACATTTAGTGTGTTAGGGCAGTTAGGGTTAGCCCCTTTAGGTCTAGGGTACCCCCCTACCACCCCTAATAAAGTTTTAACCCCTTGATCACCCCCTGTCGCCAGTGTCACTAAGCGATCATTTTTCTGATGGCTGTATTAGTGTCACTGGTGATGCTAGTTAGGGACGTAAATTTTTAGGTTCGCCGTCAGCGTTTTATAGCGACAGGGACCCCCATACACTATTTAATAAATGTTTTAACCCCTTGATTGCCCCCTAGTTAACCCTTTCACCACTGATCACCATATAACCATTACGGGTGACGCTGGTTAGTTCGTTTATTTTTTATAGTGTCAGGGCACCCGCCGTTTATTACCGAATAAAGGTTTAGCCCCCTGATCGCCCAGCGGTGATATGCGTCGCCCCAGGCAGCGTTAGATTAGCGCTAGTACCGCTAACACCCACGCACGCACCGTACACCTCCCTTAGTGGTATAGTATCTGATTGGATCAATATCTGATCCGATCAGATCTATACTAGCGTCCCCAGCAGTTTAGGGTTCCCAAAAACGCAGTGTTAGTGGGATCAGCCCAGATACCTGCTAGCACCTGCATTTTGCCCCTCCGCCCGGCCCAGCCCAGCCCACCCAAGTGCAGTATCGATCGATCACTGTCACTTACAAAACACTAAACACATAACTGCAGCGTTCGCAGAGTTAGGCCTGATCCCTGCGATCGCTAACAGTTTTTTTGGTAGTGTTTTGGTGAACTGGCAAGCACCAGCCCCAGGCAGCGACAGGTTAGCGCCAGTACCGCTAACACCCATGCACGCAGCATATGCCTCCCTTAGTGGTATAGTATCTGAACGGATCAATATCTGATCCGATCAGATCTATACTAGCGTCCCCAGCAGTTTAGGGTTCCCAAAAACGCAGTGTTAGCGGGATCAGCCCAGATACCTGATAGCACCTGCGTTTTGCCCCTCCGCCCGGCCCAGCCCAGCCCACCCAAGTGCAGTATCGATCGATCACTGTCACTTTCAAAACACTAAACGCATAACTGCAGCGTTCGCAGAGTCAGGCCTGATCCCTGCGATCACTAACAGTTTTTTTGGTAGCGTTTTGGTGAACTGGCAAGCACCAGCGGCCTAGTACACCCTGGTCATAGTCAAACCAGCACTGCAGTAACACTTGGTGATGTGGCAAGTCCCATAAGTGCAATTCAAGCTGGTGAGGTGGCAAGCACAAGTAGTGTCCCGCTGCCACCAAGAAGAAGACGAACAGGCACGTCGTGCCCATCATGCCCTTCCTGCTGCATTCGCCAATCCTAATTGGGAACACACCACTTCTGCAGCACCCGTAATTCCCCCATTCACATCCCCAACCAAATGCAGTCGGCTGCATGAGATGCATTTTCTTTATGTCCTCCCGAGTACCCCTACCCAACGAACTCCCCCAAAAAAGATGTTGTGTCTGTAGCAAGCGCGGATATAGGCGTGACACCCGCTATTATTGTCCCTCCTGTCCTGACAATCCTGGTCTTTGCATTGGTGAATGTTTTGAACGCTACCATACACTAGTTGAGTATTAGCGTAGGTTACAGCATTGCACAGACTAGACACACTTTCACAGGGTCTCCCAAGATGCCATCGCATTTTGAGAGACCCGAACCTGGAACCGGTAACAGTTATAAAAGTTAGTTACAAAAAAAGTGTAAAAAAAATATATATATATATAAAATAAAAAAAAAATAGTTGTCATTTTATTGTTCTCTCTCTCTCTATTCTCTCTCTATTGTTCTGCTCTTTTTTACTGTATTCTATTCTGCAATGTTTTATTGTTATTATGTTTTATCATGTTTGCTTTTCAGGTATGCAATTTTTTATACTTTACCGTTTACTGTGTTTTATTGTTAACCATTTTTTTGTCTTCAGGTACGCCATTCACGACTTTGAGTGGTTATACCAGAATGAAGCCGGCAGGTTTAGGTATCATCTTGGTATCATTCTTTTCAGCCAGCAGTCGGCTTTCATGTAAAAGCAATCCTAGTGGCTAATTAGCCTCTAGACTGCCTTTACAAGCCGTGGGAGGGAATGCCCCCCCCCCACCGTCTTCCGTGTTTTTCTCTGGCTCTCCTGTCTCAACAGGGAACCTGAGAATGCAGCCAGTGATTCAGCCAGCTGACCATAGAGCTGATCAGAGACCAGAGTGGCTCCAAACATCTCTATGGCCTAAGAAACTACGAGCATTTCATGACTTAGATTTCGCCGGATGTAAACAGCGCCATTGGGAAATTGGGAAAGCATTTTATCACACCGATCTTGGTGTGGTCAGATGCTTTGAGGGCAGAGGAGAGATCTAGGGTCTAATAGACCCCAATTTCTTCAAAAAAGAGTACCTGTCACTACCTATTGCTATCATAGGGGATATTTACATTCCCTGAGATAACAATAAAAATGATTAAAAAAAAAAATGAAAGGAACAGTTTAAAAATAAGATAAAAAAGCAAAAAAAAAAAAAAAAAAAGCACCCCTGTCCCCCCCTGCTCTCGCGCAAAGGCGAACGCAAGCGTCGGTCTGGCGTCAAATGTAAACAGCAATTGCACCATGCATGTGAGGTGTCACCGTCACGTCAGATCGAGGGCAGTAATTTTAGCAGTAGACCTCCTCTGTAAATCTAAAGTGGTAACCTGTAAAGGCTTTTAAAGGCTTTTAAAAATGTATTCAGTTTGTCGCCACTGCACGTTTGTGCGCAATTTTAAAGCATGTCATGTTTGGTATCCATGTACTCGGCCTAAGATCATCTTTTTTATTTCATAAAACATTTGGGCAATATAGTGTGTTTTAGTGCATTAACATTTAAAAAAGTGTGTTTTTTCCCCAAAAAATGCGTTTGAAAAATCACTGCGCAAATACTGTGTGAAAAAAAATAAATTAAACACCCACCATTTTAACCTGTAGAGCATTTGCTTTAAAAAAATATATAATATTTGGGGGTTCAAAGTAATTTTCTTGCAAAAAAAAATAATTTTTTCATGTAAACAAAAAGTGTCAGAAAGGGCTTTGTCTTCAAGTGGTTAGAAGAGTGGGTGATGTGTGACATAAGCTTCTAAATGTTGTGCATAAAATGCCAGGACAGTTCAAAACCCCCCCAAATGACCCCTTTTGGAAAGTAGACACCCCAAGCTATTTGCTGAGAGTCATGTCGAGTCCATGGAATATTTTATATTGTGACACAAGTTGCGGGAAAGAGACAATTTTTTTTTTTTTTTTTGCACAAAGTTGTCACTAAATGATATATTGCTCAAACATGCCATGGGAATATGTGAAATTACACCCCAAAATACATTCTGTTGCTTCTCCTGAGTACAGGAATACCACATGTGTGAGACTTTGGGAGCCCAGCCGCGTACGGGACCCCGAAAACCAAGCACCGCCTTCAGGCTTTCTAAGGGTGTAAATTTTTGATTTCACTCTTCACTGCCTATCACAGTTTCGGAGGCCATGGAATGCCCAGGTGACACAAAACCCCCCCAAATGACCCCATTTTGGAAAGTAGACACCCCAAGCTATTTGCTGAGAGGTATAGTGAGTATTTTGCAGACCTCACTTTTTGTCACAAAGTTTTGAAAATTGAAAAAAGAAAAAAAAATGTTTTTTCTTGTCTTTCTTCATTTTCAAAAACAAATGAGAGCTGCAAAATACTCACCATGCCTCTCAGCAAATAGCTTGGGGTGTCTACTTTCCAAAATGGGGTCATTTGGGGGTGTTTTGTGCCACCTGGGCATTCCATGGCCTCCGAAACTGTGATAGGCAGTGAAGAGTGAAATCAAAAATTTACACCCTTAGAAATCCTGAAGGCGGTGATTGGTTTTCGGGGCCCCGTACGCAGCTAGGCTCCCAAAAAGTCCTACACATGTGGTATCCCCATACTCAGGAGAAGCAGCTAAATGTATTTTGTGATGCAATTCCACATATGCCCATGGCCTATGTGAGCAATATATCATTTAGTGACAACATTGTGCAAAAAAAAAAAAAAGTGTCACTTTCCCGCAACTTATGTCAAAATATAAAATATTCGATGGACTCAACATGCCTCTCAGCAAATAGCTTGGGGTGTCTACTTTCCAAAATGGGGTAATTTGGGGGGGGGGGGGTTGTGTCATCTGGGCATTTTATGGCCTTCAAAACTGTGATAGGTAGTGAGGAGTGAAATCAAGCAGCTGAATGTATTTTGGGGTGCAATTCCACATAGGCCCATGGCCTGTGTGAGCAATATATCATTTAGTGACAACTTTTTGTAAATATTTTTTTTTGTCATTAATCAATCACAAAATATATATTCAATGGGTTCAACATGCCTCTCAGCAATTTCCTTGGGGTGTCTACTTTCCAAAATGGGGTCATTTGGGGGTGTTTTGTACTGCCCTGCCATTTTAGCACCTCAAGAAATGACATAGGCAGTCATAAACTAAAAGCTGTGTAAATTCCAGAAAATGTACCCTAGTTTGTAGACACTATAACTTTTTCGCAAACCAATAAATATACGCTTATTGACATTTTTTTTACCAAAGACATGTGGCTGAATACATTTTGGCCTAAATGTATGACTAAAATTGAGTTTATTGTATTTTTTTTATAACAAACAGTAGAAAATATCATTTTTTTTTCAAAATTTTCGGTCTTTTTCCGTTTATAGCGCAAAAAATAAAAACAGCAGAGGTGATCAAATACCATCAAAAGAAAGCTCTATTTAAGGGAAGAAAAGGACGCAAATTTCGTTTGGGTACAGCATTGAATGACCGCGCAATTAGCAGTTAAAGCGACGCAGTGCCAAATTGGAAAACGTCCTCTGGTCCTTAGGCAGCATAATGGTCCGGGGCTGAAGTGGTTAAAATATTGTTTTCTAGCAAAAACTCTCTTATATAGTCTTTTATTAAACTCTCAATTATCTTCCCGACTATAGAAGTTAAGCTAACTAGAACACACAACACAAGCTACAGAATTCAAAAGTCAGGAGTATTTAAAGTGATATTAAAGTCTAATTTTTTTTGGTTTAAAAATAACAAACATGTTATACTTGCCTGCTCTGTACAATGGTTTTGCACACAGCAGCCCAAACCCCTCTGTTCTCAGGTCCTCCACTGGCGCTCCTGGCCCCTCCCTCCTGCCCCCACAGCAAGCAGCTTGCTATGGCACCTGAGCCGTGCTGCTTCTCTGTGTGTCCATTCAGACACGGAGCCACAGGTCAGCCCCTCTCTCTCCTCATTGGCTCACAGACTTTGATTGGCAGCAGCAGGCGCCAATGGCACCCGCTGCTGTGTCTCAGCCAATCAGGAGGGAGAGTCCCGGACAGCCAAGTCTCTCGTGCAACATTGCTGGATCGAGATGGGGCTCAGGTAAGTATTAGTGGAGCTGCTGCACGCAGACAGTTTTTTTTAATCTTAATGCATAGAATGCATTAAGATAAAAAAACCTTCTGCCTTTAGAACCACTTGAAGATTCTGCCACCAGTTGATCGGGGGGGGGGGGGGGTAAAAGTGTCCCAGAATCGCTGGAAGTAAGAGGAAGAACTGCCAAAGCCTTAGCGGCCAGTGAAAGAAAAAAGTGACTGCAGTTGAAAACCTTCCCCAACCTCTACATCCACAGGAAGAATTCACCCTTCCAAGGTTTTGTTGGTAAGTGGGAGGAAGATTCCCTCTATCCCTCACAGAGCTGGTGCTCATAGGGAGAAGGAGTCCCCCACTTTTCCCATGTAGTGGTGGTCAGAGGTTGAAGCCCACACCAGCCTTTCCAGACAATTGGAGGTCAGCAAGAACCCATTTAAACCAGGGCATGCAGTGACACACATTGAGGCACTATAGACTCTATTAAACCACAGCCAATATTTAGCACTGTTTAACCAAACCTCCATTGCTGAGTGTGTGGCAGGTCTTCTTTGCCAGATTTCTAAAATTGCTCTTAATGTAGGCAGACAGTGAACAGACATCACTAAAGGCTACAGTCACAGTGTAACAATACATTTTAAGTTTACTAAATTGAAAATAGAAATTGAACATGTAAATAAAATAGAACAAGTTTGTGTTTATACAATTACTTTTTGAATGTGAAAGAAAACAGAAAGCGTATTACAGTAATAAGCAAACAAAAGTTTATTATTAACTCAATCTAGTAAACCAAGAAAAACATGTGGGTGTATTATTGAGAGTAAATTCTGTTTGGAATGTTATGATGACCTTTGTGCGTATTACTTGTTTATGAAATACTCAGGTGCTCTCAAGATTTCAACATACTAAAAACAACCCAAAAGGATTCTGCAAATGAAACAAATGGTGAGAGTTTCAGATTGTGACTTCTATCCATTAGGTTTGTGTGCATTATGGACATGTTTTCTGTTGTTTTGCAGACCCTTGACTATGAGGACATAAATATATTTTCTACCATATGTTGCGAAAGACAATACACTTGATAAAAAAACACAGGCAGGCATCTGTAATATATTAGAACAGTCAGAACTTGTATACAGGTACTTTTCACTTAATGACCAGGTTCTGTTCCAACGACCAGGTCGTTAACCACTTCAATACCAGGCACTTTCGCCCCTTCCTGCCCAGGACAATTTTCAGCTTTCAGCGTTGTCGCACTTTCAATGACAATTGCGCGGTCATACAACACTGTACCCAAACTAAATTTTTATCATTTTCTTCCCACAAATAGAGCTTTGGTATTTGATCACCTCTGCAGTTTTTATTTTTTGCTAAACAAACTAAAAAAGAGCAACATTTTTGAAAAAAAAAAAGTTTTTCTTCGTTTCTGTTATAAAATTTTGTTTTCTCCTTCACTGCCGGGCACTGATGAGTTGGCACTGATTGGCACTGATGAGGCAGCACCGATGGGCACTGATGAGTTTCCACTGATTAGTTGGCACTGATGGGCACTAAAGAGGAGGCACTGATATGTAGAATTGATGGGCACTGATAGGCGGCACTGATATGCAGCACTGATGGGCACCGATAGGTTGCACTGATATGCAGCACTGATGGGCACTGACAGGTGGCACTGATGGGCACTGACAGGCGGCATTGATGGGCACCGACAGGCGGTACTGATGGGCACTGACAGGCGGAACTGATGGGCACTGACAGGCGGCACTGATAGGCGGCACTGATTGGCACTGACAGGTGGCATTGATGGACACTAATAGATGGCACTGATGGGCAGCACTGATTGGGCACTGATAATGCTATACATTAAATTGCAGTTCAGTGAGTAAAATAAGTACCTATCCCCAAGCAATACATGACTTAGTGCTTGGTGGAGAAACCCTTGTTGGCAAGCACAGAGGTAAGACCTTTCTTGTAGTTAGTGACCAGGTTTGCACACATCTCAGGATGGATTTTGGTCCACTTTTCTTTACAGATCTTCTCTAAATCCTTAAGGTTTCTTGCCTGTCTTTTGGCAACTCAAAACTTCAACTCCCTCCATAAATGTTCTATAGGATTAAGGTCTGGAGACTGACTAGACCACTCCATGATCCTAATGTGCTTCTTCTTGAGCCACTCCTTTATTGCCTTGGTGGTATGTTTTGGGTCATTGTCATGCTGAAAGACCCATCCACGACCCATCTTCAGACTATGACCCTAGGAACACCATCCCTACCGTCAAGCACGGAGGTGGAAACATGAAGCTTTGGGGCTGTTTCTCTGCTAAAGGCACAGGCTGACTTTGCCCAATTGAGGGGCCAATGGATGGGGCCATGTATTGTAAAATCTTGGATGAGAACCTTCTTCCCTCAGCCAGAAAACTGAAGATGGGTCATGGATGGGTCTTTCAGCATGACAATGACCCAACAAAGGAGTGGATCAAGAAGAAGCACATTAAGGTCATGGAGTGGCCTAGCCAGTCTTCGTGACCCTAATCCTATAGAAAATTTGTGGAGGGAGCTAAAACCTTGAGTTGCCAAGCGACAGCAAAGAAACCTTAAGGATTTAGAGAAGATCTGTAAAAAAGAGTGGACCAAAGTCCCTCCTGAGATGTGTGTAAACCTAGTCACTAACTACAAGAAATGTCTTAGCTCTGTGCTTGCCAACAAGAGTTTCTCCACCAAGTACTAAGTCATGTTTTTCTTGGGGATCAATTCCTTATTTTACTCACTGAACTGCAACTCAATTTATAACATTTGTATCATGCGTCTTTTCTAGGTTTTTGGTTGATATTCTGTCTCTATTATTTAAAATACACCTATGATAAAAGTCATAGACCTTTCTTTTTCCTTCTTTCCTCCATACTGTACACATTACATTCCTGAAGTCGCTCTTGATATGTTTTATCCCCCAGACCTTTCACCATTTTTGTTACCCGTCTCTGGACTTGTTCTATGTTATCAATATCTTTCTGTAAGTGAGGTCTCCAGAACTGGACACAGTATTCTAAATGGGGTCTCACTAAAGATCTATATAGGGAATCAGAACCTCCTTCCTCCTGCTGGTTATTCCTCTAGTGATGCATCCTACAATTTTATTCACATTCCCCACTGCCTGGTCACACTGCTTGCTCATTTTGCAATCATCTGAAATAAGTACCCCCAAATCTTTTTCCTCTGTAGTGCTGACCAACATTTTACCCCCAATGTTGTACTCTCTCAGGGGATTCTTTTTCCCTAGGTGCATTATTTTACGTTTAGAAATATTGAACTGCAGTCTCCGCTGCTTTGACCAATCTTCCATCAATGCCAAATAATATTCCATGTAAAAGACACATCCAGGGATATCAACCCTATTACACACCTTTGTGTCATCAGCAAAAAGACATACCTTACCCTTAAAGTGGTTGTAAAGGCTGAAGGTGTTCTACCTTCATGCATTTGATGCATGAAGGTAAAAAACCTTCAGTGTGCAGCTCCCCCCTCAGCCCCCCCCCCCCCCGAATACTTACCTAAGCCAATTTTGATCCAATTTTGATGTGCACTTGACCCAAGATCTCTCCCTCTTGATTGGCTGAGATGCAGGAGCCATTGGAGTGAGGAAGGAGTGGGGGGGGTGGGGCTGAGTCGTGCTCTCTGTGTCTTATGGACACAGAGAGCCAGCTTGTGAGCAAGCATGCATGAGTGCCCTTATGCTATGGGGGCACTTGACAAGTGGGGGGGGCCCAGAGAGCTGGTGGGGACCCATGAAGAGGAGGCTCAGAGCTGCTCTGTGCAAAACCACTGCACAGAGCAGGTACTGTAAGCATAACATGTTTGTTATTTTTTTTAAATAACATGTTTTCCTTTACAATCACTTTAATGTGGCTTAGACCTATGTATCTGGGTCAGAATAAGAATGTGAGAGTATAAGATTCTTGGTGACGTGATTGCACTGTATATGGTGGTCCGAAGGACACAATTGCATGCAGAGATATTACACAGTGTGGATTCATGTAAGAAAATTTGTGACACACATATGATAAATAACATGGACACTGTTACATGGTGGACTGGAAAACAACTTATCACACACAAAAAAAAAAAAATAATAATAATAATACAGAGATAGTTTATTATTTTGGAAGTATCATATTGCATATTTGTTTGTTGAGAAGAAGGTATTGCCCGGCACTGTTTATGTATATTAATTGACATTTTATTACCAGCTTCTTTATTTTTTTGTTTAAAGAAAAGCAAACAGACCCCTAAAAACGTCTCCCAAATATTTTGGCTGACATTTGTGTGCTATTTTTTTTTTTTAATAGAAATCAGAAGGAAAATTCTTTTTGCCAGCAATTAAAAAACATTTTCCCTTTGTGAATGTCAATAAAATAAAATAAATGTCAATAAAATAAAGTCACTGCTCCCTGCCAAACGGATTTTTTTTTTTGCAACGGTACATGCTCCCCACCCCCATGCTCTTTTTAAATTTAAAAATTTCCCCAGAGTTTATCTTTAAAATGTGCCATAGAAATCATTTTCACATTTGTCAAAGGTGTTTTTTTTTGTATTTTAATTTACTGTTGTGATTTATTTACTGGTGTGATTTACTGGTGTGATGGTGTAATTTAGCTTGTGATTATGGTTTACCATCTTTGTCTCTTGTTAATAACAGCTGTCAGCAGCTCTCTTGAGTTGTTGGCTGGCAGGTTACTTATCATACACAGTTGCTATTTCCAGCAAAACAGTATAACCCCATGGCAAGGAATAGAGCTGTGCAAAGGTTAATAGAATAGGTCAGTAAACAATGATGTAAGCACTAACATTCAAAATTCGGAGTTCGACCTTAAATTTACATAGAAAATCTCATGATAAGCTGTCTGTACACAACAAAACCATCTTTACATGCACAGAACCTACCTTTGTAAGTAAGCTTGTCAACTGAAAGAGATGGTAGACAATTGTTATTAATGTGACTGGTACACAAGTGCCACCACTGCGCTCATGAAAAAAATGTGAAGGGAAAATATAATAATAATTATATAAACCTCTAGAAGCTGCCAACTTAAATAGAAATGCATAAATCAATAAAGTATTTTAAAGAAAAAACAGTGGCGCTGCATAAATGAATCTGTGATAAATTTCAAACTAATAAATAAACAATTATATAAATAAATTATTTAAAAAATCTCCACGTGTGAAAGTGTCCATAAATAGATCAAGTAAACAATTTGTGCAATTAGTGATGAAGTCCTTATATCAGGTAAAAAGATCTTCTTGAATATTATGAGTATCTTCCACCACACCAAATGTGATTGTGTTCCACTCCCTGTTGAAATCGCACTCAGAAGATTATGCCTTGCATTCTCATGCTCGGCAAACAAGCTGTTTAAAAAAAACCCAGGGTTTTAATCAGACCTCGGCTCTCAGCAGCATTCAATAAGGGAGGAACTTCCCATCAGTAAGCATGAAATGATAAAAAGCTTCCAATAGTGTAATATTGCAAACCATTTATTTAACAATCAAACAAATCTTCAATTATTGCACTCACATGTATCACATAATAAAAGAGCTTGCCAAGAGTACAGATAGGTGGTCACCGAGCTTTGAGCCGTGTGCTGTGGTCAAGCAGACCCGGGACGCTCAGTGCTGTATATGCCTCCTCGCTGTCTCTCTCACGTCTCCCGTTCGTGACACCGCATCAGACGCAGAATCTCAATATTGGTTGCCGTACAGCCACGCCCCCGACATGTTTCGTCATTGTGACTTACTCATGGGGTTGGCTGTACGGCACGGCAACCCTCCCCTTTGTACCTCTCCCATCAGCTAATTGCGGAAGTAACACTAGAGCGCATGCGCGCGTACCGTGTCCCCCGGAGCACAACACAGCGACTTCCTCACTCTCAGTATTAAACTAAGAGGTATTACCACTCTGTGCAAACATTAAAAATGAATAAAACATAGGAAACGCAGGTGACACATCAATAGCTTTCACAAAAAGTCCACAAACTAAGGACAACATTTAATTCCATTATATTATAGAACCAAACAAAGCTATGTTTATGCGATTTAACTGTGATTTGGTCGCTTTAAACCTGGATAAGGGTCAGAGCGATCTCATGTATTGCACATCTAAGAAATCTATGATATTAAAACAATAAATATAAAAATAGGCATAACAAGTAAACTAAGTTAAAATAAAGATAAACAAAGAATAAAAATAAGGACAGTGGTTGGAGTCAATAGAGAGCCCTATAGATGTAATACTACTGAAATACAGGACAATAAACTAAAAGTAATAAAACACTTGAGATCTAACTCAATGTTTAACCCTCTCGGATAAAGACTTTTTAAAAGGAAGATCCATTTTGTTTCTCTTTGGGACAAATCCCTAATCTGATTGGATCCCCTCCATGCTGAGAAAACCTGGTCAATTCCACAAAATTGTAAAAGAGATGGATCCTGGTTATGCTTTTCCTTGAAGTGTAACGAAACACTATGAAACTTAAATCCATTCCTAATATTCGCCAAATGCTCAGCTATTCGTACCCTCAAAAGTCGCTTAGTTCTTCCTACGTATGATAACCCAGAAGGGCACCACATCAGGTAAACTACGTAAGAAGAATTGCACGTAATTAATTTATCAATCTCAAATACTTCATGATCTGAATTCGTGACATTAGTTAGACCCTTGTTAATTCTATTCACGGTTCTGCAGCAGATCCATTTTCTACAAGAGAAAAAGCCTTTTAAATCTATTCCAATGGTTCGTTCGCTGGGTGGATCCAGAACCTTTCAGACTACCTGATCCCCAAAACTGGGGGCCCTTCTATAAATGAATTTAGGCTTGCTGGGTAAAGCTTCTCCTAAATGTCTGTCCCTACATAAGATATGCCAATGGTTAATAAAAATATTCTCTTTCTCCTTATATTGAAAATGGAAATTAGATATGAACTCCCATTGATGTTGATCATTTGCAGACTTGATCTCTTTACTTTACAAACATTGTTCTCTCGGTATTTGTGCGATTTCTGTGATAATCTTATTCAGACCTTCCTCCCTATATCCTTTCTGCACGAACGTATTCTTCAATGTATCAGCTTGTGTAAAGAAATCATCTAGTTCAGTAAAATTGCGTCTGACTCTTAGAATTTGTCCCTTAGGGATATTCTTAATCCAGGCTGGATGATGTCCACTTTTAATCGACAAATAGCTGTTTCTGTCAGTAGGTTTCAAATAGACCTTGGTGCTCAATCTTGTCTCAGCTTTAGTGATGGTAATGTCCAGAAAATTGACACTACTGTCGCTTATGATATAATCCAACACTATATTGTTTCCATTAGTGTTAAGATGATTTATAAACTGTATCGCAGATTCCTCCGACCCTTCCCATATGATCAGGAGGTCATCAATGAACCTGCGGTACAGCCTAAGCTGAGGTCTGTCCTGATTAAATACATGTCTATCATCCCATTCTGCCATGAACAGGTTGGCGAGGCTGGGAGCATATCTCGCTCCCACGCCAACCTGCTGGGAGAAAAATTGGTCATGGTACCAAAAATAGTTGTGCGCCATGCAAAAATCAAGAGCCTTCCCAAGAAAGCACTTCTGCCTATGTGGGATATCGTCACGATTGCTAAAGGCCCAATTTAGTGCCAATAGAGCATCATCGTGTTGTATAATCATATATAACGATCGAACATCTGCAGTTATAAGGTAGGTAGTAGCCGTGGTGTTTAATCTAATCCCATCCAATAATCGCAGAACATCCGTGGTGTCCCTAAGGTAGGCTTTAGTTTTTTTGACGCTTGGTTGGAGGAACTTATCCAGGTATTCACCCAATCTAGCAGTCACTGATCCAATCCCAGTAACAATTTAACCATTTAACCATTTGCAGCCATGGAAGCTTTTAATTTTCTATCTAGCAGACAGATGGACCTACATTGTGTCTTCTCCTCTAATCAGGAAATGACAGACCATGAAGATGATTATACAGGGATGTTGAAAGCATTAGAGAACCTCCTTGAAAAACAGGTTAAAACCTGGTGGAACATATTCACATTTGAACATTATGAAAAGGAGGGATTGTTATTCAGAAGTCTGAGATGGGAAGTTTCCCCCCAAGATGGTTTGACTGACCAAAAATATATGGATGAGTGGTTGGAGTTTTTTAATAGGGTGGGAAGAGAATTACAGGATTTGGTGCTAAAAAGAAAGCGGATCAAGCTGGCTAAATTAAATAACATCAATTCAATACAGGTCAAATTGGAATCTATCAAAGAATCCACACAATTTAAGGAATTTAATACTTATATGCGGAAAAAGTTAGAAAAAGTGGACTTCAAGAGCAATAATATTCATCTGTGGCAAAGTACCAATTCAGCTAACAATGAGGCTAGTGCAAATGTCCGGGAGAACGAAGTAATTCCAGTTAACCTTCCCCAAAGAAATCCTAATAAAGGCAACATAGAGAAGAATCAAACTAATAGGGGAAGGACCAATACTCCGAAAAAACATCCTAATAATACTACCCAGAATTATACGGCTAATTATCAGGGAGGGAATCAGCATGGTGGTAACCAAGGGACTCCTAGGTATTTTCAACAAGCTAGGGATGACCGTTCCTATAATGCCCCCCCATATCACTAGCAAGGCAATCATAATACCTCGCACCAATACCAGGATTCTGGCTATCCAATTCCCACACATAATAGATATCAACCTTTAATGTGTGAAAATTATGGTGACAACTACCAAGATCGTGATTCTTTTTTAGAACAACGTGGGAACAAAGGCAGAGGAGGAGGGACACTGTGGAGGAATCCCCACCCTATGAACAATCAAGGGAGGTGGAGGAACCCAGGCCCCCAATACCAGAACAGGAACCCTGCATCCTTCCAAAGAGAAGGAGAGGGTGCAGGGCAGGAAGACAAAAACAATCCAAGGAAAAGAAGAAGGGATATTTGAATACAGGCATTTATAATTTAAGTAAAGTTGACTTGAACCCCAATGAAATGAACATCTTAAACTCCGGTTTGAAATGTGCACCTAGGAAGACTATAAATAAATTTCAAGTTTATATAGAACCACCCAATTGACACTTCAAGAAGATTAGTGCCTGTTTCAGACAGAATTGATAGTGGCTTACGTAAAAAATCTATTTTCAACCCTCAAAATTCAAATAATCACTTTATTGAAGTTTTTAAAAATTTAGTACTCAATTATATTGAAGAATTACCCTTAAAAAAGCGAGTTAACCCAGATTACATCAGGAAACGAATTCAATCTTTGGAAGATCGGAAAGATATCATAATCCGACCGGCGTACAAGGGAGGGGGGTTGTGGTGATTGATAAATCCTTCTACCATATCCAACTTATGGAAATGCTGGGAGATCAGGTTACATACAGAAAATTATCTTCGGACCCAACGGGCTCATATGAGGATCAGCTGAACTTGCTAGTTCAATGGGGCCTGAGAAATAATGCTCTAAGTTCTAAGGAAAGTAGATATTTAAATCCAAGCTCTTGCAGAATACCGGTGATTTACACGTTACCAAAAATTCATAAAAATGTAGTTAATCCACTGCCACGCCCAATTGTTAATGGGATTGGATCAGTGACTGCTAGATTGGGTGAATACCTTGATAAGTTCCTCCAACCAAGCGTCAAAAAAACTAAAGCCTACCTTAGGGACACCACGGATGTTCTGCGATTATTGGATGGGATTAGATTAAACACCACGGCTACTACCTACCTTAAAGCTGCAGATGTTCGACCATCATTTACGATTATACAACACGATGATGCGCTATTGGCACTAAATTTGGCCTTTAGCAATCGTGACGATATCCCACATAGGCAGAAGTGCTTTCTTGGGAAGGCTCTTGATTTTTGCATGGCGCACAACTATTTTTGGTACCATGACCAATTTTTCTCCCAGCAGGTTGGCGTGGGAGTGAGATTTGCTCCCAGTCTCGCCAACCTGTTCATGGCAGAATGGGAGGATAGACATGTATTTAATCAGGACAGACCTCAGCTTAGGCTGTACCGCAGGTTCATTGATGACCTCCTGATCATATGGGAAGAGTCAGAGGAATCTGCGATACAGTTTATAAATCATCTTAACACTAATGGAAACAATATAGTGTTGGATTATATCATCAGCGACAGTAGTGTCAATTTTCTGGACATTACCATCACTAAAGCTGAGACAAGATTGAGCACCAAGGTCTATTTGAAACCTAATGACAGAAACAGCTATTTGTCGATTAAAAGTGGACATCATCCAGCCTGGATTAAGAATATCCCTAAGGGAAAAATTCTAAGAGTCAGACGCAATTGTACTGAACTAGATGATTTCTTTACACAAGCTGATACATTGAAGGATAAGTTCGTGCAGAAAGGATATAAGAAGGAAGGTCTGAATAAGATTATCACAGAAATCGCACAAATACCGATAGAACAATGTTTGGGAAGTAAAGAGATCAAGACTGCCAATGATCAACATCAATGGGGGTTCATATCTAATTTCCATTTTCAATATAAGTAGATAGAGAATATCTTTATTAAAAAGTGGCATATCTTATGTAGGGACAGACATTTAGGAGAAGCTTTACCCAGCAAGCCTAAATGCATTTATAAAAGGGCCCCCAATTTTGGGGATCCGGTAGTCCGAAAGGTTCTGGATCCACCCAGCGAACGAACCATTGGAATACACGTAGTTTACCTGATGTGGTGCCCTTGTGGGTTATATTACGTAGGAAGAACTAAGCGACTTTTAAGGGTACGGATAGCTGAGCATTTGGCGAAATTTAGGAATGGATTTAAGTTTCGTAGTGTTTCGTTACACTTCAAGGAAAAGCATAACCAGAATCCATCTCTTTTACAATTTTGTGGAATTGACCAGGTTTTCTCAGCATGGAGGGATTTGTCCCAAAGAGAAACAAAATGGATCTTCCTTTTAAAAAGTCTTTTTCCAAGAGGGTTAAACATTGAGTTAGATCTCAAGTGTTTTATTAGTAACTTTTAGTTTATTGTCCTGTATTTCAGTAGTATTACATCTATAGGGCAATCTATTGACTCCAACCACTGTCCTTATTTTTATTCTTAGTTTATCTTTATTTTAACTTAGTTTACTTGTTATGACTATTTTTATATTTATTGTTTTAATATCATAGATTTCTTAGATGTGCAATATATGAGATCGCTCTGACCCTTATCCAGGTTTATCCAGGTTTAAAGTGACCAAACACATAGCTTTGTTTGGTTCTATAATATAATGGAATTAAATGTTGTCCCTAGTTTGTGGCCTTTTTGTGAAAGCTATTGATGTGTCACCTGCGTTTCCTATGTTTTATTCATTTTTAATGTTTGCACAGAGTGGTATTACCTCTTAGTTTAATACTGAGAGTGAGGAAGCCGCTGTGTTGTGCTCCGGGGGACATGGTACGCGCGCATGCGCTCTCGTGTGACTTCCGCCATTAGCTTATGGGAGAGGTACAAAGGGGAGGGTTGCCGTGCTGTACAGCCAACCCCATGAGTAAGTCGCAATGATGAAACATGTCGGGGGCGTGGCTGTACGGCAACCAATGATGAGATTCTGCGTCTGATGCGGTGTCACGAACGGGAGAGGTGAGAGAGACAACGAGGAGGGATATACAGCACTGAGCGTCCCGGGTCTGCTTGACCATAGCACACGGCTCCAAGCTCGGTGACCACCTATCTGTACTCTTGGCAAGCTCTTTTATTATGTGATACATGGGAGTACAATAATTGAAGATTTTTTTGATTTTTAAATAAATGGTTTGCAATATTACACTATTGGAAGCTTTTTATCGTTTCATGCTTACTGATGGGAAGTTCCCTCCCTTATCGAATGCTGCTGAGAGCCGAGGTTTAGATATTGGGATGACCACCTGTATAGTAATTGCATGACAGTGCACTGAATACAGTGGAAGGTCTATTCCCATAGTGAGGTACTAACCACCTTCCCAATTTTACATGCAAACCTTAGATCAACCTTCCCTTGTTTCTATTAAACCTATATCAGCCCTTGATCTTTTACTTATATCCACACACTGACCGTCATTGGTATGGGGACAAGTGGATACTGGGGGGATTTAGTCAATCACCCAGGCCACCCCCTCCCTTATTTAGGCTAGATTACGATATTGTTTTAACTTTTGGAAACATGTTAGTACGACAGATATTGAGCTCATACCGGCCAGCAGCTTTGCTGATGCTTCTGTCCGTTTTTGATAACCAGGAAAATGGCCGCCTCCTTGTATCCCTGGGAAGATGGCCGCTATGGTATTTTCCCATAGGACTTCGAGAAAATGGCCACCGTATATCCATTTTACCTGATCTATTTAAAGACAACCCTGTGTGTCCTCTAGCATCCCCTCATGAAGCCACGTGACCCGTGACGCCACGCGTAGGGACAGGCACCTTCCACTGTCAGCAGTGTACGAGCTCGCCGCTCGTTTGGTTACATGTATCCTCTGCCGTTTTACTGTGTGAGTACCCCTGTTTTTATCTGTGAATAAAGCCATTATGTTTCAAAATACTACACTATATGGCATCCTTGTTTCTCCTTTGGCCGTCATGCCCCCTGTGGACTTGAGGCATATAGAGAGATAGTCCTGGACTCAGGACCAACCCCCACAGGAGATACCATAAGTGGTGACTGCCTTATGCTGTAACCTCAGTGTAATGAGGTAAGGGGCCATTATCTACCAGTGTAGGATTGCTGCATGAAGAGGATTGATCTATACACTTCACATTCTCCACTTATTTAAGCAAGTGACGCTAGAATCCAGTTGCTGCCTGCACTATTTCACTGTTTGGCACGTTTGATGAAGCATTGGAGTTGTTTGCTGCTGCACAAGCCACTTTTCTTGAACTGTAGTATTGTCTTCGGACAATTTTGAGCACTTATTGTTTGCACTGGACACTTTACTGCATTTGTCACAGACATTGTGATCTCTCCGGACGTACAGTGTAATATTGCACTTTCTGTGTTTTATAATTTTTTTTTTTTGTGTGACCAATGTTTTAGATATTCACCTATTTATTTTTTGCACTATATGCGAAGTTTGACACTGTATGTTTTTATAACACTCATGTTGATGTTTTTATATATTGCAATTTTTATAGTCCGGCTAGTCCCACCTATTCATTTATTTATATTTTCTGACTGGGCACAGCACGCTTATACCTTTATTGTTTGCTTAAGCTTAATATACATTGTATACCTAGTGCAGGTGAATAGCTTCTGACCCAGCAATACTTTAGCACGATTGCACCTACGCATCTGTGCATCTATATGGATTAGCGCAGCACCATACCCACCCGCTAGCTTACGTCTGTATCAGGGGCCAGGCTGGACCCCATCCGGTGCAAGCTGCTTCTCCCCTCACCACTCTAATTATCACATGGTAGCGCAGGAATAATATACCTTACGAGGTCTGATTAAAACCCTGGTGGGCTTTAAGGGTTTGTGTATATTATTGAAGATTGTAAAATTGTGTTCCCTGTATGATCTGCTCGCTTAGAGGAAATTTGTGTTTTACTTTTAATCATAAAGTCTAGGATTAATAAAATCAGAACATTAGCCACAATGATGTGAAAAATTGAGAGACGGGACAAATTTTGATTTTCAAAGTTGATACGACTTCTCTTAAGATAAGTTTCGCTGAAGTGGCAAGAAAAAAAAAAAAAAAAAAAAAAAAAAAAAAAAAACCCTGGTGGTTTTTTAAACAGCTTGTTTGCCAAGCATGAGAATGCAAGGCATTATCTTCTGGTGAGTGCGATTTCAACAGGGAGTGGAACACAATCACATTTGGTGTGGTGGAAGATACTCATAATATTCAAGAAGATCTTTTTACCTCATATAAGGACTTCATCACTATGCACAAATTGTTTACTTGATTTGTTCATGGACACTTTCACACGTGGAGATTTTTTAAATAATTTATTTATATAATTGTTTATTTATTAGTTTGAAATGTATCACAGATTCATTTATGCAGCACCACTGTTTTTTCTTTAAAACACTTTATTAATTGTTATTAATGAGCAGGAGCAATCTTCAAGATTTCTTCTCTGCAAACACTTCTGGATTTAGGGTTGGTTCACATCTATATTGCAGAGGAACTCATTCTGCTGCGATTCCTGTAGTCCAAACGCACTGGTTCGCCTAAAAAGTAGTGCATGCACGAATTTTCAAAATCACGCCGCACCAAATTGCATGGTATTGCAGAATCATGCGATCCGGTGCAGGCAAATGCACTATGTTTGAAATCTGTATTTGGGGTATTATTAAAGGCCCCTACACACTCTTTGATTTTCGGACCGATCGTCCACAAATCTTACCGTTAGTACGGTGCTTTCGAAAGCCGATTTCACTTTTTCGTCAGACAAAAGCTGGATGTGCAGACTATATATTTTTTGGCGGATGTGAACTCAATGTCTGCTTTTCACTTCATTAGTACAGTTTTCATACGAAAAAAAACGTAAGAGCAAGACTACGCATGCTCAGAAACAAAACAATACATACAAAACTATTCAACGCATTACGTCACTTATGACGTTGTATTCTGTCAAACAAAAATTCTCCTATTGTTAGTAACCTCTTTACTTTCAACATGAGACTAGCATGCCACAAAAATCGAATGTTCTGTCGTCCGAAAATCAAAGTGTGTGTACGAGGCTTTAGAATATGTTGACACCTGCAGCAGATCCCAAACTTTTGAATGCAGTGTGGGACACACGCACAGAACACGGGTTTCCCACTTCGTGTTCTGTTTGAACAAGTCCTTATAGTGTATGTAAATAAAGTAAATAATATTATTACAACAATAATAATATTAATATTAATAATAATAAAAATAATAATAATAATGTGTTGCAACTTACTAGATTATGTGGTGGCTGCCTTAATCTTCCTTTAAGCCCTTTTTTTCTTAATTTTCACCAAGTGATCCTGCCAGTAACACACTTCCTTATCCGGGAGACAGCACTTACCATACTGTATCTATGGAGAAGCATCATTTTCCCCTTTGGGCAGACTATGGAAGAATGGGATGGGTTCTGTAGTTCTCAGAAATAGCTGAAAACAATGTAACTGATAAGAATGCAGGGAAAGCAAAGAATGCAAGAAGTTATTAGCTGGCAGGATTTTTGGCAGGTCAATGAATTTTTGCACTTATAAAACAGAGAGAACACTTTCAATAGTACATTTAACAGACCAAAAGGGACCAAATAGGAAAGATTTGTGATTAGGGTTTACTGTACATACCTATTAGATTACATCTAAACCCCAACAATCCTTTCAGATCTGCATATCCTGACCAGCAGTGTTCATTTGCCCCAGGCTTCTCTATGCCATGAGACTCCAAACACATTTAGCACATCTCTTGCCTGCCACTTTCAGTACTGAGCATTTCATCTATGAGGATGTAGGTGGGATGACCTCTCACTTCCTAGATTTAGTTATAAATATAGCTATGCATGGCTGGGACTAGGGGTGGGCAGAATGGGCAGCAATGTGGTATTATGTGAGGTGGTGGGTGCAAGGAGATTGAGGGGAGGGGATTTGTGTTGGAAGGGGGAATTTAGGGGGCGGCAGGGGGTAAGAATTGTTCTAGGGGGGGAAATCGGGTTGTGGGGGGGGTGCTAAGAGTGGTGATTAAGGGGGATTTGTGTTGAGAGGGGGGATGGAGGGAGGGAAGAGGATTCATGCTAGAATGGGGGATTTGGGGGGAATTTGTGCTAGGAGGGAAGGGTTTGAAGTGGGGGGAAGAAGAAGTGTACTAGGAGGGGAAATTTTAGGGGTAGAGCATTTAAACTAGGAAGGGGTGACATTTTTTGGGGGGGTATTGGAGCTGGGGGGATTTGGGGGATGGGAGGGGCATGGATTTGTGCTGAGGGGGAAATTTGAGTAGGGGGGCAGATTTTTACTAGGAGGAGAGGGAATTTATGCTAAGGGAGTAAGCATGCCGATTAGTGCTCTGCATTTTTGTGGGGGAATTTTGCTGACACAAAATGCTCATACATCTTGGGGGTGGAGGGTGCAGTTTGGCATGTTTTCCCTGGGCTCTAGATGACCTTGTCCTGGCACTGATGCTATGAAATACTAGGTGTTATCCTGGACTCTGAACTCTCCTTTCAGCCCCACATCTAATCACTTTCCAAAGCTTGCCGCCTCAACCTCAGCAACATCTCTAAACTACGTCCCTTTCTAACCAATGAAACCACAAAGCTCCTGGTTCACTCCCTGGTTATCTCTTGCCTTGACTACTGCAACTCACTCCTTATTGGCTTACCTTTAAACAGATTATCCCCCCATTCAGTCCATCATGAATGCTGCTGCCAGACTCATCCACCTTACAAACCGCTCAGTGTCTGCTACCCCTCTCTGCCAATCCCTCCATTGGCTACCACTCGCCCAACGAATTAAATTCAAAATACTAACAATAAGTTACAAAGCCATCCACAACTCTGCCCTCAGCTACATCACTAACCTAGTCTCAAAATACCAACCTAATCGCCATCTCTGTTCCTCCCAAGACCTCCTGCTCTCTAGCTCCCTCATCACCTCCTCCCATATCCGCCTCCAGGACTTCTCCTGAGCCTCGCCCATCCTCTGGAATTCCCTACCCCAATCTGTCAGACTGTCTCCAACTTTATCCACCTTTAGGCGATCCCTGAAAACTTTCCTCTTCAGAGAAGCCTATCCTGCCTCCATCTAACAACTGCATTATTTTCTCCATTAGCTCATCCCCCACAGCTATTACCCTTTGTATAACTTGACCATCCCTCCTAGATTCTAAGCTCTAACGAGCATGGCCCTCTGATTCCTCCTGTATTGAATTGTATTGTACTTGTACTGTCTGCTCTAATGTTGTAAAGCGCTGCGTAAACTGTCGGCGCTATATAAATCCTGTATAATAATAATAATAAGCAAGACTTCCGAAGAATAGGTTATCTAAAAACTCTGCACTTCTTTTCTAAGAAGATTTTTATCAAGTATAGCATAATACATTGATCTTGCCAGAAATACAATGTCCTTGTCACATCCTATGAGCTGGACAGAAAGCAAAACAAATTATATTTTTTGTTTTGCATACTACTAATGTCATCATCCTCCAGGTAGTGATGAACGAAAACATGTTTGAGGACCAGCCTGGGTGGCAACCATAGCTCCCTTATAGATACACTGGAAAAAAGGAGCATAACCCCCTTTCTTGGAATAGGAAGTTTATTACTCACATTCATAACTGGTTCTAGTTAAAGTAGAACTATAGGGAAATTAAAAAAAATGCATATATGATGTAGTCTGTTACTAGCATTAACCACTTCAGCTCTGGAAGGTGTACCCCCTTCATGACCAGGCCATTTTTTGCAATACGACACTGCGTCGACACTGTACACAAATAAAATTTTTGTCCCTTTTTTCCCACAAATGGAGCTTTCTTTTGTTGGTATTTGATCACCTCTGTGGATTTTATTTTTTGCGCTATACACAAAAAAAGACCGACAATTTTGGAAAAAAACCAATATTTTTTACTTTCTGCTATAAAACATATACAATAAAAAAAATTTTAAAAATCAAATTTTGTCATCAGTTTAGGCCAATATGTATTCTGCTACTATATTTTTGGTAAAAAAATCCCAATAAACGTACATTGATTGGTTTGCGCAAAAGTTATAGTGTCTATGGGATGTTTTTATTGATGTTTTTTTTTTCTTTTACTAGTAATAGTGGTGATCAGCGACTTATAGTGGGACTGCGATATTGCGGCAGACAATTCGGCCACCTTACTGACACATTTGACACTTTTTGGGGACCAGTGACAATAATACAGTGATCAGTGCTAACAAAAATGCACTGTCAGTGTACTGACACTGTCCGGGAAGGGGTTAACTTCAGGAGCGATCAAAAGGCTAAATGTATGCCTAGGTTGTGCTTACGCACTGTGGGGGATGCTTTGACTAGGGGAAGGCAAAGATCTGTGCTCCTGCTTAGCAGGAACACAGAATCCGTGCCTTCCTTTCTGACAGAAAAACAATCTGCCTTGTTTACACAGACTGTTGTTCTGCCTGTGCCTGTACAATTGGAGGGTACTGGCAGACATCGATTCCGTGGTACCTGCTGCTGGGCTGCCTATGTGTCTGTCGGACGTGCACACTGGAAAACCAGCAGGCGACCGACTTCCGAACAGCGCTTTCAGCAAATAGCAGTGAGCGCTGATCGATTGTTCAGGAGGGGGGGTCCCCCTGTCAGAGCACAACAGCTCAGCGGGGGAGATCGCTAGACTAACCTTGCATGGTTAGTACAGTGTCTCTGACTGGAGCTGTTTTTTTCGTGCAACCTGGTATTCGTACATACTACCCACCACCATACACTCCACACTCCTCTCCTGTACATTATACTACCCACTGCCATACACTCCACACTCCTCTCCTGTACATACTACCCACTGTCATACACTTCACACTTCTCTCCTGTACATACTACTCACCACCATAGACTCTGCACTCCTCTGCTGTACATACTACCCACCACCATACACTCCGCACTCCTCTCCCGTACATACTACCCACCCCCATACACTCGGCACTCCTCTCCTGTACATACTACCCACCCCCATAGACTCTGCACTCCTCTCCTGTACATACTACCCACCAGAGGCGTAGCTTGAAGCTTGTGGGCCTAGGGCCCCCCCCACCACCCACCACTTCCACTGTGTGTGCAGATACACCCACTGCACGCCAAGATACTCAAAGTGGCTTAAGAGTTAAGCGGACAGGGATCACCCCTGGAGAATGAGAGGACAAGGATCACCCCTGGAGAATCAGAGGACAGGGATCGCCCCTGGAGAATCAGAGGACAGGGATCACCCCTGGAGAATCAGAGGATTGGACCACTGGCAGGTCATTTGGCAGAGCTCCTTTCCCATTCCAGGACTGTAAACATCTCCTCTGGCCTTGGTTTTGGGGGGGGGCACAACTTAGATCTGGGGGGGCAAAGCCATGTCACACGAAATATGGAGCCTGCCGCCCCTCAGGAGGTGTTAAGGGATTTGTTTTAGCAATTTCTTAAGGTTTCTCTCTCAGTGTTGGCAGGTGTTCGGGGAAGGTCACCTCCCGGAGGTGTGTGTCTTTTCCCCAGTTGTCAGGGAAGTGGGGTAAGCAGACATCCCCGGGTGGGGGGATTAACTAGAAGACATGGAGCGTTGTCTTACCTCACCAGTGACATCGGTCCCATCGTGGCTACAGGACGGCACCCTCCTCCTCTTAACTCGCTGAGCTTGGTTACCATTCCATGTTGCCAGCACACAGCACAGACACTTCCCCATCCTAGGCTGTTCTCACCCCATGCTTCTCTCCATTCAGGAAATGGCTCACAGCTTCTCCCCAGCCAATGAGAACAGAGGGGTGTGGACTGTGAAAGGCAAAGTGGAAGCCCAGTACTCCGCACTCCTCTCATGTACATACTACCCACATCCATACACTCCGCACTCCTCTCCTGTACATACTACCCACCACCATAGACTCTGCACTCCTCTCCTGTACATAATACCAACCTCCATACACTCTGCACTCCTCTCCTGTACATACTACCCACCCCCATACACTCCGCACTCCTCTCCTGTACATACTACCCACCCCCATAGACTCCACACTCCTCTCCTGTACATACTACCCACCCCATAGACTCCGCACTCCTCTCCTGTACATACAACCCACCACCATATGCTCCATACTCTTCTCTTGTACATACTACCCACCACCATACACTCCATACTCCTCTCCTGTACATACTACCCACCATCATACACTCCGCACTCCTCTCCTGTATATGCTACCCACCGTCATACACTCCACACTCCTCTCCTGTATATACTACCCACCACCATGCACTCCGCACTCCTCTCCTGTACATACTACCCACCACCATACACTCTACATTCCCTATTACTCATTACCACATTCTGCACTATACAATTCATCTCAGACTCTATTTAACAACCCCCCCTTTAAGCCACGCCAAATATTTATTGCAATTTAAGCCATGCCCACTTTTCTCCACGACTCCCTTTGCACGCCATATTGTTTGTTTGTACGCCCCTGCCCCAAAAATTGGCAAAAAAAGTGTCAGAAATCATCTTTTTTTTGGGGGGGGGGTGTCCCTGAATGGCAGTTTGGAAATATGGTCACCCAAGCTTGCAACCAATTGCATCCACATCAAATGTATGGATGAGAGAACTGGTTCAGTTTCTTTCAATTCTCCTGGCTGATCGGAAAAAAAAATTGCCCAGCTTTAGTCATAAAAAAATAACCACCACGCCTAAGGATTTGTAAGCTACAATACATTAAATGTCTGTGTTTGGTTTTGATATGCCTTAGGTTGAACTAGGTGTGTCCTCTGGTCCCCTGGTGGCTCTATATATTTATATATAAGGTAGTGAGGTGATCAAAATAGGAACATGTGACTACTGAGAAATGACAGAGTTATGTGAGAGAAAAGGAAAGAGAAGGAGAGCTGGAATGAACCTATACCGTATGTGTAAGGCTGACCGCAGGTCAGCCTGTATTTGTAGGAGGAGTCAGGCTGCATAAAGCCTGCCCTCCTTTGCCTCCTCCCTTGTGGTCGTAGGCTCTCGTATGCGTCATTTGCGGGCGACTCTGACGTCATTTCCGGGTTGCCGATTGGTCGAGGGAGACATGCGGCGGGTTTGTTTCTCCCTGCTCAGTGGCAGGATTCAGCAAGCGTTTCCTCACCACGTGTTGTCGGAGGGCTTAGTGCGCGGCGGGTGCAGGAAAAGGGGGATGTGCTTCTGTCTGTTTTCACTGTGATCCAGGGTAGGCTGGCAATTACCATTAGGCTGGAAGCGGTGGGGAATGTTACCCTGCTTTTACATGCAGTGTTCAGGGTTGGTCGGGGGGGTCCACGGGCAGGTGGCCACCTCCACCTGGACTGTCTCAGGCATCTACTGGCTGGAAGCTCCGCTCTGTCCGCGGTCTCAGCCCCTCTCCGGCGGCGGTGCAACTATTTCAGGATCAATGGTGGGATGGGGAGGCTCCCTCTCCTGATCACTGGGGCTTAGGGCTCCTGTACATCCCGATCCAGTTGCCACTACTCTCCCCATTTCAGGGTCCGGTCGGGATCTGATCATCTCCCAATCCTACTCCTTAGTGGCAACCAGTACAAAAGCTCCATCACATGTCATCAGCGCCTTCACTTGTCAGTGGGCACAGTGCATCCTCATGCTGTAAGGCTGCAGATGGGGGTGTCCATGGTAGTACAGTTTGCAGACAGGGCAGCCTGCGGGTGCTGCCATTTCACCTGCATGGGGCCACACTGCTAGCGCCCGGTTACCTCGTTACCACGCTTGCACGATAAGTACGGGTTTCAGGGGTTAATTCAGGCTGTGGGGTTGTCATGACACTTCGCCTGTCATCTCATTATATTCTGTGGGGGTCCTTTGGGGGCATGCAATTTACAGTTTCTCATGTAATTTACGGTTTCTCATGCATTTTACGGTTTTCATACAATTTACGGTTCTTATGCATTTTACAATCTCTCATGCATCTTTACGGTTTCTCATGCTTTGTTACGGTTTCTCATGCTTTGTTACGGTTTCTCATGCATTTTACGTTTTTTCATGCAATTTACGGTTTCTCATGCAATTTATGTTTTTTTCATGCAATTTACGGTTTCTCATGAAATGTACAGTTTCTCATGCAATTATGGTTTCTAATGCAATTTGTCACTTCTTATTCATGTTTTTCTTACGTTTACCATGTTTGTCACGTTTCCCATGTTTCTCACGTTTTCCCATGCTTCTCACGTTTTCCCATGTTTCTCACACTTTCCCATGTTTCTCACACCTTCCCATGTTTCTCACACCTTCCCATGTTTCTCACATCTTCCCATGTTTCTCACGTCTTCCCATGTTTCTTACGTTTTTCCATTCTTCTTACGTTTCTCACGTTTTCCCATGCTTCTCACGTTTTCCCATGCTTCTCACGTTTTCCCATGCTTCTCACGTTTCCCATGTTTCTCTAGTTTTCCCATGTTTCTCTCGTTTTCCCATGTTTTTGCTTTCTTACGTTTTCCCATGCTTTTGCTTTCTTAGGTTTTCCCATGCTTTCTTACGTTTTCCCATGCTTTCTCACGTTTCATGTCATATGCCTTTTTATGTCATGGCCTTTCGTTCGCTGCATTTCCGTTAGCTAGTGCTCACATCCAGGGTCTGTCACGTTTACAGATCCATACGGGCTGAGTTTTCGTTTTAATTGATTGTTGTCCCACAATCTTCCCGCCTGTTTTCCATACGTCATATGTGCACGTTCACCATTACACCTTTACTACTACCCACCACAGTCTGTGGGTACCTTAGCCCTCAGTGTTCGTTTTAATTTCCTGTCTTGGCAGTGCAGGTTGTTCTGGCTCGCTTACTGCATACAGTAGAGTGGTCTTGTCATTTCTGCACCCACATCATCATACTTGTCAGGTACCAAGGGTGTTATGTCATGGGCTGGTTGTCTGTAATGTTATCTGGTTGCTTTCACACAGCTGGGTTGTCCATGTTCTGCCACTGCAGGTTACCCATCACGTCTATGTGTTTAACAGATTGAGGTGATTGTTTTTAATTGGCTTGATCGGTGGCAAGTCTCCTCATCTGTTCTTACACTGCTTATGTATTTCGTACAAACTCGCGTTTCTCATGCAATTTACGTTTCTCATGCAATTTACGTTTCTCATGCAATTTACGTTTCTCATGCAATTTATGTCTCTCATGCAATTTACGTTTTTCATGCAATTTACGTTTCTCATGCAATTTTCATTTCTCATGCAATTTTCGTTTCTCATGCAATTTTTGTTTCTCATGCAATTTACGTCTCTCATGCAATTTACGTCTCTCATGCAATTTACGTCTCTCATGCAATTTACATTTCTCATGCAATTTACATTTCTCATGCAATTCATTGTTTCTATGCCAACTCACGTTTTCATGTTTTCTCAGGTTTCTCATGTTTTCCCATCTTACTCTCGTCTCTCAAGTTTCTCACGTTGTTCATCAATTCACGTTCTCATGCTACCGGCATTTCATATGTAGTTTGTGTTTTCTTGCAGCCTCGGTTCGCATGCTGCTCATGTTTTCGTCAGCTTGTGCTATGCATGTTTCTCGTTCCTTCATGCAGCTTACATTCCTGTCACAGGTTTCTCAGTCTGCTCACATTTCTCTCGCAGTTTATGTTGCTGACCCAGTTGTGTGTCATTTCCACTCAGTTCATGGGTTCTATTTCTTCATCATTTTGCTGGGTACCGTTCATAGGTTTTGTCTTTACAGTTGAGTTGGTCGGTTTTTAATTGGCGTGGGCAGCAGCAAGTCTTCTTATCCGGGTTACATTCTTTATATCTCGGTTTCTGTTTCATAAATTTACATCTTACCATTTACTTCAGCACCCGGACACGTTTTTAGGTTGCAAGTTCTGGTTATGCAGGTTATGTCTCAAGCAGCGGATTTTGGTGACTTTGCTTCTATCCCTCCTTTCTCCAGCTAGGGGGGGGGGGGGTCGGAGCACGGTAGCTCACCCTCTCTCAGAACCTGGTCCGTCCCAAGCCTTCCTTTTTACACATAGCTAGCACTCTTTGACCTGATGGCAGTATTTCAACACAGGGGATTGCTTTCCCGGCTTTGGTTCGGTAAACCCAGCTATTTAGGTTACTGTTTCCTTGCACATCGAGCGCAAGTGCAGAGCAGGTTACCCGGCGGACTGTGGTTTTTCCCTGTCCCAAATCCACATTACCTTTAATTCCCAGCTACGGCCAGGAGTGGCTATTGTATGGAACTATTGGTAAGTCAGCCTATTGCAGATTCTACTGGCTCAGGGGCTTTAGTGGATTCCAGAACCCTCTCAGTGCCTAGGCTGGTACCAGTAGGCCCAGGTCTAGAATGTAGATGCTGGCATCATGCCTTCTCTTTGATTTCCAGCATTTGTGATGGATTCGGGTTTCTATTTGGTGGACGCAGCAGGCTTGATCGTAAGTCTTTATTTTGAATACCAGGAAGGCTCATGACACTGCTTGGGATGTTTTCCAGGCTTTCCGGTCAAGGTTTCCTAGTCCTGACGATTAATATCCAGTTCCTATTTGCTTTTCAGTTTTTTGCCTCTTCCAACTCATCTCGGCCCACAGCACTATCGGGGCATATCTGGCTAAGACTCAGCATTTCATGTTGTTGGAAGACCCGACAGGCCTTTCTTATTTTCTGCGCACTCTATTAAGCCATCCTCAGGGATCCTGGAGAGTAGCCCTCCTGCTGTGCTCAGCAGACTTCCCATTGTAGGTCATGTTTTTTCGTGAAGTATCTGTCATGCTCTCAAGGTCTCCTTTTGCATTGGTTACCAGCTTGGTGCTCAAGGCAGCGCTATAGCTGGCCTTTTCATGGTTCCTGAGGCCAGGGGAGTTGCTCTTCTGACCCAGGGTCTTGTTTATTGTTGGCCAATCAAATGGTTTTTGCACCCTGGCCTTTTTTATTTACATCTGCATTTTAAACCAGCTCGTCAGTGCTACATCTGACAAACCCAGGGTTGGTCCTCTGTTGCCTTTTCCTAATGCTTCCCTCTCCGCAGCTCTATGCATACTTCATTGCCGCCCTTTTTTGGCCAGTCAGGGTCTGGACCCTTTAGCATACTTTGGCATTCATTCAGGATAGGAGCAGCTTCTGTGTCTTTGCGCCAGGGGGCCCCGGCCCTTATTATTTGGTATTTGGGTAGGTGGAGGGCGGGTTGTTTCTCTGGTAACGTCCTAGAGCCTCTTTTGAGGTGCCACAAGCGTTTTGTCAATCTGGCAGATTGCACGTTAATTTTGTGTGTAATAAATCTGGTGGTTTAGCTTTCATCCTACTGTGTTTATTTTTGCCCCCTTTTAGGCATACTGACCACGTGACCACGGCACACTTCAGGTCTATGTTCTCTGTTGCTCTTTGTTCCTTGCCTACACCATCCACAGATTGACTCCGAGTACAAGTGTAAGGCTGACCACAGGTCAGCCTATATTTGTAGGAGGAGTCAGGCTGCATAAAGCCTGCCCTCCTTTGCCTCCTCCCTTGTGGTCGTAGGCTCTCGTGTCCCACCCACCCATTCCTCTTTTCTTTTTCTTTTCATTTCATTTCATTTCATACTTGGGTATGCCCCCTTTTAAGCATACTGACCACGTGACCACGGCACACTTCAGGTCTATGTTCTCTGTTGCTCTTTGTTCCTTGCCTACACCATCCACAGATTGACTCCAAGTCAAAATAGTTATATATCCCTAACACCCCTACAGTATGATACTGATGTCAACCCTCTGAGAAATCCATACACAAATGACTGGAAACAGCTGAACCTGTATGCAGAAGAAAGCTCATGTACCCCACTAGTTATTTCATGTTCCTAGCATTCATAGTTTCTATTCTCTTCTATGATTAATACATGAGAATTGAATCAAGGATTACCAACGCTTTAGCAGAAATCTGTGTCTTGAGTGGATCACTTAGTCATGCATTCACTGCTTTGATTAAATGTGCTATATATAGACTTACGTACATTTTTACTTTTTAACCAGGATTTAAGGAAAGTAACACTGTTAGATGATAAAGGCATTAAAAGGCAGATTACACATATTATAAATATAGTGTGTTGAGTTATAGATAGCTTAGATTTAGAACAAAATTGATTTAAAAATACATTGCAGGCAATCAGTCAGCATACACACATCCTTGAATACCATTCTGGTAAACAGTGTATAATATATATATATATTATTATATTATATTATATTATATTATATTATATTATATTATATTATATTATATTATATTATATTATATTCACACACACCAACACAATATTTGCATAGGCTCAGGTTCCCCAGTGGTCAGAAGTAACTCAGTATTCATCCCATAGACTTTAATGCAATTCACCCAGAAGTTTGGATGTGCTGAAAATTTAACAGGATTCACTGATCTGAAAAATTAATTTTGATGGATCCCGCCATGACGTACTAAGCAAGGTCATTATATAAAATAGTAAGGAAAACCACAAATACCATGCAGTTGAATTATCATGAGCCAAACATATCATAATAAAAATAAACCCAACCCATTAAAGGATAGAATTAAAAAAACAGCTTTCATTGCAATATTCACTTCAGAACTAGAGCACTTCCCATGATACTTATTTTCCACCACAAGTTCCCCTCATTCTGATTTCCAACATCATTCAACCCACTTTCTCTGAGCACAGACTGTCTTTGGGGTAAGAAGTAAGAATAGAAGTAAGAATGTTAAGCAGGCCATAGATGGGTAATTTTTCTTCACTAGATGAAAGAAAGAAAAAAAAAACTGACAGATTCCTCGATCAACACAAGCAAGTTAGGTGAAGTTAAGCTTCTTGATTATTCATGAAATGAGCAGCTGGCCACACCTAGTCCTGCCCACTGTTTTTTCACAAAACTAACTGTCATGCTGAAACCCTCCCACTGTGAGCTGTAGTGTCTGGGAGGGGAAGCGCGTGAGATGCAAATAAAGTAAGATTTGACTGATTAAAAGTAGGTCAATTTTTTTTTCAATTCATGAGGTTTTTGCATTACATAGTAAATTTACTTGAAAATTGTTTTAATTGCCACACAGGGTCCTTTAGATGTACAGCACTTTAATATGGCCTTTCCAACTTTGAAACCAGATGCATAGGTTTTGCTATTGAATGCTGGATACAAAGCAAAAGAAGCCATCTCTTTCTAAAAAAAGAGCCTGTTTTGTCAACAAAAAGGCCCATTCACACCATATGCATTGGATTTTGCTGGCCAGCCTTGCCAAAAGCAGTCACAATGCATACACATCGCATTTTGCCTTGAGTCCTATGAGTTTTGTTCATACTGCTGTACTGCAGTGGTCATCAAAAGTAGGACATTCTCCACATTTTTCAGTGCAGAGTGCTGTAACACAGTACACCACATTGCAACCTGCTGCATTGAATAAAGATGAATGAAATGTCATTTTGTGACATTTCAACAATGTAGGAAAAAAGTGTGATGCAGTGCGGCTAGCGTGTCTGCTCCCTTTACAATACACGCTAGTAGCAATGTTGTGAACAAGCCCTCAAACAGTGGAAAGGAAAGAACAGAGTTGTGCTGGACTACTAAAAGTGGGTTGCTGTTAAACTGGTGTCAAAGTTATGCTGTGAGGGGAATTTTACATTTTGGATAGACTTGGAAGTCTTCCAGTAGGGATATTTGTTGCAGTGACAGCTGTGTCACATACTTGTACGCAGAACCTAAGATGATGGAGGTGGCCTCTTGCACAGTTCCTATCCAAGCACCCCTGAATTTTAAGACAGGGTCTGCAAGGGTAAAGAAAAGGCACAAGTTACAAGGTGTAGACACTGTGAGCAGGAACTGGGGAGCATTGGTATCTGACAAGGTACAGCTGGTGATGCACTATGTTGATGGAGTCAGGTCCCACACCTGGTCAAGAGAAAAGCAAATGGAAGGACACCAGAATGTAAGCAGAATCAGAATCAGGAACAGGCAGAAGCTGGCAACAATTGGGCAGCGGGGTACAGATTTGTTTGGCAGAGGCGTGATCAGTAGTCCAGGCTGTGGTTGGTTGCAGAGGCAGACCACGAACATGAGGAGCCAAGGGAAATCCAAGAGGTCACAGAGGAAGCCGGGTCAGTATCAAGATCAAGGATACATATCAGGAACTGGATCACAGTAACAAGGCTGTAAAAAATACAGCAAAGAACCCCCTATCTCTTCGGTCTCCCTTCTGTCTGTCTTTGAACATTGACATAGTATTATTTTGGATTTTCTACACAGTTTTTGCCTCTGCACTAGTGTAGCCAGATGCTGGGCTACAGCAATATGGAGAAGGATTTTTTTTCTCCTCTCCCTCTGCTGAAATACAAATATAATGCTGCACCTTTCTCCTCCAGCCAGCATGGGGAAAGCTAAAGCCAAGCAAGCCCATAGACTTCCATGCAGAGCAAGTTGTTTGAGTTGTAGTTTGAGACGGCAGCCATATAATGGGGCCACTACAAATGCCAATTAACACTGTGCAGTAGAAGGAGTGGAGAGATCATTTTTATTAAACTGTCCAGGAAAGCTCTTGGTACCAAGGAAGTGAGAGAGAGGGCACCCCTGCCCGGATATTCACCTGCCAGTAGGAAACCATACCAGTGGAGGTCAGTGTAGCAATGACCAAATAACAGCACCTGCACTGCTGCTACAGGAGGACTGGTGGATCAACTCACCCTCTGCTTCCCACTTTTTTTCCACTGTTGAACACCAGAGGTTTTTGAGGAGAGACCGAGGGAGCCCGCCTTCTACAGCAAGAGGTCACCTCAGCATCCCAGGGACTGGTGAGAGGGCTATTCATTAATTAATGACACTGCTTGCAGGAACTGAGACACTGAGAGCAGGACACCAAATGTACCCAACCCATACTGTACCCATACTGCATTCTATATCGCTCTTATTCCAAACATAGACTGCACCTATACCAACCCTATACTGCAATATACTGAACCTTCACTGCATCTGAACCACATCTACCTTGCATTTGTGCCAAGAATATACTGTACCTATACTGCATGCAGATTACTAGGACTGTCTTTAAGTGTACCAATGCTCTTAAAAGGCCCCAGCGATAGCTGGCAGAAGGACATCTCAAAGACTGCCCCTCCAGTAATAATTATTCAGCAAGTCCCCTTTGTTTCCCTGCCCCCTCCTCTACCATCCTCCTTTTTCTTTTGGACAGTGCATACCCTGTCATACTAGGACTAGCATTGCCAGCATAAATGCACTCTGACAGTATAGTTCCAGAACTTGGTAGAGTAAACTTTACTACTGCTCATTGATGCACTTAGGCAGGTGGCCTTATTTCTATTTATGCTGATCTGGATGCCAAATGTTATCTTCTGCCTAGTCCTTACTGTTAAACACTTTGTTTGCCAATTAGTGTTATTCCCATTGTCATTGGTTACTGGTGGGTTTTTCTTTTGGGGGGGCCGCAAACAAAAACCACCACCCCCTGGCGGCGCAGCACTGACAGCACTCCTCCGCCACCTGGTGGCATGGCACTGACAGCACCCCCCTGTGGGCGGTCCGGCACTTACCCATGTGCCGGGATTTGGTGTGCTCTCCTCCTCTCCCAGAGTGTGAGCCGCGGCAACTCCCGGTGTCCGCATCTCCATCATACAGCGTACTGTCTCCTCTTCTGCCTAAGCGCTAGGCATCCAATAGGATTGCCTGATGCTTTAGCCCATCGGGAAACAGGTTTAGTGACCTGCCTCCTGATTGGTGAGGAGGAACTTTGGTGTGATAATAGCGAAAAAAAATTCACTATCATCACACAACCGGGTAGGATCGGGCGCAGTGCTTTGCGCCCCAAGTCCACCCTTTTTTGAATCTGATTAGAGCCTCTGGCTCTAATCACGTACTTCAAAAAAACACCCCCCATTGGAATCCATAGTCTGGCGCCCTGATATGTAGATCAGGGGGCTGGATGCATGGATGGGGGGGCGGCGCCCGTGCACCCCTAATGCACGGGCTGCCACTGCTCATTGTAATTCCATTTTATGCTTGTCTTGTTATCAATCATATTGGGTGACAATATAATAAGTTTGCCTTTACTACTTGGTTTGATGCCTGTTCTCTTTGATATAGCACTGCTACTGGGTACTAAGTATTACTTCCAGGGATTCCCTATGGTATTGTATAGAAGGGCTGAAAAGGTTGAGGCAGAGGACAGAGTACCCATCCCACCCAGCAGTTCCCACAAGGGTAGAGCTACAGGCAGAATTTCAATCCAACTGAGGCCTCCTTCAGTCTATGTCCTGTCTGTCATTGTAAATGTGAAAAAAAAAAACGTGCTATGTATAGTGTAAACCATCACCAAGCAGCAACTTTTCTGTGAGATATTAACACAGTCCCTACACAATAAAGCTCTGTAAAGTTGCGCCAATAGATAAACAAACAAAAAAAGTGCATATAACAAAAGTCCATAAATATGATAGTCCAATAGTGAAATGATCCGGTGATCCCAATAAATCTTCACAACCATCCAACACCTTGAAGAGTGATCCTGTGAATTAACACCACCACCAGAAGCTGAAGGGCTTGCTTACTAGATTTCATTTCACTATTGGACTTTTTTTTTTTGTTCATCGTCATCTTTGTACATCGTCATAATAAAATCTTGGACTGTCCACAAAGTTTTTGCCTCTGCACTTGTCTGACCACCACCCTCTGGTATCTGACCATCAGCAATACTTTTGACTATGATGTTCTTTATATTTTCCTTCAATTATACACTAGGTTTGCCTAGGCTCCTAATCTCAAAGAGCAGTCTCTTGCTGCTCTTGACAGCTTGCCTTTTTGAATACTCTGGTAGAAATTAGAGGTTCACCAAGTTGCATATAGGTATGTTAAATTATTTTCTATTTAATAAATGTGGGAAGGGAGATAAAGAAGTGAAATAGCCCTATTGTGTATCCTTGCAGGACAGAGAGAACCTGACTGGGAGGCTATTATTAGAGTCTAACATATTGTTTAATTACTATCCAAGGATATGTGATTGCTAAATACATTTTATACAGTAATTAATTGTACTGGAGGAGAACAATGGCGAATGAAAGGCAGAAGAAAATTTCCATACCTATTGGGGTTTTGAAGCCTCATCATGATTAAAGGTTTTTATTGAAAAAAGGCGATTTTTGGGACTTTGAATGAGGCAAGGACCTAGTCATGCCTCCATCCCTATTTGTATGAGAAAAAGAAGAGGAGCAGAGTGGGACTTTAAATGAGGCACGCAGTCAATATGAATAGTTAATGATTAGCATTTTTATGTGTCAGATTTGAATAATTATACATAATATACAGTATAATGCTGATTATTATCACAATATTTAATCTATATACATACATAAAAAGCATGAATGACACATATCCATAGAGAAGGGTTGTGGGTATAACACCTCCTGACTTTCCATTAGTATTAGGAATAAATACCAAAATATACAAAAAATGCATATTTTAATTACACAGGGTACATGATTCTAATAAGAGATAGTAAAAAACACATGATCAGTTTAAACATTATAGGTACAAAAGCTTGACGCATTTCATGGAATTTTATCCACTCTTCAGGAGCAAGCATGTGTACATCTGTAATAAAATATAAAAATCCTTAGATAGTTGTCTTTTGAAAAAAAAGCCAAAAGGGGGGAAAACCTCCATTGGCTATAAAGTACTCACAGAATCATTGTGTATAGGGAGCGCAACACAATTGGCTGGAAACCCCCTGTAAAAGGGACATCTTTTCCGGGAGCTGTGGTATACGAGAACCGTAAGTATGGCCCAAGCAAGGCGACATCAAAGGACACAGAATTCCTAGACGGCAGTCTCCAGGGTGTGACTATGAATGTGTCCTATTGTTGGCAAAGTCCCACTCTGCTCCTTTTCTTTTTCTCATTTGTATTGTTCTCAGTTATATTTTTATTACCTTAAACATGTACTAATATTTAAAAAAAATGTGCATCTGTACTCATGTTGGATTAAAACACGGACTGAAGGCTCCCTCTTGGCCATCAGCACATTTCTATTTTCATATGCTATATGTGTTATAAAGCATATTAGGCAAAACCTGATGGTGTTCTTCATCCACAACTTTGTGAATCCATAATGTATAATGGTACCTAATAGATAAGGACTTTTAAAATTATCCCAACGATCCAAGCTCCCAATTACAGACAGATTTCTCTTATTTGCACTACTGTAACACCATGGAATGGTGTAGTAATTTGACAGCCTTTTGACTAGAAAATAACTTGTCACTCACTACCGACCTATTTGAAATCCTGTAGAAACCAAATCAGGATTTCGATTTCTAACTTAGTGGGTCACATTTATATACAGTTTATCACATCCTAAATCCTTGGAACTATGATAATACACTTCATATGTAAAGTATGCAGTTGGGAAAGATAGCATTCAATGCCTTTTAAAAATGCTTGGAAACCAGCCAAAATATGAATTAGCATTTTTGGCCTATTTCTCCATATGGACTTATATACTTAAAGCAGTTGTAAAGTCTTTTTTTTTTTAATTAAATAAAGAGGGTATACTTACATGCTCTGTGCAATGGTATTGCACAGGATAGCCCATTATCTCCTCTTCTGTGTTCCCCCACCAGTGCTTTCTGCTCCTCCCTCCTTTCCTCCATGTGCCCCCATAGCCAGTGGTGTATTTTGGTTTTGTGCTGCCCTAGGCAAGACTAAAATCAGGCGCCCCCCCACCCATCTAAATTTGTCCCACCCCTACCTGTTTACAATCCACCCCTTCATTTGTACACTCCTCGACTCTTCACAAATTACCCTATTCACCAATCCCCCCCCCCCACTCTTCCCAGCTCTCACCTCTTCACAGCCCCCCCACTCTTCACAAATTCCCCCCCAACACTCTTCATAGCTCTCACTTTTTCACAAACCCCCTTCCCCACTCCTCACAAATTTACGCTCCCAATTTTCATAGCTCTGGCCTCTTCACAACTTCCCACTCTTCACAAACCCCCCCTCCCACGCACACTCTTCACAATCCCCTCCACTCCAGAGGTGGAGGTAATTGCTGCCATCTCCATCTCCACCATCTCCAAGCTGACAGGTCTGGGGAGACTTTGGTAGAGGGGGCAGCAAAAGGCACCATACCTGCAAGCAGGGGACTCTTTGGGTGCCCTCCTTAAATGCTTCCAAATCACTGGTGGCTTTATGAGTGCTGGCAGCCTGCCCTTTGGTGTCTCTGGGTGTTGGGGAGCGACAGGAATCTGTTGGTGAGAAGTGGGAGTATCTAGGGATCAGGGTGCCTGTGCAGCTACAGGAGTGAAAGGAGAGAGCGGAGTTCTGTGTGTGAGCTGCCGGCTTACTGTGATCATGACACGTGCGCACTTTCCCCTCTGCCTGTGTCGGCTCTTCTTAGCGTCGTGCACCGCTGAGGACCAGCCTGGAGGGACCCGGATTGGCGGGGAGGTTGTGGGAGCCTATGTGAGGTGGGTGTATTGTGCTTCAGAAGCCTCCGATTCCCAGTGCAGAAGCGCCCAGTCTGGTCCTGGCCCAGAGCCCACACACTGCAGCTCTGGCAGAGGTTTGAAGAGGCGGCGGTTGAGCTGGAAGCCGTGTATCCCCGGAGAGAGCACCGCAGCTCATAGATACGCCAGATACGCCCCTACCCATAGCAAGCTGTGTTCTAGGAGGGAACACGTGCGGGTGCACTCCCAAGCCGGGCTGAGTCCATAAACACAAACAAAATGGCTTGGCCATGCCCCCTGCTCCTTCCTCAGAGGATTTGACTGACAGCAGCAGAAACCAATGGCTCCCACTGCTCAGTGTAACCTGTGAGAACAGGAAGAGGGGAGAGAGGAGCTGCAGCTGGGAATAGTGCTGGATTGATATAAGACTTAGGTAAGTATTCAGAGAGGGGGTGAATAAACAGCTAGTAGCAGTTTTTTTTACCTTAAAGCAGACCTTCAGTCATTTTTTCAACTTTCCATCTATTAAATCTTCTGCCCTTGTTGTTTTAACTTTGGATAGTAAAACATTTTTTTTTTCTGCCAGTAAATATCTTATACAGCCCACTTCCTGTTTTTTGTCTGGTAAAAAGCCTAGGCTTATGACATCATGCATAGCTCTCTCTCTCTCACACTTGCTGGCCAGGAAGGGAGGAGGGATGAGTCATAAGAGGGCCAATGAGAACAGCAGGGCTGGAGGTGTGCCTCTGTTTGTCTGTAAAAATCCAGGAAGTGGACAGGCAGCATTTTCAGCTGCCCACAGTTAAAATGGATACAGCCAGACTCAGTGGAGGGAGATTTCGGCAGCATATTTGGCAAGTACAGAATCACAGTATATAAAAAATAACATGCAAAGTGGTTGGAGGGAAGCCTCAGAATAGCAAAGATGTTTTTATTACAAATTGTATTGCATAATAATAAATATAATAAATTCTAAATTTTATTACATAATTATTATCATACTTGCCAACAGTTCTGATTTTCCTGGGACAATCCCGATTTTTGGACTCTCGTCCCGACTTGAATCCGCCCCGATTAAAATATTGGAATTTTGCATTTGTCCCAGGAATCAGCACTGTTTTTGGCAAAGAGTGACAGCAGGCTACAAAAAGATGGCTGCCGCGAGGTGTCTTTCCTCGTGTGTTCAGTGAAGAGGGAAGGGACAGCCAATCAGCTTCTCTCTTCAGTGTATAAGTAGACAATTCTCTTGTACACTGAAGCCAATTGGCTGCACAGATTGAAGACCACCAACCCTCCACCCCGCGACGAGAGGGGACACTGATGTAAGGAAGGACTGGGGCTCCGCTGGGGACACTGTTGTAAACAAGGACTGGGGCTTTGCTGGGGACACAGATGTAAACAAGGACTGGGGCTCCGCTGGGGACACGGATGTAAGGACAGGGCTCTGCTGGGGATACCAGATGTAAGGACTGGGCTCTGCTAGGACACTGATGTAAGGAAGGACTGGGACTCTGCTGCGGACACTGATGTAAGGACTGGGGCTCCGCTGGGGACACCAGATGTACGGAGGAAGGACTGGGCTTGAGTCTGTCCTGATTAAAATCCCAGGATTTTGCGTTTGTCCTGGGAATTGCAAACTGTTTTTGGCAGAGTGACAGCGGGCTACAAAAAGATGGCCGCACCCGTGAGGTGTCTTTCCTCCTGTGTTCAGTGGAGACGGGAGGGGCAGCTTCTCTCTTCAGTATACAAACAGACAATTATCTTGTACACTGAAGCCGATAGGCTGCATCGATTGGAGGCCCCTCCCCTCTCCACACGGGGACACAGATGTAAGAAAAGACTGAGGCTCTGCTGGGGACACCGATGTAAGGACTGGGCCCTTCTGGGGACACCAGATGTAAGGACTGGGCTCTGCTGGGACACTGATGTAAGGAAGGACTGAGGCTCTGCTGGGGACACTGATGTAAGGACTGGGCTCCACTGGGAACACTGATGTAAGGACTGGGCTTATCTGAGGACACTGATGTAAGGACTGGGGCACTGCTGGGGACACCAGATGTAAGGACGGCTCTCCCGGTGAACACTGATGTAAGGAAGGACTGGGGCTCTGCTGGGGACACTGATGTAAGGACTGGGGCTCCGCTGGGGACACCAGATGTATGGACTGGGCTCTGCTGGGGACACTGGTGTAAGGAAGGACTGAGGCTCCACTAGGGACACTGATGTAAGGACTAGACTCTGCTGGGGACACTGATGTAATGACTGGGGCACTGCTGGGAACACCAGATGTAAGGACTGGGCTCTGCTGAGGACACTGATGTAAGGAAGGACTAGGGATCTGCTGGGGACACTGATGTAAGGAAGGACTGGGGCTCTGCTTAGGGACACTAATGTATGGACTGGGCTCCTCTGGGGACACCGATTTATGGACTGAGGGTCTGCTGGGGACACTGATGTATGGACTGGCGCTCGGCTGGGCACACTGATATAAGAACTGGGGCTCCTCTAGGGATACTGATGTATGGACTGGGTGCTCCACTGGGGACACTGATGTAAGGACTGGGGCTCCGCTGGGGACACTAATGTCTGGACTGGGGCTCCGCTGGTGACACTGATGTATGAATGGGGGCTTCGCTTGGGACACTGATGTAAGGACTGGGCTCTGCTGGGGACACTGATGCATGGACTGGTCTCTGCTGGGGACACTGATGCATGGACTGGGGCTCCGCTGGAGACACTGATGTAAGGACTGGGGCTACGCTGGGGACACTTATGTAAGGACAGGGCTCCGCTGGGGCCACTGATGTAAGGACTGGGCTCCACTGGGGACACTGATGTAAGGAAGGACTGGGACTCCGCTAAGGACACTAATGTAAGGAAGGACTGGGCTTGAGTCTGTCCCGAATAAAATCCCCAGATTTTGCATTTGTCCTGGAAATTGCAAACTGTTTTTGGCAAAGAGTGACAGCGGGCTACAAAAAGATGGCCGCAGCCGCGAGGTGTCTTTCCTCGTGTGTTCAGTGGAGAGGGGAGGGGTAGCTTCTCTCTTCAGTATAGAAGCAGACAATTCTCTTGTACACTGAAGCCGATAGGCTGCATGGATTGGAGGCCTCTCCCTTCTCCACACAGGGACACAGATGTAAGGAAAGACTGGGGCTCTGCTGGGGACACTGATGTAAGGACTGGGCTCTGCTGGGGACACCATATGTAAGGACTGGGCTCTGCTGGGACACTGATGTAAGGAAGGACTGGGGCTCTACTGGGGACACTGATGTAAATACTGGGGCTCTGCTGGGGACAAAAGATGTAAGTACTGGGCTCTGCTGGGGACACTGATGTAAGGAAGGACTGAGGCTCTGCTGGGGACACTGATGTAAGGACTGGGCTCCACTGGGAACACTGATGTAAGGACTGGGCTCTGCTGGGTACACTGATGTAAGGACTGGAGCACTGCTGGGGACACCAGATGTAAGGATAGCTCTGCTGGGGACACTGATGTAAGGAAGGACTGAGGCCCCACTGGGGACACTGATGTAAGGGCTGGGCTCCACTGGGAACACTGATCTAAGGACTGGGCTCTGCTGGGGACACTGATGTAAGGACTGGGGCACTGCTGGGGACACCACATGTAAGGACTGGGCTCTGCAGGGGACACTGATGTAAGGAGGAACTGGGGCTCCCCTGGGGACACTGATGTTAGGACCGGGCTCCTCTGGGGACACTGATGTAAGGAAGGACTGGGGCTCCGATAGAGACACTGGTGTAAGGACTGGGGCTCAGCTGGGGACACTGATGTATGGACTGGGCTCCGCTGGAGACAGTGATGTATGGACTGTGTCTCCACTGGAGACACTGAGGTACACTCAGTACACTGGGTACACTGATGTAAGGACTGGAGCACTGCTGGGGACACCAGATGTAAGGATAGCTCTGCTGGGGACACTGATGTAAGGAAGGACTGAGGCCCCACTGGGGACACTGATGTAAGGGCTGGGCTCCACTGGGAACACTGATGTAAGGACTGGGCTCTGCTGGGGACACTGATGTAAGGACTGGGGCACTGCTGGGGACACCACATGTAAGGACTGGGCTCTGCAGGGGACACTGATGTAAGGAGGAACTGGGGCTCCCCTGGGGACACTGATGTTAGGACCGGGCTCCTCTGGGGACACTGATGTAAGGAAGGACTGGGGCTCCGATAGAGACACTGGTGTAAGGACTGGGGCTCAGCTGGGGACACTGATGTATGGACTGGGCTCCGCTGGAGACAGTGATGTATGGACTGTGTCTCCACTGGAGACACTGAGGTATGGACTGGGGCTCCGCTGGGGACACTGATGTAAGGACTGGGGCTTTGCTGGGGACACTGATGTAAGGACTGGTCTCCTCTGGGGACACTGATTCAAGGACTGGTGATCCACTGAGGACACTGATGTAAGGAAACACTGGGCTCTGCTGGGGACACTGATGTAAGGAAGGACTGGGCCCTGCTAGGGACACTGATGTAAGGACTGGGCTCTGCTGGGGACACTGATGTAAGGACTGGGCTCTGCTGGAGACACTGATGTAAGGACTGGGCTCCGCTGGGGACACTGATGTAAGGACTGAGCTCCACTGGGGACACTGATGTAAGGACTGGGCTCTGCTGGGGACACTGATGAAAGGGCTAGGACTCCACTGGGGACACCAGATGTAAGGGCTGGGCTCTGCTGGGGATACTGATGTAAGGAAGGACTGGGGCTCCGCTAGGGACATTGATGTAAGGAAGGACTGGGGCTACGCTGGGGACACTGGTGTAAGGACTAGGCTCCACTGGGGACACTCAGGTAAGGACTGGGCTCTGCTGGGGACACTGATGTAAGGAAGGACTGGGGCTCTGCTAGGGACACTGATGTAAGAACTGGGGTGCAGCTGGGGACACTGATGTAGGAACTGGGCTCCGCTGGGGACACTGATATATAGAATGGGGCTACACTGGGGACACTGATGTATGGACTGGGCCTCCGCTGGGGACACTGATGTATGGACTGGGGCTCCGCTGGGGGCACTGATGTAAGGACTGGGGCTCTGCTGGGGACTCTGATGTAAGGACTGGGGATACGCTGGGGACACTGATGTAAGGATGGACTGGGCTCCGCTGGGGACACTGATGTAAGGAAGGACTGGGCTCCATTAGGGACACTGATGTATGGACTGGGGCTCAGCTGGGGACACTGATGTAAGGACTGGGCTCTGCTGGAGACACTGATGTAAGCACTGGTCTCTTCTGGGGACACTAATGTAAGGACTGGGGCTCTGCAGGGGACACTGATGTAAGGAAGGACTGGGGCTCCCCTGGGGACATTGCTGTAAGGACCGGGCTCTGCTGGGGACACTGATGAAAGGGCTTGGGCACTGCTGGGGACACCAGATGTAAGGGCTTGGCTCTGCTGGGGACACTGATGTAAGGAAGGACTGGGGCTCCGCTAGGGACACTCATGTAAGGAAAGACTGGGGCTCCGCTGGGGACACTGATGTAAGGACTGGGCTCCACTGGGGACACTGATGTAAGGACTGGGCTCTGCTGGGGACACTGATGCAAGGAAGGACTGGGGCTCCGCTAGGAACACTGATGTAATAACTGGGGTGCAGCTGAGGAAACTGATGTATGAACGGGGCTCCGCTGGGGACACTGATATATAGACTAGGGCTCCACTGGGAACACTGATGTAAGGACTGGGGCTCCTCTGGAGACACTGATGTATGGAAAGGGGCTCCATTGGGGACACTGATGTAAGGACTGGGGCTCCGCTGGGGACACTGATGTAAGGAAAGACTGGGCTCCCCTGGGGACACTGATGTAAGGAAGAACTGGGCTCTGCTGGGGACACTGATGTATGGACTGGGGCTCCGCTGGGGATACTGATGTAAGGACTGGGCTCTGCTGGGAACACTGATGTAAGGACTGGGCTCCGCTGGGGACACTGATGTAAGGACTGGGGCTCTGCAGGGGACACTGATGTAAGTAAGGACTGGGGCTCCCCTGGGGGCATTGATGTAAGGACCTGGCTCCTCTGGGGACACTGATGTAAGGAAGGACTGGGGCTTCCCTGGGGATACTGATGTAAGGAAGGACTGAGGCTCTGCTGGGGACACTGATGTATGGACTGGGGCTCTGCTGGGGACACTGATGTATGGACTGGGGCTCCGCTGGGGACACTGATGTATGGACTGGGGCTCCACTGGGGACACTGATGTAAGGACTGGGGCTCGCACAAACTTTAGAACCCCATTAAAGTCTATGGGACTCAAATGTTCAAAATCAAAAGTGATAATTTTAAAGGCTAATATGCAAGTTAAAAAATAGCAGAAGGATTTCCCCAGGTGGGGTTTTTAGGCAGCGGGATTTGAAATATTAGACCAATGTTGTATAAAAAGAATAATGTTTATTATACAAAGAATAAATTTACACAAGGATTGTTAAAAAAAATGAGCTCTGATATAGAGTGTTTACAAAACTAGTAGAGGCAGACACGCATTTATACAGACATAAATTTCCATAACAACATCATATAGATATCATCAATATTGAAAAAAAGGACCTGACGCGTTTCAACCTATATATTTCAAGGTCTTCTTCAGAGGTCTGTCTGTTGAAAAATATACAGTGAGAATATACTTATAAAAGCTTGGTTGCATATACCAAAAGAAACATATCATATTGCATATAGCATAGTTACCCAATAGTGCGTGTCCCATAAGCGAAAAACTTTCTATAAGAGAGGCATCTTAAAATCAAAAATGCCTGCTCACTCCCCCAGAGAGTTTCTATAACGCCTCCACCAACGCAGCCACCGGAGCCGGGGCAGAAGCCAGTGATGTGGCTTACGAGAGGTCACACTAAAGATCACCCCCCACCCGGACCACACAGTCAGTCGGGGGGAAGGCAAACACCTGCAGCAGAAGCCCAAAAAGAGCATTTTTGAGAAACATAGTTATAATATATATCAAAAACATTGTATTAGGAAGTATATGCTTAATTGAGTGAGAAGGTAAAAAAGTAAAAAGTAGAGAAGTAAAAATATCAGTCTATACACAAAAAGCGTGATAAAACATGGTGTGATAAGAAATATATTGATAATGGACAGTGCATTACCTTATATCAATGTGCAAGCAAAATGTGAAAGTGCACTGTACTGCCCTTTACATTTAGACCCAAATGTGACCCGACCCGGGATTGGCCACAGGGTTTGTCAGGCTTGTCAGGCTCAGTGGACGCTCATCCAAACAGAGTTGACAGTCTAAAAATATGCAAGGAAAGTAACATTGTATATGGTATCAGGCATTCATTATATATATAAGATCAGTATGATAAACTCATCATTTAATTCGGGGCTGAAACAGTGCAGAGACACAATGCTGAAAAGGTGTACTTACCAAGTGAGAGCTGCAAGTAATATGCAAGTTAAAAAGAAAAAAAGGAAAAAAGATATACAGCGCTGTGTAGATAGAAGGTAAAAATAGCAGCCAACACGGCTATGGACCAAAAGTGATATGTGTAAGTGTAAAAAGTGTAGCGCTAAAAAAACCTTGTGAGTAATTTGTTAAATATAACCATTAAAGTGTTAGTAACATTGAGTGCAAAAAATCTAAGATCTGTGTATAAAATATCAATAGTGCAAATGTTATCTTAATAACCCAAAATGCAAATATATACTGTATCTGAGATATGTACACAAAAAAACATGTTGTATATACCACAATATTACGTATTCAAAAAATAATGTGAAAACAATATGACAGTGAAAAAAGTAAATGTAAATATAGTGCCAGAAAAAAACAACAAATCAAACACAAATCAAACACTAAACATCTTGAAAAGTAAAGTGTAGCTAATAAATATAAGTAACAAAGTCCATAGATGGAGGAATGATCAGAAATACACTGGAATGGACATTCATCAAATGCCAATACTCCAAAGGGACCAGTATAGTGAAAGAGCCACCACCAATGAACAAAGGGAGGCTTCTAGTAAGCCATACCTGGCTTAAGCTGGCGTGGCATCAAGCACCTCTGGACCTGCTCCTGCAGAGCTGACAGAATCTCTGCCCCAGTGTGGCTCCTGTCCCCCAAGCACACCAGCTCAAGCACCCCATGGCATCTTTTTGCCTGCGTGCTTGCGTAGCCCCTTGAACGCCTATGGAGCACCGCTGGTTCCGAGGACAAATCAGCACAGGAATAGGCCATGGAGGAAGAAGAAGAGGAGGGGGTGGAGGAGAGAGGTATGGCAGAATCACCACTAGTAGAATTTTGGAGGCGTGGTGGCGGAACAATCTCCAACACTACTGCACCCTGTCCTGCATCCTTTCCAGCTGCCAGAAGAGTCACTCAGTGCGCGGTGAAAGATAGGTAACATCCCTGTCCATGCCTGCTGGACCATGAGTCAGTGGTAATATGCACCTTACCGCTGACCGCCCTGTCCAGCGAGGCCAAGACATTGCCTTCCACATGCTGGTAGAGAGCCGGAATCGCCTTCCATGAGAAAAAGTGGCGTTTGGGAACCTGCCACTAAGGAACCGCACATTCCACAAACTCACGGAAGGAGGCAGATTCTACCAACTAAAAAGGCAGCAGTTGAAGGGCTAGCAATTTAGCCAAGCTAGCATTCAACCGCTGGGCATGTAAATGGCTTGGAGCGAACTTCTATCAGGGGTGCAGTAGCCGAGGCAGGGAGTTTTGCCAATCTAACGTTGGTGTACCGATAGCAGATTTCCCATAAGTACTTGGCTGTGACACACCACACAATTCATTCCTTCATTCTGCTCAGTACAGGTTTCAGAGAGGACTGAAGGTATAGTGGGGTTGGAGATCCCAGCTGATGAGAAGCAAGGAAAGGTCTGCTTTGTTCTTTGGTGTGGGTCTTTTAGGTACGCTTGCCAACAAACTGCATGGCAGGTTGACATATGTGTGGTCAAGCATGTGGAGCGGGTGATGTTTTGGCCACGCGAGATACGCTTGAGACATATGTTGCAAATAGCAGCGGTGGGATCTGATGCCCTTGTCTCAAAAAAGGCCCACACCAAAGAGCTTTTGGTATAACGCGCAGAGACAGCAGCGCCCTGCACATGCGGAGCTCTGCGGTGTGATGCAGTCTGTGTGCTGCCCTTAAGCTGGCCTCGCTGGAGATGTGCCTCCTCCTCCTCTCTCCTATCAGGCACCCACGTGGAGTCAGTGACCTCATCATCCCTCCCTCCTCATCACTGGAGCAAAGCTGGCAGTATGCTGCAGCTGGGGGAACATGACTGCCAGATTGCTGTCGTTCTTGGGCACCCCCTCTCTCTGGGCTCACGTTACTGCTTTCCTCTAGCTGGGTACCATCATCGGAGCCTTCAAAACGCTGGGTATCCTCCTGGAGCATGTACCCAACACTGTGTTCAAACAGTTTGAGGGACTCCTCAGGAGGACATGGTGGGGCTAGGGAAGGAGTGACTGATGCCATTGAGCTGAGGGAAGAGGCCGCGTTGGCAGCTGCTTTGCCAGACAAATTACCCTGAGCCTGGGTGAGGGAGGATGAGGAGGATGAGGACGCTTGGTCATCCACTTCTTTACCAAGTCTTCCGCATGTTGCGGCTCAACATGGCCAGCTGCTGAAAAAAGGACAAGCGTGTCCCACAGCCACGTGCTGATGAGGATGCACCGTCTCCACAATCAGCACTGTTGCCTCTAGACACAGTGTCTGCTTGCCCTCTTTTATTGGCTTGTGGCTGTCTGCCTCTCCTTTTTGGCCTTCCAGACATACTAATGGCCTGCAGTGAGATGTAGCTGCACAAAGCTGGGATGTATATATATACTGATACTGCAGCTAGCAAAATCAACTGCCTGCCTGTAGTATTATTAGTATGAAAACACCAGCAATTGTCTTCAGGTAGCTTTAGGTGCACACTGTGCAGAGGACGCAGTACACTAACTGTAAATACTGTAGCTGCCTGCCTGTGGTATTAATAGGAGCAGAACAACAGCTATTGTCTTCAGGTAGCTTTAGGTGCACACTGTGCAGAGGACACAGTACACTAACTGTAAATACTGTAGCTGCTTGCCTGTGGTATTAATATAGAATTAGAAGAACACCACCAATTTTATTCAGGTAGCTTTAGGTGCACACTGTGCAGAGGACACAGTACACTAACTGTAAATACTGTAGCTGCCTGCCTGTGGTGTTAATAGGATCAGAACAACAGCAATTGTCTTCAGGTAGCTTTAGGTGCACACTGTGCAGAGGATGCAGTACACTAACTGTAAATTCTGCAGCTGCCTGCGGTACTAATAGGATCAGAAGAACACCACCAATTTTCTTCAGGTAGTTTTAGGTGCACACTGTGCAGAAGACGCAGTACACTAACTGTAAATACTGCAGCTGGCTGCCTGTGGTACTAATAGGATCAGAAGAACACCACCAATTTTCTTCAGGTAGCTTTAGGTGCAAACTGTGCAGAGGATGCAGTACACTAACTGTAAATACTGCAGCTGCCTGCCTGTGGTATTAATAGGAGCAGAACAACAGCAATTGTCTTCAGGTAGCTTTAGGTGCACACTGTGCAGAGGACACAGTACACTAACTGTAAATACTGTAGCTGCTTGCCTGTGGTATTAATATAGAATTAGAAGAACACCACCAATTTTATTCAGGTAGCTTTAGGTGCACACTGTGCAGAGGACACAGTACACTAACTGTAAATACTGCAGCTGCCTGCCTGCGGTACTAATAGGATCAGAAGAACACCACCAATTTTCTTCAGGTAGCTTTAGGTGCACACTGTGCAGAAGACGCAGTACACTAACTGTAAATACTGCAGCTGCCTGCCTGTGGTACTAATAGGATCAGAAGAACACCACCAATTTTCTTCAGGTAGCTTTAGGTGCACACTGTGCAGAGGATGCAGTACACTAACTGTAAATACTGTAGCTGCCTGCCTGTGGTATTAATAGGAGCAGAACAACAGCAATTGTCTTCAGGTAGCTTTAGGTGCACACTGTGCAGAGGACACAGTACACTAACTGTAAATACTGTAGCTGCTTGCCTGTGGTATTAATATAGAATTAGAAGAACACCACCAATTTTATTCAGGTAGCTTTAGGTGCACACTGTGCAGAGGACACAGTACACTAACTGTAAATACTGTAGCTGCCTGCCTGTGGTATTAATAGGAGCAGAACAACAGCTATTGTCTTCAGGTAGCTTTAGGTGCACACTGTGCAGAGGACACAGTACACTAACTGTAAATACTGTAGCTGCTTGCCTGTGGTATTAATATAGAATTAGAAGAACACCACCAATTTTATTCAGGTAGCTTTAGGTGCACACTGTGCAGAGGACACAGTACACTAACTGTAAATATTGTAGCTGCCTGCTTGTGGTGTTAATAGGATCAGAACAACAGCAATTGTCTTCAGGTAGCTTTAGGTGCACACTGTGCAGAGGATGCAGTACACTAACTGTAAATACTGCAGCTGCCTGCGGTACTAATAGGATCAGAAGAACACCACCAATTTTCTTCAGGTAGCTTTAGGTGCACACTGTGCAGAAGACGCAGTACACTAACTGTAAATACTGCAGCTGCCTGCCTGTGGTACTAATAGGATCAGAAGAACACCACCAATTTTCTTCAGGTAGCTTTAGGTGCACACTGTGCAGAAGACACAGTACACTAACTGTAAATACTGCAGCTGCCTGCCTGTGGTACTAATAGGATCAGAAGAACACCACTAATTTTCTTCAGGTAGCTTTAGGTGCACACTGTGCAGAGGACACTGTACACTAACTGTAAATACTGTAGCTGCCTGCCTGTGGTATTAATAGGATCAGAACAACAGCATTGTCTTCAGGTAGCTTTTGGTGCACACTGTGCAGAGGACGCAGTACACTAACTGTAAATACTGCAGCTGCCTGCGGTACTAATAGGATCAGAAGTACACCACCAATTTTCTTCATGTAGCTAAATACTGTAAAAACACCTGTCTGCCTGTTAGGAAGAGAATAACAGGAATGGATCTAGCTAAACTGAATACAGTGTATGTATACATATATATACAACACCTAGGATGCATATATATACACAATACAGTGTAAGTGCAGCTAACTGACTCGCCTGCCTACTCTATCTAACTTAAATCAAAAGACACTGTCTCTCTGTCGAACTCTCCACCGCCGCAACACACTACACAAGGCCGCCACGCAGACGGCCCTATATAGTAAGGGGCGTGTACTAAACCTCCTGAGACATAATTGGCCAAAGCCACCCTGGCTTTGGCCAATTACGGCTCTCTGTACAGACGGTGCTGTGATTGGCCAAGCATGCGGGTCATAGTGCATGCTTGGCCAATCATCAGCCAGCAATGCACTGCGATACCGCAGTGAATTATGGGCCAGGACGTGCCACTCGAATTTGACACGAACGGCCCTTAACATTCGAAATTCAACGAACGGGCGAACATCTGATGTTCGAGTCCAACATGGGTTTGACTCGAGCTCGAAGCTCATCCCTACTGGGGACACCAGATGTAAGGACTGGGCTCTGCTGGGGACACTGATGTAAGAAAGGACTGGGGCTCCGCTAGGGACACTGATGCAAGGAAGGACTGGGACTCCACTGGGGACACTGATGTAAGGACTGGGCTCCACTGGAACACTGATGTAAGGACTGGGCTCTGCTGGGGACACTGATGTAAAGAAGGACTGGGGCTCCGCTAGAGACACTGATGTATGGACTGGGACACAGCTTGGGACACTGATGTGTGGACTAGGCTTCACTGGGGACACTGCTGTATGGACTGGGGCTTCGCTGGAGACACTGATGTATGGACTGGGGCTCTGCTGGGGACACTGATGTATGGACTGGGGCTCCGCTGGGGACACTGATGTAAGGACTGGGGCACCGCTGGGGACACTGATGTATGGACAGGGGCTCCACTGGGGACAATGATGTATGGACTGGGGCTCTGCTGGGTACACTGATGTAAGGACTGGGCTCCGCTGGGGACACTGATGTAAGGAAGGACTAAGGTCCCGCTGGGGACACTGATATATGGACTGGGGCTCCGCTGGGGACACTGATGTATGGACTGGGGCTCTGCTGCGGACACTGATGTATGGATTGGGGCTCCACTGGGGACACTGATGTTTGGACAGGGGCTCCACTGGGGATAATGATGTATGGACTGGGGCTCCGCTGGGGACACTGATGTAAGGAAGTACTGGGCTCTGCTGGGGACACTGATGTATGGACTGGGGCTCCACTGGGGACACTGATGTATGGACAGGGGCTCCACTGGGAACAGTGATGTAAGGACCGGGCTCCGCTGGGGACACTGATATAAGGACTGGGGCTCCTCAGGGGACACTGATGTAAGGACCGAGCTCCACTGGGGACACTGATGTAAGGACTGGGGCTCTGCAGGGGACACTGATGTAAGGAAGGACTGGGACTCCGCAGGTGACACTGCTGTAAGGAAGGACTGGGGCTTCGATGGGGACACTAATATAAGGACTGGGCTCTGCTGGGGACACTGATGTAAGAAAGGACTGGGGCTCCACTAGAGACACTGATGTATGGACTGGCACACAGCTGGGGACACTGATGTATGGACTGGGCTTCACTGGGGACACTACTGTATGGACTGGGGCTTCGCTGGAGACACTGATGTATGGACTGGGGCTCTGCTGGGGACACTGATGTATGGACTGTGGTTCCGCTGGGGACACTGATGTATGGACAGGGGCTCCACTGGGGACAATGATGTATGGACTGGGGCTCTGCTGGGTACACTGATGTAAGGACTGGGCTCCGCTGGGGACACTGATGTAAGGAAGGACTAGGGCCCCGCTGGGGACACTGATATATGGACTGGAGCTCCGCTGGGGACACTGATGTATGGACTGGGGCTCCGCTGCGGACACTGATGTATGTTTTGGGGCACCACTGGGGACACTGATGTAAGGACTGGGGCTCTGCAGGGAACACTGATGTAAGGAAGGACTGGGGCTCCGCAGGGGACACTGCTGTAAGGAAGGACTGGGGCTTCGATGGGGACACTGATGTAAGGACTGGGCTCTGCTGTGAACACCAGATATAAGGACTGGGCTTTGCTGGGGACACTGATGTAAGGAAGGACTGGGGCTTCTGGGGACACTGATGTAAGGATTAGGGCTCCACAGGGACATTGATGTAAGGAAGGACTGGGCTCCGCAGGGGACACTGATGTAAGGACTGGGGCTCCATTGGGGACACTGATGTAAGGACCGCTGGGGGCACCTGATGGCATCTGGTGACAGGCGTGTGGAAAATGACACGCTCAGGGCTCCTACTGATTCTGCATTATGGTAAGTTGAATGATTTCATTTTATATTACAATGTAATAATAGAAATAATGCGCCTTAATCATCCTGACACAATAACTACCATGGTGCCGGGATGATTTAGCGCTAACACCAGGTGTTTGGAGTATCTTTATCTGCTGATTGTTAAACCTTCTGGAATACACATATTGCTATGTGGTGTAGGACCTGGGCCTGCTGTCCCTCCATCCCTCTTTTTTTCCTTCCTTCTCTCTCCTTCCATTCCCATCTATTTCTCCATTTCTTTCTCCCTCCATTATTAGGCTACAAATTAATGCCCACCACCTAATTATAATAAGACTCTGCCTACAGGCAAAAAAGTGTCCCTATAAATGTTTTTACACTGTTGGCAACTATGTTATGTGAACAGACTGCAGTTCCTCTTTAATGCAAAGAATGCATTAAGGTAAAAAAAAAAAATCTTTTGAATTTAGAACCACTTTGAGGAAAACCGGAAAATAAACTTCTCCTCCTCTTTTAATACCCCTTAATTGTTTCTGGTCAGCAATGGTTAGTGTCTACATCACTAAGAAGTGACATGGACACTGCTAGAAGGACCTTCGCACACTACAGAGCAGAAGAAAGAAAACTTCAGACCTGGCCTGTCACTTGACCACAATCTTATATACCGTATTTAATATGGTTGTGTACAGTGCCTTATTTTGGCCTAGGCCGACAAGGCCCAGGCCTAGTGCAGCACTTGGCAGGGGTGCGACGCCGCCCCCAGCCTGATCGCACATTTATCCAGCACAGCAGAGCACGGTGACAGGCAGAAGGACCAGGACAAAAGGGATGCGGAAGGGACAGAAGGTCTGGGCGTAACAATTAGCTGGAAGAGGAGGAAGATGCCGGCAGGTTCAGTGTGCAGGCAGCCCTGGGGGTTAAAGTCTCCCAGCTGGATACATAACACACAGAAAGCAGAGCTGCAGCAGGGTGCCGAGTGCGCTCCTGCACCCTGTACCAGTCTAAACTACTTTGCATTCTCTGTCAGGCAGAGTGAGATTCCACCTGACAGGTGACTTCTAGTCCCGGTCTCTGAGGTGATGTCATTCAAATGGGACAGGAAGGGAGTGTGGTGCCGATAAACTGAAGTAAGTACAGTAGTAGTAAACTTTTCTGCAGAGAGTGGCTGGTCTGAGTAATGGGTGGATGAGGGGAGAGGGGAGCTCTGCAATGAGGGGAGAATGAGGGGCAGTGGCATACCTAGGGAGTGTGGGGGTGCGGCTCACACTAGGTACTACAGCTCTAAGGTTGCCAATGCAGATCAAGGCTAATGACACACACTGTTGTCAGCTTGTCTGGTTACTCACAGTGGTGCCAGCACCTCACAGGGCACAATTGCTAAATCACTCCGCTCCTCCTGGCCACCCCATAGAAAACCATTCTTAGTGACACTGCAACTATTGTTGCTTAGCTATTAAGCAACAGTAGTTGCAGTGTCACTAAGAATGCTTTTTTATGGGATGGGCAGGAGGAGCCCTGTGAGGTCACACTCCTCCCACCAGGGGAAGATCCAGAGTCTAGTCTCGGGAGGGACACTGGCAGAAAATAAGTTTTTTTTGCGGGCAATTTATCGGGGAAATGGCTGGTGTTGGCGCTTTAATCATCCTGGCACCATGGTTGTTATGGTGTCAGAATGATTGAAGCGCATTATTTATATTATTACTTTGCAATATAAAATGAAATGGTTTCACTCACCATAATGCAGAATCAGTGGGAGCCTGAGTGTGTCACTTGCCACCATCGCCTGCCACCAGATGTGTATTGTCACTTGCCACTCCACCTGCCACATGTTGCGGATTGTCACTTGCCTGCCACCAAATGCAGATTGTCACTTGCCACGTCACCTGCCACACGTTGTGGATTGTCACTTGCCACATCACCTGCCACATGTTGTGGATTGTCACTTGCCACTTCACCTGCCACATGTTGTGGATTGTCACTTGCCACACGTTGCGGATTGTCACTTGCCACATGTTGCGGATTGTCACTTGCCACATCACCTGCCACACATTGCAGATTGCCACTTGCCTGCCACAGGTGCAGATTGTCACTTGCCACATGTTGCGGATTGTCACTTGCCACATCACCTGCCGCAAGTTGCAGATTGTCACTTGCCACGTCACCTGCCACCAGACGCAGATTGTCACTTGCCACATGTTGTGGACTGTAACTTGCCACGTCGCCTGCCACACATTGCGGATTGTCACTTGCCATGTCACCTGCCACACATTGTGGATTGTCACTTACCATGTCACCTACCACACCTTGCAGATTGTCACTTGCTACGTCACCTGCCACACCTTGCAGATTGTCACTTGCCTGCTAAGGTGGTGTTTTGCTTGTCTCTTGATTACATCATCTGCTGCCTGCACAGTGAGGGTGGAAGTTACTGCAGAGATGCAGGGAGGCAGGGCGGGCACGAGGCATGAGAGATGATGTCATCTCTCTGCTCCCCTGCCCGCCGGCTCACTGATTGGGAAGACGCCCGCTCACACACCGAGCTGCTCAGCTGACCACCCGCTCTCTCAGCCGCCCCTAAGCTGCCGCCTGTTCACACACCAAGCCAGCCAGCAGCCGGCCCACTCACACACTAAGCCACCCGGCAGCCCGTCCCGCCAGCTCTCTCACCCGCCCACCCGCTCACACCGAGCCGCCCGGTAGCCCTTCCTGCCCGCTCTCTCACCCACCTGCAACTAATTTCTCGGGGGGGCGATTGCCCTGTTGCCCCCTGGATCTGCCCCATCGTCCCCCCCCCATTCCGCCCCTGCCTCCCGCATAGGTCCTGCCCACATAGCATCATGCTGCCATACTCATTCTCTGGCAGAAAGTGGGGCAGCCCAGCCGCAGCACAAATTTAAAGGGGAGAACCTGCCTGAAACTGTAAGACCTATATTAAAGTTGACATTTAGTCCTGAGTTTTAAAATGTGTGGCCAGGCAGGGATTTTATTGCAGAAGAGACATGCTTTGTCTCTTCTGCATTAAAGTTACTTACCTGCCTGTCTGTTGCTGTACAGTGCACCATGCACACCCTCTGCGGAGCCCGCTCTGCTCTATGGGCAATCGGATGTAAACAAACTCTGCTGTCCATTTACACCCGACTGCGATCTGATCCGATCCGCCCAGACAGAGAGGAACAGATCCCCTTCTGTTTGTTTTTAGTGGACTGGATTGGATTGGAGATTGCACCTGCTGCTCCATAGAGGAGAATGGAGGGTCCAATTGGGTCAGCCTGAAAAACAGACAGGCAGATCCAATTGGACTGCTCATGTAAAAGGAAGTGGTGGGACAAATCTAGATGAGGGGGACGTCCGATGGAGGGGGGGGTCTCATCTTAGTTTTGCTAGGGGCAGCACAAAATACACCACTGGTTGTGTAGTACTCCCTTACTATTTAGCATCACAGCTCAACACTGGGAATTGCAAAAAAAAAAATAATAATAATAAAATAATAACCTGCACTGAAAGGGTTAAATGCTCATTAATGTCAGGAATAGAGGAATAAGGTGTAACACTTATCCTATTCCTCGCTCTAGCAGACTTCCTCCATTTGTGCATTCTGTACCCCAAAGTCTTTTCTCTAAGATAGTCTGGCTGCCAGTCACACAATGACATCATCAAGTACAATGCAGAGCCAATAGCCCACAACCCAGAGCTGGTGAGAGCTTTGGAGCCTGCTGGACTGAGGGGTGAGGTAAGAATTACATCCCGTTCCTTATCCTCTAGAATTAACAAGCATTTAAATGTATGCAATGCTGGAGAAGTGGCGGGGGGAGGGGGAGACTGCAGGGTAGGACTGTTTGCAATTCTTGGAATTGGGTGCTAATACAATTTGTAATGTTAGTCCAGTTCCTTCAAGATGGAATTAAATACAACACAGATAGACTGTTTATTGTACAGACACATTACCTTTCCAATGACTGAATATTAGAATAGCTTTGATTAAGAGGGAAATTATTCAAAACTGTTCCCTGCAAGCCATGCGTGGGATTGTAATGAGGCAATTTAGGCTTCTATCTCAGTCATCAGGCTTGAAACGGCGGAAAATCAATAAGAAGTAATTATATAAATGACAAGATTCTTTTAAGAAAGGTTTCCTACCTTATTGGGAGATTTTATACTATCTTAAAAGGCAGAATATATTTAGTATATACAACATTTATAAGAAAAAAAAATTCAAGTATGTGTGAAGAAAGAGATGCTGTTTAAAGACAGGTGAATGTTTAGCCTTGTTCTGCCAAATGCCATTTTGGAAGGTATAAAAGACTCAAATAAATGCAGATTTTTATTAATACCTAAGGAAAGGTATTTTAGATGCAATACATGAAAGTACCGTGTATTTGCCTGTTATCATCCTCTTGCAGTTCCTGAACAGAAGATCCCAGAATAGAAGAGGAAGAAGCAGTATAAAGAGCCAGTCAGTTTTGCTTCAATACTCATGAGTGCTAATTGGAGGAGAGCAGGGCCAGATTTCCCAATAGGCACTGTAGGCATGTGCCTATGGGTGCCCTTCCTAGAAGAGTGCCCATCTGAACATGGGCAGATCTAGCGGGGTGCTGGGGTGCGCTGATTTCAATTGTGCTCCCCCAGGCTGACCCCCCCACTTTACCTTTGCCCACTGCAAATCCAGACAGGAGAATTGTCAGCAAAAAGAGAGCTGGGAGAGGGTGTGGGCTTTCTGTGCTCTCCCCGCTCCTGTCAGTGGAGCGCTCCTTCATACAGCGGATTACACAGAATCCTCTTATGCCGCGTACACACGAGTGGACTTCTCCGAAGGACTTTTCGACGGAGTTCCGACAAAACGGACTTGCCTACACATGATCCCACCAAAGTCCGATAGTTTTGAACGTGATGATGTACGACCGGACTAGAAAAGGAAGTTCAATAGCCAGTAGCCAATAGCTGCCCTTGCGTCATTTTCGGTCCGTCAGACTGGCATACAGATGAACTTTTTTTTCTATAGGAATCGAGCCTGTCGGAAAGATATAAAACATGTTCTATTTCTAACGTCCGTCAGTTTTTTCGACAGAAAAGGTCCGATGATGCACACACACAATCGGAATGTCCGATGGATTCTTTCCGTCTGACCTTTTCTGCCGGAAAGTCCGGTCGTGTGTACACGGCATGAGATCGCACAGTACATGGCTTGATTACCCGCCCCCTACCCACATTTCCAGGAGATGAGCAGTCCTTGGATGGGGTAGGCGACAGGTAATCAAGCCATGTACTGTCCAATCTAAGAGGATCCTGTGTTTTTATCTGCTGTATGGAGAAGCACTGTTATCCCAGCTCTTTGCTTGCTGACGTTTCTCCTGTCCAGACTTGCAACCGGGGTGGGTACAATGTTCATGGGGGGCCTGGCCTGGGGGTGGCACAGATATCCCACACCTCCTCACTACTCCTGTAAGATTGGTGGGCATGGAGCTGCTTATGCTAGGAAGAGAAGGGTAATGGGGGGAAGTGGGGGGGATTTGTGCTGGAAGGGGAAGGGAGAATGGGGGGGCAGGGATCTGTGCTGGAAAGGGTAATTTGGAAGGGGTTGTGCTAAGAGGATAAATTTGAGGGAATTTGTGCTGGGGAGGGGGTTTGGAGAGAAGATTTGTACTAGAAAGGGGATTTCCAATTTTTTTTACAAATAAATATGTGAAAAGTGTGGAGTGCATTTGTATTCAGCCCCCTTGAGTCAATATTTTGTAAAACCACCTTTCATTGCAATTACAGTTGAAAGTCTTTTTGGGGATGTCTCTACCAGCTTTCCACATTTAGAGAGTGACATTTTGCCCATTCTTCTTTTCAAAATAGCTCAAGTTCTGTCAGATTGGATGGACAGCGTCTGTGAACAGCAATTTCCAAGTCTTGCCACATATTCTCAATTGGATTTAGGTCTGGACTTTGACTGGGCCATTCTTACATATGAATATGTTTTGATCTAAACCATTCCATTGTAGCTCTGGCTGTATGTTTAGGGTCGTTGTCCTGCTGGAAGGTGAACCTCCACCCCAGTCTCAAGTCTTTTACAGACTCTGTATTTGACTCCATCCATCTTCCCATCAACTCTGACCAGCTTCCCTGTCCCTGCTGAAGAAAAGCATCCCCACAACATGATGCTGCCACCACCATGTTTCACGGTGGGGATGGTGTGTTTGGGCAATGTGCAGTGCTAGTTTTCTGCCACACGTAGCGTTTTACTTTAAAGCTAAAAAGCTCAATTTTGGTCTCATCTGACTAGAGCACCTTCTTCCACTTGTTTGTAGTGTTCCCCATGTTTCTTCTCCAAAACTGCAAACGGGACTTCTTATGGCTTACTTTCAATAATGGCTTACTTCTTGCCACTCTTCCATAAAGGCCAGATTTGTGGAGTGCACAACTAATAGTTGTCCTGTGGACAGATTCTCCCACCTGAGCTGTGGATCTCTGCAGCTCCTCCAGAGTTATCATGGGCCTCTTGGCTGCTTCTCTGATGAATGCTCTCCTATCCTGGTCTGTCAGTTTAGGTGGACGGCCATGTCTTGGTAGGTTTGCAGTTGTGCCACACTCTTTCCATTTTCGGATGATGGATTGAACAGTGCTCCGTGAGATGTTCAAAGCTCGGGATATTTATTTATAACCTAACTCTGCTTTAAACTTCTCCACAACTTTACCCCTGATCTGTCTGGTGTGCCTTGGCCTTGATGATGCTGTTTGTTACTAAGGTTCTCTAATAAATCTCTGAGGGCTTCACAAAACCGCTGTATTTATACTGAGATTAAATTATACACAGGTGGACTCTATTTACTAATTAGGTGACTTCTGAAGGCAATTGGTTCCACTAGATATTAGTTAGGGGTATCAGAGTAAATGGGGCTAAATACAAATGCATGCCACACTTTTCAAATATTTATTTGTAACAAATTTTGAAAACCATTTATCATTTTTCTTCCACTTCACAATTACGTGCCACTTTGTGTTTCAAACACAAATACAAAAAGAACTGAAAAATTTAGTCAGGCATTTTAGCTCTTACAGAAAGAAAAAAGGGAACAATTCAAACAACAAATATGTTATTTAAATATTTTAATATCTCTGCATATAGAGCATTTTTTCATTTTTACCAAAACAACAAAAGCAAAAACAAAGGGAATAAGATAAAGGAAAAGGAAGGAGGAAGCAAGGACAAAAAAAAAAGGAAGAAAAAAAGGGGGATAAATGCCAATGCACTGCGTTCAATTCCAGGCCTGAGATTACTTAACAAGAATATAGAACTTTTATTGCACCATATCTATCCAAATATTATATATTACCGTATATCATCTGACAACTTTATGTCATTAGAATACTATAATATCAGGGATCTAATATTGTATTATAATATAACAAAGTAGTTGTTATATTAAATATCAGTAAAATCAAACCAACATGTCCATATCTTTAAATGTTTGTCAACCATGCCCTTGATATTGTACCTAAATTCTTCTTTATATGTAAAGATAGGTAGACATAATACATAGGTATTAAAGGTTTTGCCAAATGCGGGATTATTGAGTTTTTATATCTAGATATTGATTGTGAAGTAAGGTGAAATAGAATAACCCAAGGATCAAACTGGATTATATCTTTTTGTATTATAGACGCCATATTAATAACTGTCTGACAATATTTTTGAATGAAAGGGTAGGACCACCAAATATGACAGCGAGTAGAATGGCCTCCACATTCTCTCCAACATAGAGGAGAATTAGAAGAGAACATCAAATGCAACTTAACAGGCGTATAGTACCACCTAACAAGCAATTTATATTTAATTTCCTCTATTATGGAAGAAAAGGGAGGTAATGTGAGAAAGTATCAGAATCGTATCTCTTTGTGTATTATCAAGACTGGACTGTAGGTCTGTTTCCCAACAGGTTAGATACGATGGATATCCAGACTCTTGGAAAGACAGCAAAGCTTTATGAAATTGCAATGTACAATGTTGGGGAGAATCCGCTCTTCAAAATATTGCCTCTACTTTAGTTAATTCATTTAATGATCAAATAGGTCGTGGTAAACTGCCTACAAAATGAGATAACTGAGTATTTTGCCAAATATCCATGTACCTATATCTTATTGGACCACATATTAATCGCAAAGATTTCACCCTAGAGTTTTTGGTCACATGCTGAAGTTGGAGTTTGTCCTCTAAAAACCATGACCTAAACCCTTTATCAAAGGAATCAGGCAAAAAATAGGAATGGTGTAACAAGGGCATCAAAGGGGAATTATATTTCCATGAATATTGTGAGTGCAGCGAGTCCCATATAACCAAGGTGGATATTGTCAGGGCCGATACTGAAAGTGCTAGGGTTCTATATTTACGTGGGAACCATACAATAGCCAATAGATCAGTTTCTGCCATAGTATGTTCCATCTACACCCACAACTTGGAATCCCCTGCATATTTCCAATCTGATATTTAGGTTAAGACTATTGCCTGGTAATATACAGTGCTTTGCAAAAGTATTCACCCCCTTGGCATTTTTCGTGTTTTGTTGCCTCACAACCTGGAATTAATATGGGTTGTTTGAAGATTTGCATCATTTAATTTACAGAACATGCCCACAACTTTGAATTTTTTTTTTTTTAATTGTAAAGCAAACAACAAATAGGACAAAATAACAGAAAAAGTCAATGTGCATAACTATTCACCCCCCTAAAGTCAATACTATGTAGAGCCACCTTTTGCAGGTATCACGGCTCCAAGTCGCTTTGGATAAGTCTCTATGAGCTTGCCACACCTTACCACTGGGATTTTTGCCCATTCCTCCTTGCAAAACTGCTCCAGCTCCTTCAAGTTGGATTGTTTGCGCTTGTGAACAGCAATCTTTAAATCTGACCACAGATTTTCTATTGGATTGAGGTCTGGGCTTTGACTAGGCCATTGCAACACATTTACATGTTTCCCCTTAAACCACTCAAGTGTTGCTTTAGCAGTGTGTTTGGGGTCATTGTCCTGCTGGAAGGTGAACCTCCGTCCTAGCCTCTTTTGTTTTTTTGTTTTGCTGAAAGTAATGGCTTTCTTCTGGCCACTCTGCCATAAAGCCCAACTCTATGAAGCGTACGGCTTATTGTCGTCCTATGTACAGTTACTCCAGTCTCTGCTGTGGAACTCTGCAGCTGCTGCAGGGTTACCTTAGGTCTCTGTGCTGCCTCTCTGATTAATGCCTTCCCTGCCTGGTCCATTAATTTTGGTGTGCGGCCTTCTTATGGCAGGTTTGCTGTTATGCCATATTCTTTCCATTTAGTTATGATAGATTTGATGGTGCTCCTAGGGATCATCAAAGATTTGGAGATTTTTTATAACCTAACCCTGACTTGTACTTCTCAACAACATTGTCCCTTACTTGTTTGGAGAGTTCCTTGGTCTTCATGGCAGTGTTTGGTTAGTGGTGCCTTTTGCTTAGGTGTTGCAGCCTCTGGGACCTTTCAAAAAGGTGTGTATATGTAATGCCAGATCATGTGACACTAAGATTGCACACAGGGGGACATCATTTCACTAATTATGTGACATCTGAGGTTAATTGGTTGCACCAGATCTTTTTATGGGCTTCATAACAAAGGGAGTGAATACATACGCACATGCCAATTATCAGTTTTTCATATAGTATATGAAATATATACTATTCCAAATAGTATATGTATATATATGTATTTATATATTTTTCTAATTTTACTTCACCAACTTAGACTATTGTGTTCTGATCCATCACATATAATTCAGATTAAAAAACATTGAACTAAAGGCTGTAATGTAACAAAATAGGTAAAAAGCCAAGGGGGGGGGGGTGAATACTTTTGCACTGTAGCTTAAAATTAGGAAGAGCTAAACCTCCGGCTCCTTTAGTGCGATACAGTACATCCCGGGAGATTCTATAACGCAGTCCTTTCCATATAAAATGGGAAACCAAGGATTGAAGGGTAGAAAAAAAAACAGAAGTGACTCCAAAGGGAATTATTTGTAACATGAATAAGATGCGTGGTAGGATAATCATTTTAACTATATTTATTTTTCCCAACCAAGTATGAAAAATATAAGTCCATTTACAATTTAATTTCATTCAGGAGAGGAATATAATTATATTTAAACATGTCTGACAAGCAAACTGTTAAATTAACTGCTAAATCTTTTAAGGTTCTAGGCTGCCAAGTAAATGCAAATAATGGACATAACTTCCTGACTTCACTCGAATCAATAGAGATATTAAGTACCTCAAATTTTAACATATTCATTTTAAAGTTAGAAAAGGATTGAAATGACCGTAGGGAAACCATTATGTTAGGAAGAGTAATTCTAGGTTGCTGAATGTAAAACAAAATATCATCCACATACGCTGCAAATTTATGCTCTACCTCTTTAATTTTCACTCCATGAATATTATGATTATGCCTTGTTGTTGAAAGAAAAGATTCTAATGAAATGGCAAACAACAGGGGTGAGAGAGGACACCCCTGTCATGTGCCATTACTAAGTGTAAATGGTTTACTGAGGAAGCCATTTACCCCTATTCTAGCGGACGGAGATGCATAAAGAGCAAAAATGCGATAAAGCATCGTTGGGCCAAAACCCATAAACTTCAGAGTTGTCCTTAAATAGTCCCAGTCAACCCTGTCAAATGCTTTTTCAGCATTGGTAGAGAGTAACAGGGTGGGCTGGGAACACTTCCTAACATTAGAAATAATGGACAAAGTCCGTGACAAATTATCTCTTGCCTCGCGGCGGGGGATAAAACCTGTTTGATCTGGGTTAATCCAGCGAGGGAGCAGTGGAAGTAATCTATTAGCCAATATCTAAGAATAAAGTTTTATATCTACATTAAATAAAGAAATAGGTCGGTAACTCCCACAACATGTTACATCTTTTCCTGGATTTGGGAGAACAGTAATATACGCTGTTAATGATTCTGGGCGAAATCCTGCTGCTCCCGCACTGGAATTAGCATATAAAGTCAAATGTGGTATTAATATACGCTGGAACTTTTTATAATATGAAACAGTGTATCCGTCTGGACCTGGAGCTTTACCTAGGGGCATAGATTTTAAAACCGTATTAAATTCTTCTTCTGAGAAATTAGTTTCCAACTTTTTAGTTATATTCACGGGGAGTTTAGGTAACCCTGCCTTTTTTAAAAAGGCAAAATTTTTTATAATTTTTTTATACGTTTTTCCTCAGGGGAATGTGTCACACCATCTCCTTTCACATTGAAGAGATCTTTATAAACATGCAGAAAGCTTCCCCAATACTTGTAGTGTTCTGTACTAAATCGCCCAAGGCAGATAGAATTTTTGCTATATAATTTCCGGATTTTTTTTCTTTTAACCACTTGCCCACCGGCTCACGCCAATATACATCGGCATAGTGGCACAGGTGCGCAAAACACGTACGTCACTCCGTCATCAACGGCTAGAGGGCAAATGCACACCCGCGCCGCGCACCAAGGGAGCGTACCCGTGGGTCCCACGGACTCGATGTCCGCCAGTGGCTGCGATCGTGGCACGGAGAGGGAGAACGGGGAGATGTAAATAAGGCATTTCCCTATTCTGCCTAGCAACATGACAGGGATCTATTGCTCCCAGTGATCTCTGTCATGTTCTAGTGAGCCCACCCCCCTACAGACACTGAGGGAACACACTTAACCCCTTGATCGCCCCTTAGTGTTTACCACTTCCCTGCCAGTGACATTTACACAGTAATCAGTGAATTTTTATAGCACTGATCACTGTATAAATGCCAATGGTCCCAAAATAGTGTCAAAAGTGTCCGATCTGTCTGCCGCAATGTCGCAGTCACAATAAAAATCGCCGGCATTACTAATAAAAAAAAATTATAATAAAAATGCCATAAATCTATCCCCTATTTTGTAGATATAGTTATTGCGATTTTTTTTTACCAAAAATTTGTAGAAGAATACATATTGGCCTAAACTGAGAAAGAAATTTGTTTTTTAACATATTTTTGGGGGATATTTATAGCAAAAAGTTAAAAATATTGCTTTTTTTTAAAAATTGGTGCTCTTTTTTTGTTTATAGCGCAAAAAATAAAAAACGCAGAGGTGATCAAATACCACCAAAAGAAAGCTCTATTTATGGGGAAAAAAAGGACATAAATTTTGTTTGAGTACAACGTCGCACGACTGCGCAATTGTCAGTTAAAGTGATGCAGTGCCGTATCGCAAAAAAGGGCTTGGTCAGGAAGGGGGTAAATCCTTCCGGGGCTGAAGTGGTTAAAGAACGGGCCAACATCTTACCCGGTTTATCCCCCCATTCATATACTGTAATTGTTGTGAAATAACCTGATATCGTCTTTTCTGGTCTAGGTCTAATAAAGGTTTAAGTTCTTCACGTTTCCGCATTAAGTTTATTAATACTGCTTTATGTAGAGACAATTTACGTGCCTTCTCCAGATCAGCTACCTGTTGCAATAATTCAGTCACTTTCCTCCATTGCTATTTCTTCTTCCTAGCTCCAAGCTCAATAAATCTTCCCCAAATATAAGCTTTATGTGCTTCCCAAATCAATAACTTAGGAAGATTAGTGGGAGATTGATCATTAAAATATTGAACTATAGAGGAGGAGAGGTTATCTACATCCACTGGGTTGGAAAGGAGCGATACATTAAGTTTCCAATTATACTGCCGCTTAGGTACACATGGAAAATTTAAACATATGGACACAGGAGCATGATCTGAAAAGGAAATAGCACCTATAGAGGCAGATTGTAACATTGGGAGGTGATAATGATCTATAAAAATGTTATCTATCCTAGAATATGAGTCATGAGTTTTGGAATAATATGAATAATCCCTTGTCTTTGGGTGGAGAACCCGCCAGGCATCCATAAGTTGCACCTCATGCAAACATTTTTTAATGTATGCTAAACGCTTACAAGGGATATAGGTATGACCATGAAACGTATCCATTACGGGATCAAGCGGCATATTAATATCTCCTGCTATTATAACAAGCCCCATAGCAAATTCCCTTAATTTAGATAATACCTGTGAAAAGAATGTTGGTTAATGTCCCCAAAGCTCAAACACACATGTGTGTGTGCATGTGTATATATACTGATGGTACAAGTAGAGCAATGGACTTGTTATTAGGGCAGAGATCGGTGCCAGTAGGGCAGTGGACGGTGTCAGTAGTTTTTATTTTTATTATTTTCAATTTTATTTTTGTAAGTTCTTTTTTTAGGAGCCCCGTTAGGGGACTTCGGTGAAATGTCAGGGTTCTAAATAGGGGGAATCTGCACCACACAGAGTGATTAGGGTGTACCCACGCACACCTTGCACACCCTGTACGCACACCTATGACATTAATCGATGTGCAGGGATATCCTTCTATTGTACCTCTGAGAAGCAAATATCTCCCATGCTCATCAGATATCATTTGTTAAAGTTAAAGGGAACATTCCCATTCAAATCAATAGCAACACCCTTTGCTTTATTGGTGGCTGAGAGACTGTAATACCAAGTGGGGTACCGGTGTGAATAAAGTCTAGTTGTGGTTGAATGTGTTCAATATGTCTCCTGTAAAAATACTATGGAACTCCTTTTCCGTTCTATTTCTCTAAAAAGTTGGTGATGTTTGCCTGATGTATTTAAACCCCTGACATTATATGAAGTCAATCTAAGTGATGCCATAGAAATACCAATAAATTACCCCCAGTCTGGGCGAATCGCAGGCAAAAAAAAATAAAAAAGGGGAGGGCATTGAACTATAATACAAACTATCAGAACATATTAAAACAGGACTACTCCACGCTAACATTAGCTGTAGGTACTGTGAGGGTCGGATGACCGAGGTACCCAGGCATGTCCATAAAGGCTCTGCCTCCATCCAGGACCTCAATCTACTGAACCACAATGTGGGGTCGAGAAAATCCCTGGATAAACACTGGGACATGTTCTTAAAATAGGAGTGAGAGGGAGAGGGGTGTGTCTCTCCGCCGAGGATTAAGTAAAAATAGCAAGCAAAAAAAAAAAAGGTGGGGGGCGGAGAGATATGCAGACCTTATGCAAACAAACTCATACCCTTTATCTTCAACTAAACAGATCACCAAAAAATTCACTGGTTTCAAGATGCCAATATTCAACAGCAATTTACATCAGCATCATCATCATTTATCATTATATGATCTTAACTTTTTAGTCAATCTCAGGTCCTAATCATGAACTACTGCTAAAGAAAAAAAGAAAAAAAAATTGAAAAAAGTTGCAAAAAAAAGGAAAAAAAAAGGGGGGGGGGGATATGCAGGCATTGTACAAACAAACTCATACCCTTTGCATTCAATTCCATTTAAATGGATCACTAGGCAGATTTCAGAGATATGCAGACCTTATGCAAACAAAATCATACCCTTTACCTTCAATTAAACAGATCACCAAATAAATCACTGGTTGAAAGATATAAATATTCAACAGTAATTGACATTATCAGCAATATCAACATTTATCATTGCATGATATCAATTTTTTGATCAGTCTCAGGTCTAAATCATGGACCACCATTGCCAAAGAAATAAATAAATAAAAAAACACAAAAAGTCGCAAAAAAAAAACAGTTGCAAAAAAAACGAAATAAAGAAATAATAAATATTTATCTCTCTTTTTTTTTCTTTTCTTTTTTTCCTTCCTCCTCTTCATCCCTATCTGTCTGTCTATTTTCTGTATATTTTCTATAAAATGTTATTTTATCAGTATAAAGTAGATTTCACCCAATTTTCTTTTATGATGATCCCAATACACAATCACGCGACTTCTTAGTTGAAAATGTAAGTATACTTTCTGACCATCCTGGAAGATCCATTTGATCCCATTTCAAATCTGAACAGAATTTGGGTAAGTCCTCTGGCAATCTGAGAGTTGATGAACGTCCATCTCTGGTAGCTGTTAAGCAGGAAGGGAACCCCCATCGATACATCGCCCCTATGGCATTTAATTTATCCAAAAGAGGGCGTAAGATTTGCCTGCATTCCAGGATTTCCTTTGATCCAAGCAAGGGTGTGAGGAATGGTGAGAGGAAGTGTCTAAGCTCTCTCTGAGCTCTCGCCGAGTTTCTGTTACTGATGTTCCTGATCAGAGCCCTGACCAGAGTAATCAGCAATTAGGGTGAGAGGAGGTGTTTGAGGTCTCTCGGAGATCTCTCTGAGTTCCTGCCGAAGCTCTGATGGTCACGATCAGAACAGTAAATGTTGACCCGCTCAACAACCCGCCTGACACCCTCCCATTCCCAGGTGAGCAAACATTCAGGGGGAAATACAGGGAGAGATGCGGCTGGAAAGCACATGATCTCCAGGCCAATTACGAGGAACCTTGCGGCAGAGGGAGACAGATTTCGTGAAGGACACAAGCATACCAAACAGCTGCATATACCACCACGTCAATCATTCAAGCTGCTCAAGCCACTCTGCTTCCCAGCCAGCTGTCTCTACCCATCGGGAGTTCCAAGACTCGCTTCCTGGATCTGATTGTCCAGATGGTCCTGCTGCGGAGAGCCCAGGTATGTCATTAATACTGGCGTTTAAAGTGGAGTTCCACCCAAAAATGGAACTTCTGCTTTAAGCTCCGGTGACCCCCTGACATGCCACATTTGGCATGTCATTTTTTTTGGGGGGAGCAGGTACCATTTTTTTACAGGCACCCAGCTCCCTTTTCCTCCCCTGGCACCGGAAGGAAGATCACCTCTCCCCTCTCCCTCCCTACAATCTTCTGGGACGCGTCACACATCCCAGAAGATTGCCCGGCCATTCACAGTGCACAGCGTGGCTCGCACATGCGCAGTGCATTCTCAGCTGTGAAGCCACATCTGGGCGCCCACAGTTAGAATGCCAGCGCCGCGGAGAGGAGGGGGAGAGGAGCGAGGCTTTGCGTGCCCACATCGCTGGACCGTGGGACAGGTGAGTGTCTGATCACTGACACTTTTTGTAGCTGCTGACTTTTAAATGGGTGGAACTCTGCTTTAAGCAACAGCTGGCAGGTATGTTTCAAATCTTAGAGAGGTCCATTAAAAATAATTTAAACGCTGTTAGAACAGATCTCTCTCATGTCCTTAACCGAGTAGAGGAAACAGAGATATGGCAGAATTCCCATGAGGCGTCTATAAAGGAGCTCCAAGAGCGGGTGACACAAATGGCAGTAGTGAATAGAGAATTGACATACAAAATTGCAGACCTAGAAAATAGGAATAGAAGGAATAATGTATGCATGTGAGGTATTCCTGAGACTATAAGTAATGAAGACCTAATAATAAAGGAAATATTTAATACTATTTTGGAGCAAGAGGATACTAACCAAATTCGTTTGGATCGGCTACATAGAATACGGAGACCTCCAAATCTTTCTCAGAAATTACGAGGATTATCAACAGTTCAGATTGAAGGCACTCCAATTAGGATCTTTCCAGGTATCTCAACTTGGTGTTAAGTTATTCACTTTAAGGTCATCACAGAGGGCAGGGGGGCACTCTTAAGGCCTCATGTACACTGCTGCTGGTAAACGGACGTTTAGGAGCAGTTGGGCATTTTTTTCAGCTGCCCCTGAACTCTCCTCTATGTTATATTATCGGTACGTGTACACAGAGTCATTTATAGTCATTTCTAGGCAGTTGAGTTTAGAATCTTTTTTTGGAACGCAAAAAAATGGGTTCAGACGGATGTTCAGAGGCATTTGAGAAGCCAAATGCCTGTAACAGCTTGTAAACACTGCTAAACGTGGTAACTCATGTTTAGCAGCATTTCGTTCACAGTCGTTTTTCATTTTAACAAAAAAAAGCATTTTTTTACAAACGCTTCTAGACGCAAATGTGGCTAAACGCGGCATGTAAATGCAGCTAAACGGCCGTTTATAGATGCTGGTTTCTAGCTGTCAAGTTAAATTGTTCAGGAGAGGTTGAATAACGTCCTGTGTACATGGAGCCTTATGTCTACAGGAAAAGAGATTTAATCTCCAAATACGGAAAAGTTTCTTTACAGTAAGAGGTGTGAAAGTGTGGAATAGACTCCCTCCAGAGGTGATTCTGGCTAGCTCAGTAGATTGCTTTATAAAAGGCCTGGATTCTTTCCTAAATGTACATATTATAACTGGGTATTACCATTTATAACTTAAGTTGATCCAGGGAATATTCCATTGCCTCTCAGGGGATCAGGAAGGAATTTTTTTTCCCTGCAGTAGCAAATTGGTCATGCTTTGCTGGAGTTGCTGACTAACTATGTAACTATGTGTGCTAGGAGGGGTGATTTGTGGGGAATTGGGGGGGGGGGGTTGAAGGTGGGATTGGGGGGCAAAGATATGTGCTGGGAGGGGGATTTGTTCTGTGAGGATGGGGAATTTTTGCATTTTTGTTTGGGGGGGGGGTCAGAAAAAAATAAATCTGGAGGAGAAAACAGTTACAAAGTTATCAATTTATAAATCTACTGCTTCTCCTTTTACTGGCCAGTCACAGGCCGAGGGAGGGACATGATAATGCAGCAGAAAAATATTAGGTCTACAACCTTGCCAGACAGTGTGAGAAATCTGTGTATGGATAGAGACACAAATCCTTTAACAATGAAACTGCTCCCTTACATAAATATTTAATCTTTGTATATAGCTGTTTGTCTAAAGTTCAGCTTTAATTACTCATAGTCTAATGTTTTTATTTTTGTTTTTTGTTTTTTTTTAAGCAGCCATCCTGTCTTGATTTACTAAATGAGTAATTTCTACACTGGCCCAAAAAACAGTGTTAACTTAAATTGAGAGAAAATTACAAAGCTTAAACAAACAGATCCCCATACTTGAGAACTTCTGAAAATCAGATTTCCTGAGAATGAGGGAAGAGTAGGTTGCGTGTTGGTGAGTGGGGTGGTGGGTGGGTGAATGGCGGTGTGGCAAAATTGTGGGATGGCCTTAAAATGTGAGCTTATGTACAGGGTGCTGAAGTCAGTAGTATGTAATATACTTAGTGCAGGGGTCTAATTTAGGAAATGTAAATAGTGCAGCTTTCTGGGGTAAGTAATGTATATGGTGCAGGGGTCAGGTGTTTTATGTACAGAGTGTGGGGGCCAGGAGTGCATAATGCACAGAGTACAGGGACCAGGTGTATGTAACCTACATAGTTTATGAGAAAGAAGTATATGCAGTCCAGCGCACAGCACCCTCTTTGATTTTTTTCACCACCATCTTCTTATACATAGCACAGCAGTACCACCTATACACGCACATACACATGCATACACACTGCATACACATACTGTACATACAACATACATACACACTGCATACACATATTGTACATACAACATACATACACACTGCATAAACGTACTGTATTTACAACATACATACATATTACATGCAACGTACATACACATTGCATACAACATATATACACACTACATACATACAGCATACAACCATACAGTACCTCCCAAACTTTTTGAGAAGGGAAAGAGGGACACCTATTAGCCAAAGTATGTAGGCATAGGACACATCCCCTGCCAAGCCCCCTTAAGGCTGGGTTCACACTGCAAATGGATGCAGCTAACAGCAGGGGTCTGATGCGTCCCTGTTCTCCGTTTCAGGGACGAATCAGGCCTGAATTTTTGCCTGAATTCGGACCTGAAACGGACCCAAAGACGCACAGGACTCCTGGGCAATACGTTCCACAGCCACGCCGGAGATGTGTGAACCGGCTCCATTGAGAGCCGGTCACAATCTCCAGTCATGCGAATTGGATGCGGGGAAACCCAGTATGAACCCAGTCTAAAGGATAATTATAAAAAATATTGGTGAAACCCACAAGTGCAATTTTTACCACTACTGTTCCTTTATACTGGCTTTTGAAATTTACTAATGCATCAATTTAGAAATTGGACAAAAGGTTTATCACCTGGAACCAATTTTTGAAAGATAAAAAGTGCATTTTATATACAACCATATAAATAAGACCAAAAAGAGGGACAAATGAGGATGAAAGTGGAACAGAAGGACTTTGCTCCAAATCAGGGACTGTCCCTCGAAATCAAGGACAGTTGGGAGCTATGATACAACAAACATACACATGTGCAATTCAAAAAAACATTGAGGCTGGGTTCACACTCACAGCAGGGGTCCGGTGCGTCTCTGTTCACCGTTTCAGGTCCGATTTCAGTTTGAATTTTTGGCTGAATTCGAACCTGAAAGGGACCAGAAGACGAACAGGACAATTCGCACCGGAGTCCCTCCAGAGATGTGTGAACTGGCTCCATGTCACATGTCAGAAGATTATGGCATGTATAATGTGAACCCAGCCTAAAGTGTATTATTTTGACCACCACTGTAAGTAGACCATTCTCATTGATCAGTAGGAGGCATTGTTTCCACTGATCCTATATGAATTAATTTTAGCAGGGGTTCCCTGAGACCTGGAAATTAATTCAAGGGTTCCTATGGAGTAAAAGAGATGAGGAAGGCTGCTCTAAAGGGTAGAGTGATACAATTACTGTCTAGTCAGAGCATGAAAAAATGTTGCAGTGCAAATGAATTCCTCCGACTCGCAAAGCTATAAAGATGAAAATATCCCTCCCAAGACTTGTAGCCTTATGGTCTGTTTTAGTGCAAATGTATCATCCCCAGTCATTGAATGTATTGCTGATTGAGTTACACTTGTCAGGAATAAAAGCACAGCAGCAAGAAAGAGGTTTTAGAACTGGTTTCCGCATGCAGACCCAGCTGGCAGCTACAGCAGGAAATGAAGAGTGCTCTCCAGCAGCGTGAATGCAATTGGGAAAAAAATGTGACAGTCTGATTCCACTGAGATACTCATGGCAGTTGGTTTGCAAAAGGAGTCAGATATTACCATTGCTGTAGTGTTTTAAATAGTTCAATCCATTTATATTCCCATATTTTCCTCTCTTGTGTAGATGTAAAATGTTCTATAAATGTTTTACATGCTCGGTGCTGTGACCTTTTCGGCAGGATTTCTACAGCATATGGGAATGTGCCTGTTATTGTTGGTTTGGTCAAACCACTGCTGGCTAGATGTTTTGATCAATTGAGAGATTGTCTATAGGAGAGCAGAGTGATTTGCATGTGGTCATACCACAAGGTCACTGACAGCTTTTACGTGGGCCACCCCAGGAAAGATACAGTGGGGACGGAAAGTATTCAGACCCCCTTAAATTTTTCACTCTTTGTTATATTGCAGCCATTTGCTAAAATCATTTACGTTCATTTTTTTCCTCATTAATGTACACACAGCACCCCATATTGACAGAAAAACACAGAATTGTTGACATTTTTGCAGATTTATTAAAAAAGAAAAACTGAAATATCACATGGTCCTAAGTATTCAGACCCTTTGCTTAGTATTTAGTAGAAGCACCCTTTTGATCTAATACAGCCATGAGTCTTTTTGGGAAAGATGCAACAAGTTTTTCACACCTGGATTTGGGGATCCTCTGCTGTTCCTCCTTGCAGATCCTTTCCAATTCTGTCAGGTTGGATGGTAAACATGGTGGACAGCCATTTTTAGGTCTCTCCAGAGATGCTCAATTGAGTTTAAGTCAGGGTTCTAGCTGGGCCATTCAAGAACAGTCACGGAGTTGTTGTGAAGCCACTCCTTCATTATTTTAGCTGTGTGCTTAGGGTCATTGTCTTGTTGGAAGGTAAACCTTCGGCCCAGTCTGAGGTCCTGAGCACTCTAGAGAAGGTTTTAACCCAGGATATCCCTGTACTTGGCCGCATTCATCTTGCCCTTGATTGCAACCAGTCTTCCAGTCCCTGTAGCTGAAAAACACCCCCACAGCATGATGCTGCCACCACCATGCTTCACTGTTGGGACTGTATTGGACAGTTCATGAGCAGTGCCTGGTTTTCTCCACACATACCGCTTAGAATTAAGGCCAAAAAGTTCTATCTTGGTCTCATCAGACAAGAGAATCTTATTTCTCACCATCTTGGAGTCTTTCAGGTGTTTTTTTAGCAAACTCCATGTGGACTTTCATGTGTCTTGCACTAAGAAGAGGCTTCCGTCGGGCCACTCTGCCATAAAGCCCCGACTGGTGGAGGGCTGCAGTGATGGTTGACTTTCTACAACTTTCTCCCATCTCCAGGCTGCATCTCTAGAGCTCAGCCACAGTGATCTTTGGGTTCTTCTTTACCTCTCTCACTAAGGCTCTTCTCCCCCAATAGCTCAGTTTGGCCGGACGGCCAGCTCTAGGAAGGGTTCTGGTCGTCCCAAACGTCTTCTATTTAAGGATTATGGAGACCACTGTGCTCTTAGGAACCTTAAGTGCAGCAGAATGTTTTTTGTAACCTTGGCCAGATCTGTGCCTTGCCACAATTCTGTCTCTGAGCTCTTCAGGCAGTTCCTTTGACCTCATGATTCTCATTTGCTCTGACATGCACTGTGAGCTGTAAGGTCTTATATAGACAGGTGTGTGGCTTTCCTAATCAAGTCCAATCAGTATAATCAAACACAGCTGGACTCAAATGAAGGTGTAGAACCATCTCAAGGATGATCAGAAGAAATGGACAGCATCTGAGTTAAATATATGAGTGTCACAGCAAAGGGTCTGAATACTTAGGACCATGTGATTTTTCAGTTTTTTTCTTTTTTAGTAAATCTGCAAAAATGTCAACAATTCAGTGTTTTTCTGTCAATATGGGGTGCTGTGTGTACATTAATGAGGAAAAAGATGAACTGAAATGATTTTAGCAAATGGCTGCAATATAACAAAGAGTGAAAAATTTAAGGGGGTCTGAATAATTTCCGTCCCCACTGTAAGTATATCCACACTTCTCTTACAGATGGGCTATTGGGTAAAAGTAACCCTTACGCAACAGGGTCACTTTAATACATCACAAATGCAGACTTGATTACAAACTTTATAAGCAGGTTTGCTGTTTACAGATTTAATTCTGAAAAGCTAGAACCAAATATCTGTTTGAATGCACTAAATTTGCAGCAGAAAAAAAAAATACATGCAAAGCCATACAGCATGCATAATTATACGTAAATAGTAGTAAATATGCACATACAGTATAAATACATGTGCAGCTCTACTGCACAACTACTTGCCTATGGCCACTATACAGTATATCTACTGTATATAAACAGCCAGTCTGTTGCCCTATTGCCCTCAAAGGACATACCAAGCACTCCTGTGTGTGCCCACACATGCACAATCCTTTAATCTTGATGTGATTGGTCACAGTGGATCACAGTCAAACATTACAGGGCCAGTCAGAGTGGCTCTGTACCACATGATTACTATGACCAATTACAGTCGATGACAATTGTAAATACTGTTTATAGCTGGCTCTCCCATTCCTCTCTAATATCGATCGGCTGTGAGAGAAAATTTTACACAGTGAGCGTTGGCAGCATAAATACAGTGCTCTACATCAGTGTCTACTACAGTGTAATCTAGCATTGGTGAGAGCAAGCAACAGTGCCTTGATTGTCATTTAGCACCAATACAATGTTCTATAAAAGTAAGAGCCAGCCACTGTGCTCTGATCACCAGCCAACACCATTATAGTGTCAGATAGTGCCTGTGAGTGCCAGCGACAGTGCCCTGATTACCAGCTAGCACCAGTATAGTGTTTCATACTGATGTCAGTCAGCATCAGTGTCATGATTGCCAGTAAGACCAGTAAAGTGTTCTAATACCAGCGTCAGCAAATGCCAGTGTCCAGATCACCAGCAAGTCAATACAGTGTTCTTTAAAAGTTTAATTCAAAAATCTCAAGGAAGACCTGGCTTCTTTTTAAAATACCAAGAAGAGAACATCACAGCCCAAATTACCGTTCAGATGCAGTCAGCAGGCTGGCTATAAGACACTTCCTTGATCTTCTCCCTTCTACCCAAACTCAAAGGTAATCCCAAATAAGATAATTTATGCACTAAAGATGGAATAAGAGGTGACATATTCTTGTCCCTACTGTCCCTCACAATCTGGCCTCTGCATAAAGGTTAGCTTCCACCTCTACCACACCTAACTACAGTATTAGTCTAAGGCAGTGGTCTCCAAACTGCGGCCTGTGGGCTGGCCCTTTGCTTGCCTTTATCTGGCCCTTTGGGCACGCTTCCCTTTGATATAAACAATGGAGTATGAATCTTCCCACTGATACCAATGATGAAGCATAAAGTCTTTCTCTGACACCAAAGAGGGGGCACTAATCCTCCCACTGACACCAACAAAGGGGCACTATTCCTCCCACTAATACCAACGACTGGGAACTATTCCTCCTCCACCTAACCTAAGAGGTGCTATATAATTTTTTATTCGCACTGACCACCAAACCTGATGCATTATCTACTCCAATGTTTCTCAACTCTAGTCCTCAAGTACTCCCAACAGGTCATGTTTTCAGGATTTCTCTCAGATGAAACGGCTGTGGTAATTACTAAGGCAGTGAAACTGATCTAATCACCTGTGCAAAATAATGGAAAGCCTGAAAACATGACCTGTTGGGGCGCCTTGAGGACTGGAGTTGAGAAACATTGATCTACTTCCACTGTCCTTAGTCCAGACTCCTAAAGTTTAAAGGACAGTAAACTGGCCCTTTGTTTAGAAGGTTTGGAGACCCCTGGTCTAAGGCATGGTGAAAGTCTTTATGATTTGCCTGATTTTCTGTCTTTGCCTTTATCTGACCTCCAATCTTTTGACAGTTTTTTTAAATGAAACATAGAAAAGGTTTGCAAAGATGGGCAATGTCCCTCTCCCCAATGACTAGGCCGATTCAACGCCTTCCAGCTAGTGACCCCCAAATGGACGTTCTGGCTGCAGTTCTGCTTGTGATGATTACCCGTTACGGAGCACGAAGCATGGGTAGCTGCACTGTAGCGACGGTGCTGATCAGAAGTCTGATAGACAGCAGGCATCGCTTCTCGGTCAGCTAGGAATGCTTGGACCGCGTGGAGAGGTCCTTCACACACACAAGGCCCTGGAGGAAGAGAGCTTGAGGCGGGTCTCTCGTTTCCTATATAGTTCTTCCCAGCAATCTCCCTGGTGGTAACAAAGATCCCTGGGATATGTAGTTCGGATGCATAGTCATGCAGGGGAACAGCTGTCTGTTGAAACTACCAATCCCACAATCCCTTTAGTCGGGCTCACAAATATGAGGTCAGTCTGATAACGCGGGGCACTAGAGGGATAACATGGTATAAGATAGGGCAGGGAATAGTTGTTCGTGGCAATTATAGTCCATATTGCTACAGTTATACCTTAACCACTTCAGCCCCGGAAGAATTTACCCCTTCCTGAATAGGCCATTTTTTGTGATACGGCACTGCGTCACTTTAACTGACAATTGCGCAGTCATGCAATGTTGTACACAAACAAAATTTATGTCCTTTTTTTCCCACAAATAGATCTTTCTTTTGGTGGTATTTGATCACCTCTGCAGTTTTTATTTTTTGCGCTATAAACAAAAGAAGAGCTACAATTTTGGGGAAAAAAAAAGACACAACATTTTTTACTTTTTGCTATAATAAATATCCAAAAATTAAAAAACAAAAAACAAATTTCCTCATCAGTTTTGACCAATATGTATTCTTCTACATATCTTTGGCAAAAAAAAAATCACAATAAGCGTATATTGATTGGTTTGCGCAAAAGTTATAGCGTCTACAAAATAGGGGATAGATTTATGTCATTTTTTATTTTTATACTAGTAATGGCAGTGATCAGCAATTTTTATCGGGACTGCGACATTGTGGTGGACACTTTTGACACTTTTTTGGGACCATTGACATTTATACAGCGATTAGAGCTAAAAATAGCCACTGATTACTGCATAAATTTCACTGGCAGGGAAGGGGTTAACACTAGGGGGCAATCAAGGGGTTAAATGTGTTCCCTCAGTGTGTGTTCTAACTGTGGGGGATGGGACTGACTGGGGGAGGAGATCTAAGCATTAGGAACAACAGATCTGTCTCCTCACCCCTGACAGAACAGGGATTTGTGTGTTTACACACAAATCCCCGTTCTGGCTCTGTCAGGAGCGATTACAGGTGCCTGGTGGACATCGCGGCCGCCCCCTATACCCCTTAAAGCACCCGCGGGCGGTTCGTGAAGGGGTTAAAGATGTGTTCTTTGAAATCATTCAACATAATTTCCTCCAACAATCAAGAAAAAATATTTTCCCTTTTGCTTTCAATGTGTTTCTTTGGAAATGAACCGCAAATTACCCCATTCAAATTCATGTTCTGTATGTTTATTTTCATTCTATTATATAAGAAGCTGTTCATATTTTAGACCTGTAATAATAAATAATATTCCTTCCAGTGTTCAGACCACAATTAACCCAATACAAATGTGTAATACAACAACTCTGTAAACATTCTATTTTAGAGATTGATGGCACAAGAATTAACTGCAAGAAATGGTAGCAGAAATGGTTTTATTAGAAAGAGGCTTAAAAATGTCATGCCATTTTACTGTTGTAGCAGTTACCCCTGAAGGAACTGCTTGATGTATTGGGTTGCCTGTTCCCATGTCCACAACCCTGTGTACAACAACACACACTCTGACACACCTGGCTGGGCAAGGAATGCTTATTGCAATGTAGTGCAACCCCTTAAGGGCCACAAATGAACATGGGATCCCCCACCCTGTACAGCCAGGAACACTGAATTTTCACAGGCACTCCAGAGACAGAGAAAAATCTATGACTTTGTTTTTTTGTTATTTATTGAGGGTTAATAACTTGGATAGGGATGGGAGGTTATGGAATGCCCACTTGACTTTATCAAAACTTCAATAACATCTTCAGGGATACTCTTCCTATATACAGTTTCTATATACTGCATATATACAGCTCCAACTTCTTCCTCTAGAACTCACTTTCCTTGCAGACCCCAGCTGAATCACTGTTTGGATTAGAGTTGCCACCTCATCCCTTTAAATCTGAACACCTTTGAATTACACAGGTTCCGAGGCTAATTAACCACTTGACATCCGTGCTATAACCGAATGACGGCTACAGCGCGGACCTGAATTCCCAGGAGGCCGTCATTTGATGGCCTCCCCTGTGCACGCGCCCTGGAGCGCTGTGATCACCGAGTCACTGAGACTCGGGTGATCACCAATCCGAGTAAGGGACCGGTCCCAGCCCCTTACCATGTGATCAGCTGTCAGCCAATGACAGCAGATCACATGATCAAAACAAAAGCTCTGTGATCCATTTTTTTGTCTCCTCATGGCTCACAGGCTTATCAGCAAGGGACATCGGTCCGGAAGAGGAAGAGGCAATTCTGCCTCATATGTGCCACAAGTACCCCCTGACAGTGTTTCCCTGCCATTGCCACCTGACAGTGCCCACAGTGCCCACTAGTGCCACCTATCAATGCCCATGAGTGCCACCCATCGATGCCTACAAGTGCCACCTATCAATGCCCATAAGTGCCACCTATCAATGCCCACTAGTGTTGCCAATCAGTGCCACCTAGCAGTGCTGCCTATCAGTGTAACCGATCAGTGCCCATTATTGCCACCCATCAGTGCCCATCACTGCCACCCATCAGTGCCCATCACTGCCACCCATCAGTGCCGCCTCATCAGCGTACATCAATGAAGGAGAAAAATTAAAATTTTATAACAACTTATCAAAAAAAATGTTTTTTTTTTTAAATTTGGTCTTTTTAAATTTTTGTTAACAAAAAATAAAAACTGCAATATCTGCAATATCTGACAAAAATATCTAAAAACACTGAAGCAGCAGACTTTGTGAAAATTAATACTTGCTTCATTCTCAAAACTTTTGGCCACCGCTGTGTGTATGAATATATATATATATATATATATATATATATATATATATATATATATATTAACACAATACACAATAACAGCTCATCTGTATCTGTCAGTAGTATGCTACCCTATTTCTTCTGCTGGCCAGATCATTGGGGCCCTACTGCTATGGTGGAGTGCTCAAGGTGGTGTCCTTTTAAGAACTAATTTAGGCAGTGCCATTGTGTTTCTTTCAGACAATTCTGTCCCTTTTTTGCCAAGGTGCAGTGCAGGGTTGGCCAGTGGCCTCTCAAAACTCTCTGTCAGCAGGTGATCTTCTTCTGCTCACTGGCAAAATGTACCCCGGTCAGTGTTCTCAGTGACCAGCTTCTCAGTCAAGCAACAGGCTCAACCAGTACCCAGAGCATCCTCCGATGTTCCAAAATGGCTTGCATTGCGTCTCTCTTTCATTCGGGTGCAGCAGTGCCCTTGCAGACTGAGTTTCTCTGAAAGTCACAAGTACTTCACCTCTCTCCTCAGGCTGGAAAACTTACAACACTCCCCTGCTTTCCACCATGGTGCTGCTTAGAAGCAGAAGTTTTTTCATCTTAGAATCTAGAAGAGACCTTTGACCCTCAACATTGAAAAAAAAAGGTGCCTTGCAAGGAGGGCAAGGGGGAGGTTTTCCATTCCTGCAAGGTACCCATCAATGTTGAAAGTCATAATGCATGGTATGGTACAGGAAAGGGAGGAGATGCATGCTCACCACTCTCCCTTTCCTGGTCATGCAGGGTGCATGCCTAGATAAGGGTCTGATTGGCATGTTACGGGACATCCCACATCATGTTTTTCAAATTACTGCAGACCCTCATACAGCTGTGAGGCCTTCAGTTTGGTAAAAATATATTGTCGAATTATAAACCAACTTTCTTTTTCCAAAGAACTTGTGGCAAAAAATTATCACTGTGTGTTTTTATTTTTACGACACTTCAGGGTCTTCGAAAGTGTAATATATAATCAGAAACAAAGGTGAAAGCTTGAAAGTGGCTTATGGTCCACTCTATGCAGCTAGGCTTCCTAAAAGTTTCACACATGTGGTATCTCCATACTCCAGAAGAGTAGCAGAATGCATTTTAGGGTATAATTCTAAGTATGCCTATGCTGCGTGTAGGGAATATATTGTTAAAATGACAATTTTATGTAAGAAAATTTTAATTTTTTGCCAAAAGTTTTTGGAAAATGAAGAAAGAAAATGAAAATTTATTTTTGTATACAAAGTTATCATTTTACTTACACCCCGCACATAGAGGGGAAACATGTAAGTGTTTAAGGGGGGCTGGAGGTGACTGGTATTGGCATATTTTTTCATTTTAACCACTTAAAGACCAGCCTCGTTTTGGAATTTAGGTGTTTACATGTTTAAAACAGTTTTTGTTTGCTAGAAAATTACTTAGAACCCCCAAACATTATATATTATTTTGTCTAACACCCTAGAGAATAAAATGGCGGTCATTGCAATACTTTTTTTCACACCGTATTTGCGCAGCTGTCTTACAAGCGCACTTTTTTTGGAATAAAATCACTTTTTTGAATAAAAAAATAAGACAACAGTAAAGTTAGCCCAATTTTTTTTATCTTGTGAAAGATAATGTTACGCTGAGTAAATTGATACCCAACATGTCACGCTTCAAAATTGTGCCCGCTCGTGGAATGGCATCAAACATTTACCCTAAAAAATCTCCATAGGTGACGTTTAAAAAATTCTACAGGTTGCATGTTTTGCGTTTATGTGTTAAAGAATATTATATATTTAATTTAATTATCCCACTCTTATTAATTGTGGTAAGTAGTTTTTCTGTTTACGTCATCTGTATAACTGTATTATTGTGCAAGACAGCTTGTCCATACTCAGACAAATGTTTACTACTAACTGCTAAACAATTTAAAGGACTTTTATGCTGAGTCCCAAGTGATTATGTTTTGATCAGGCCAGTGTCATGGTACACAGGCTTGAAAGGCAATAGGCCTGAATCATGTTTTAGGAATGTATTTTTATCTTCTTTAACCACTTGCGGACCTCCACCTGAACATTTACTGCTGCGGGGCGGTTGCTGTGCACTGGCTCATGTATCTGGTACATGATCAACGCTTTCAGGTAAGGCGCGGGTGCCCTTAGATGTTCACCCCTTCCCAGCCAGTGTCACTAGAACAGTGACAGTGTATATTATTAGCACTGATCACTGTATTAGCGTTACAATTGGTGTCAGTTAGTGTACCCTCCAGCTAGCATCAACTAGTGTCAGATTGCCTGCCACACTATCACAGTCCCACTATAACTCACTGATCACCACTAGGGATGAGCTTCGTGTTCGAGTCGAACCCATGTTCGACTCGAACATCGGCTGTTCGCCCGTTCGCAGAATTTCGAACGATATGGGCCGTTCGCGCCAAATTCGTGTGGCGCGTCATGGCCCATAATTCACTGCGGCATCGCAGTGCATTGCTGGCTGATGATTGGCCAAGCATGCACTATGACCCGCATGCTTGGCCAATCACAGCGCCGTCAGTAGAGAGAGCTGTAATTGGCCAAAGCCAGGGTGGCTTTGGCCAATTATGGCTCAGGCGATTTAGTACACGCCCCACACTATATAAGGCCGCCTGCACGGCGGCCCTGTGTAGTGTGTGTTCCGGTGTACTGAGAGATAGAGAGAGAGAGAGACAGTGTCATTTGATTTGAGTTAGATAGATTAGGCAGAACAGTCAGTCAGTTAGCTGCACTTACAGTGTATTGTGTATATATATGCATCCCAGGTGTTGCATATATATATATACACTGTATTCAGTTTAGCTAGATCTGTTCCTGTTATCTTCTATCTAGACTATTTACATTTAGTGCAGTGCGTCCTGCTCACAGTGTTCAGCTAGATCCGTTCCTGTTATTTACATTTAGTGCAGTGCGTCCTGCTCACAGTGTTCAGCTAGATCCGTTCCTGCTATTTACATTTAGTGCAGTGCGTCCTGCTCACAGTGTTCAGCTAGATCCGTTCCTGCTATTTACATTTAGTGCAGTGCGTCCTGCTCACAGTGTTCAGCTAGATCCGTTCCTGCTATTTACATTTAGTGCAGTGCATCCTGCTCACAGTGTTCAGCTAGATCCGTTCCTGCTATTTACATTTAGTGCAGTGCGTCCTGCTCACAGTGTTCAGCTAGATCCGTTCCTGCTATTTACATTTAGTGCAGTGCGTCCTGCTCACAGTGTTCAGCTAGATCCGTTCCTGCTATTTACATTTAGTGCAGTGCGTCCTGCTCACAGTGTTCAGCTAGATCCGTTCCTGTTATCTTCTAGACTATTTACATTTAGTGCAGTGCGTCCTGCTCACAGTGTTCAGCTAGATCCGTTCCTGTTATCTTCTAGACTATTTACATTTAGTGCAGTGCGTCCTGCTCACAGTGTTCAGCTATATCCGTTCCTGTTATTTACATTTAGTGCAGTGCGTCCTGCTCACAGTGTTCAGCTAGATCCGTTCCTGCTATTTACATTTAGTGCAGTGCGTCCTGCTCACAGTGTTCAGCTAGATCCGTTCCTGCTATTTACATTTAGTGCAGTGCGTCCTGCTCACAGTGTTCAGCTAGATCCGTTCCTGCTATTTACATTTAGTGCAGTGCATCCTGCTCACAGTGTTCAGCTAGATCCGTTCCTGCTATTTACATTTAGTGCAGTGCGTCCTGCTCACAGTGTTCAGCTAGATCCGTTCCTGTTATCTTCTAGACTATTTACATTTAGTGCAGTGCGTCCTGCTCACAGTGTTCAGCTATATCCGTTCCTGTTATTTACATTTAGTGCAGTGCGTCCTGCTCACAGTGTTCAGCTAGATCCGTTCCTGCTATTTACATTTAGTGCAGTGCGTCCTGCTCACAGTGTTCAGCTAGATCCGTTCCTGCTATTTACATTTAGTGCAGTGCGTCCTGCTCACAGTGTTCAGCTAGATCCGTTCCTGCCATTTACATTTAGTGCAGTGCGTCCTGCTCACAGTGTTCAGCTAGATCCGTTCCTGCAATTTACATTTAGTGCAGTGCGTCCTGCTCACAGTGTTCAGCTAGATCCGTTCCTGCTATTTACATTTAGTGCAGTGCGTCCTGCTCACAGTGTTCAGCTAGATCCGTTCCTGCTATTTACATTTAGTGCAGTGCGTCCTACTCACAGTGTTCAGCTAGATCCGTTCCTGCTATTTACATTTAGTGCAGTGCGTCCTGCTCACAGTGTTCAGCTAGATCCGTTCCTGTTATCTTCTAGACTATTTACATTTAGTGCAGTGCGTCCTGCTCACAGTGTTCAGCTAGATCCGTTCCTGCTATTTACATTTAGTGCAGTGCGTCCTGCTCACAGTGTTCAGCTAGATCCGTTCCTGCTATTTACATTTAGTGCAGTGCGTCCTGCTCACAGTGTTCAGCTAGATCCGTTCCTGCTATTTACATTTAGTGCAGTGCGTCCTGCTCACAGTGTTCAGCTAGATCCGTTCCTGCTATTTACATTTAGTGCAGTGCGTCCTGCTCACAGTGTTCAGCTAGATCCGTTCCTGCTATTTACATTTAGTGCAGTGCGTCCTGCTCACAGTGTTCAGCTAGATCCGTTCCTGTTATCTTCTAGACTATTTACATTTAGTGCAGTGCGTCCTGCTCACAGTGTTCAGCTATATCCGTTCCTGTTATTTACATTTAGTGCAGTGCGTCCTGCTCACAGTGTTCAGCTAGATCCGTTCCTGCTATTTACATTTAGTGCAGTGCGTCCTGCTCACAGTGTTCAGCTAGATCCGTTCCTGCTATTTACATTTAGTGCAGTGCGTCCTGCTCACAGTGTTCAGCTAGATCCGTTCCTGCCATTTACATTTAGTGCAGTGCGTCCTGCTCACAGTGTTCAGCTAGATCCGTTCCTGCAATTTACATTTAGTGCAGTGCGTCCTGCTCACAGTGTTCAGCTAGATCCGTTCCTGCTATTTACATTTAGTGCAGTGCGTCCTGCTCACAGTGTTCAGCTAGATCCGTTCCTGCTATTTACATTTAGTGCAGTGCGTCCTGCTCACAGTGTTCAGCTAGATCCGTTCCTGCTATTTACATTTAGTGCAGTGCGTCCTGCTCACAGTGTTCAGCTAGATCCGTTCCTGTTATCTTCTAGACTATTTACATTTAGTGCAGTGCGCCCTGCTCACAGTGTTCAGCTAGATCCGTTCCTGCTATTTACATTTAGTGCAGTGCGTCCTGCTCACAGTGTTCAGCTAGATCCGTTCCTGCTATTTACATTTAGTGCAGTGCGTCCTGCTCACAGTGTTCAGCTAGATCCGTTCCTGCTATTTACATTTAGTGCAGTGCGTCCTGCTCACAGTGTTCAGCTAGATCCGTTCCTGCCATTTACATTTAGTGCAGTGCGTCCTGCTCACAGTGTTCAGCTAGATCCGTTCCTGCAATTTACATTTAGTGCAGTGCGTCCTGCTCACAGTGTTCAGCTAGATCCGTTCCTGCTATTTACATTTAGTGCAGTGCGTCCTGCTCACAGTGTTCAGCTAGATCCGTTCCTGCTATTTACATTTAGTGCAGTGCGTCCTACTCACAGTGTTCAGCTAGATCCGTTCCTGCTATTTACATTTAGTGCAGTGCGTCCTGCTCACAGTGTTCAGCTAGATCCGTTCCTGTTATCTTCTAGACTATTTACATTTAGTGCAGTGCGTCCTGCTCACAGTGTTCAGCTAGATCCGTTCCTGCTATTTACATTTAGTGCAGTGCGTCCTGCTCACAGTGTTCAGCTAGATCCGTTCCTGCTATTTACATTTAGTGCAGTGCGTCCTGCTCACAGTGTTCAGCTAGATCCATTCCTGCTATTTACATTTAGTGCAGTGCGTCCTGCTCACAGTGTTCAGCTAGATCCCTTCCTGCTATTTACATTTAGTGCAGTGCGTCCTGCTCACAGTGTTCAGCTAGATCCGTTCCTGCTATTTACATTTAGTGCAGTGCGTCCTGCTCACAGTGTTCAGCTAGATCCGTTCCTGTTATCTTCTAGACTATTTACATTTAGTGCAGTGCGTCCTGCTCACAGTGTTCAGCTATATCCGTTCCTGTTATTTACATTTAGTGCAGTGCGTCCTGCTCACAGTGTTCAGCTAGATCCGTTCCTGCTATTTACATTTAGTGCAGTGCGTCCTGCTCACAGTGTTCAGCTAGATCCGTTCCTGCTATTTACATTTAGTGCAGTGCGTCCTGCTCACAGTGTTCAGCTAGATCCGTTCCTGCCATTTACATTTAGTGCAGTGCGTCCTGCTCACAGTGTTCAGCTAGATCCGTTCCTGCAATTTACATTTAGTGCAGTGCGTCCTGCTCACAGTGTTCAGCTAGATCCGTTCCTGCTATTTACATTTAGTGCAGTGCCTCCTGCTCACAGTGTTCAGCTAGATCCGTTCCTGCTATTTACATTTAGTGCAGTGCATCCTGCTCACAGTGTTCAGCTAGATCCGTTCCTGCTATTTACATTTAGTGCAGTGCGTCCTGCTCACAGTGTTCAGCTAGATCCGTTCCTGTTATCTTCTAGACTATTTACATTTAGTGCAGTGCGCCCTGCTCACAGTGTTCAGCTAGATCCGTTCCTGCTATTTACATTTAGTGCAGTGCGTCCTGCTCACAGTGTTCAGCTAGATCCGTTCCTGCTATTTACATTTAGTGCAGTGCGTCCTGCTCACACTGTTCAGCTAGATCCGTTCCTGTTATCTTCTAGACTATTTACATTTAGTGCAGTGCGTCCTGCTCACAGTGTTCAGCTAGATCCGTTCCTGCCATTTACATTTAGTGCAGTGCGTCCTGCTCACAGTGTTCAGCTAGATCCGTTCCTGCTATTTACATTTAGTGCAGTGCGTCCTGCTCACAGTGTTCAGCTAGATCCGTTCCTGTTATCTTCCTACTGACAGGCAGGCTTGTCTGGTTACAGTATATAAAGCTACCTGAAGAAAATTACAGGTGTTCTATTTGATCCTATTAGTACCACGGTCAGGCAGCTAGACTATTTATATTTAGTACAGTGCGTCCTGCTCACAGTGTTCAGCTAGATCCGTTCCTGTTATCTTCCTACTGACAGGCAGGCTTGTCTGGTTACAGTATATAAAGCTACCTGAAGAAAATTACAGGTGTTCTATCCCAGCTTAGTGCAGCTACATGCCATTAGTATGTCTGGAAGGCCAAGAAGGAGAGGCAGACAGTCACAAGCCAATAAGAGAGGGCAAGAAGGCTCTGTGTCTAGTGCTGGTCGTGGAGATGGTGCATCCTCATCAGCACGTGGCCATGGGACACGCTTGGCCTTTTTTTCGGCAGCTGGCCGTGTTGAGCCGCAACATGCGGAAGACTTGGTCGAGTGGATGACCAAGCCGTCCTCATCCTCCTCATCCTCTCTCACCCATGCCCAGGGTGCTTTGTCTGGCAAAGCAGCGGCCTCTTCCCTCAGCTCAATGTCATCAGTGACTCCTTCCCTAGCTCCACCATGTCCTTATGAGGATTCCCTCGAACTGTTTGACCACAGTGTTGGGTACATGCTCCAGGAGGATGCCCAGCGTTTGGAAGGCTCTGATGATGATACTGAGCTCGATGAAGGCAGTAACATGAGCACGGACAGAGGGGGTGCCCAAGAAGGACAGCAATCTGGCAGTCATGCTCCCCCTGCTGCAGCATACTGCCAGGTTTGCTCCAGTGATGAGGAGGGAGGGGATGATGAGGTCACTGACTCAACGTGGGTGCCTGATAGGAGAGAGGAGGAGGAGGAGGAGGAGGAGGAGGAGGAGGCGGCACATCACCAACGAGGCAGGATGCCCTCCAGGGGCCAGCCTAAGGGCAGCACATTGACTGCATCACACCCCAAAGCTCCACATGTGCAGGGCACTGCAGTCTCTGCGCGTTATTCAAAAAGTTCTTTGGTGTGAGCCTTTTTTGAGACGAGTGCATCAGATCGCACCGCTGCTATTTGCAACATATGTCTCAAGCGTATCTCGCGTGGCCAAAACATCTCCCGCTTGGGTACCACATGCTTGACCAGACATATGTTGACCTGCCATGTAGTTCGTTGGCAAGCGTATCTAAAAGACCCACACCAAAGAACAAAGAGGATCTCTCCTTGCTCCTCATCAGCTGAGATTTCCAATCCCACTAGACCTTCAGTCCTCTCTGAGACCTGCAGTGAGAGGAATGAAGGTGTAGAATTAGGTGTGTCACAGCCAAGTACTTGTGGGCAATCTGCTTTTGGTACACCGATGTCAGATTGTACCAGGCAAATTTCCCTGCCCCAGCTGCTGCACCGCCGAAAGAAGTTTGCTCCCAACCATCCACATGCCCAGCGGTTGAATGCTAGCTTGGCAAAATTGCTAGCACTTCAACTGCTGCCTTTTCAGTTGGTAGACTCTGCCCCCTTCCGTGAGTTTGTGGAATGTGCGGTTCCTCAGTGGCAGGTACCCAAACGCCACTTTTTCTCACGGAAGGCGATTCGGGCTCTCTACCAGCATGTGGAAGGCAATGTCCATGCCTCGCTGGACAGGGCGGTCAGCGGTAAGGTGCATATTACCGCTGACTCATGGTCCAGCAGGCATGGACAGGGACGTTACCTAAGTTTCACGGCGCATTGGGTGACTCTGCTGGCAGCTGGGAAGGATGCAGGACAAGGTGCAGTAGTGTTGGAGGTTGTTCCGCCACCACGCCTCCAAAATGCTGATTGTGACACACCTCTCTCCTCCACCCCCTCCTCTTCTTCTTCCTCCATGGCCTCTTCCTCGGAACCAGCGGTGCTCCGTAGGCGTTCAAGGGGCTACGCAAGTACGCAGGCCAAAAGATGCCATGCGGTGCTTGAGCTGGTGTGCTTGGGGGACAGGAGCCACACTGGGGCAGAGGTTCTGTCAGCTCTGCAGGGGCAGGTTCAGAGGTGGTTGACGCCACGCCAACTTAAGGCAGGAATGGTGGTTTGCGACAATGGCACCAACCTCCTCTCTGCCCTCCGACAGGGACAAATGACCCATGTGCCCTGTTTGGCTCACGTCCTTAACTTGGTGGTGCAGCGGTTCTTGGGCAGGTACCCGGACTTACAGGATGTCCTGAGGCAGGCCAGGAAAGTCTGTGTGCATTTCCGCCGGTCATATAATGCCAGTGCTCGGCTGACGGACCTCCAAAAGGAGTTTAACCTGCCCAAGAACCGCCTAATCTGTGACATGCCCACCAGGTGGAGCTCAACGTTGGCCATGCTGCAGCGGCTGCACACGCAGCAGAGGGCCATCAATGAGTACCTGTGCGACTATGGCACCAGGACAGGGTCAGGGGAGCTTGGTTTTTTTTCCCCACGCCAGTGGGCCATGATCAGGGATGCATGCACTGTCCTGTCACCATTCGAGGAGGCCACGAGGATGGTGAGCACTGACAGTGCATGCATCAGTGACACTGTCCCCCTTGTCCACCTGTTGGAGCACACGCTGTGTGGAATAATGGACAGGGCACTTGAGGCAGAACAGAGGCAGGAAGAGGAGGAATTCCTTAGCTCTCAAGGCCCCCTTTATCCAGACAGTGTTCCTGCGTGCCCGCCGATCACACAGGAAGAGGACGAGGAGGAGGAGGAGGAGGAGGAAGATTGTGTCAGTATGGAGGTGGAGCCTGGCACTCAGCATCAGCAGCAGTCTTTAAGGGATCAGTCCCAAAGAACACATGGACTTGTACGTGGCTGGGAGGAGGTGGCTGCGGACGTTGTTGTCCTTAGTGACCCAGAGGACTCCGGACCGAATGCCTCAGCAAACCTACGCTGCATGGCCTCCCTGATCCTGCAAAGCCTGCGTAAGGATCCTCGTATTCGTGGTATCAAGGAGAAGGACCAATACTGGCTGGCAACCCTCCTTGATCCACGTTACAAGGGTAAGGTTGCGGACCTTATCTTGCCATCGCAGAGGGAGCAGAGGATGAAACATCTTCGGGAGGCCTTGCAGAAAGGTCTGTGCAACGCGTTCCCAGAGACTGAGAGGTTACAAACTCCTGTTTCTGGACAACGTGTTGCTGAGGCTTCGGTCAGTCAACCGATGCGTTCAGACAATTTTTTGGTCCACAGCCCCAAGGTATGATCGGTTCCAGCAACCATCGCCTGCGTCTGTTTTACATGGTGCAGGAATACCTAGGGGCAAGATCAGACTTGGACACCTTTCCCACCGAAAATCTTCTGGGTTACTGGGTCTTGAGGATGGATCACTGGCCAGAGCTTGCACAGTATGCAATTGAGCTACTGGCCTATCCTGCATCCAGCGTTCTTTCGGAACGCACATTCAGTGCTGCTGGAGGCGTGGTAACCGATCACAGGGTGCGTCTGTCCACCGACTCGGTCGATCGGCTGACCTTCATAAAAATGAATCAGTCTTGGATCACCACCAGCTACCAAGCACCTGATGCAGATGTAACCGAATAATTTTTTTTGAAATCTCAGATCCCTTCAAAGACTGCCTATGCTGATGCTGAGTGACTATCCCTGAGTAATTATCCTCTTCCTCCTCAATCATCACGCTGATAGCTTGTAAGAACATTTTTGGTTCTGGGCGCCACCACCAGTGCCTAAGGCACAATTTTTTAGCCCCTGTTTAACAGGGGCGTGTAATTACAATTTTTGATGTAATACTTTGCAGCAGGGCTCGTTCCTGCATTCCAACTAGAGTGTCTGTGAGGGGTTGCAGTGTTGTGGCACCAGCACCAGTGCCTAAGGCACAATTTTTTAGCCCCTGTTTAACAGGGGCGTGTAATTACAATTTTTGATGTAATACTTTGCAGCAGGGCTCGTTCCTGCATTCCAACTAGAGTGTCTGTGAGGGGTTGCAGTGTTGTGGCACCAGCACCAGTGCCTAAGGCCCAATTTTTCTGCCCCTGTCTAACAGGGGCGTGTAATTACAATTTTTGATGCAATACTTTGCAGCAGGGCTCGTTCCTGCGTTCCAACTAGAGTGTCTGTGAGGGGTTGCAGTGTTGTGGCACCAGCACCAGTGCCTAAGGCCCAATTTTTCTGCCCCTGTCTAACAGGGGCGTGTAATTACAATTTTTGATGCAATACTTTGCAGCAGGGCTCGTTCCTGCGTTCCAACTAGAGTGTCTGTGAGGGGTTGCAGTGTTGTGGCACCAGCACCAGTGCCTAAGGCCCAATTTTTCTGCCCCTGTCTAACAGGGGCGTGTAATTACAATTTTTGATGCAATACTTTGCAGCAGGGCTCGTTCCTGCGTTCCAACTAGAGTGTCTGTGAGGGGTTGCAGTGTTGTGGCACCAGCACCAGTGCCTAAGGCCCAATTTTTCTGCCCCTGTCTAACAGGGGCGTGTAATTACAATTTTTGAAGCAATACTTTGCAGCAGGGCTCGTTCCTGCGTTCCAACTAGAGTGTCTGTGAGGGGTTGCAGTGTTGTGGCACCAGCACCAGTGCCTAAGGCCTAATTTTTCAGCTCCTGTTCAACAGGGGCATGTAATTACAATTCTTGATCTAATATTTCACAGCAGGCCCCTGTGAGGGCTTACAGTGTTGTGGCCACAGCAACACCTAAGGCCCAAATTTCTGCTGAGTATATAGGGCAGGACCCTACTTTCAAACATCTAACTTACAAACGACTCCTACTTGCAAACGGAAGGAGACAACAGGAAGTGAGATGAAATCTACCCCTAGGAAGGGAAATTCTCTCCTGTAAGAGTTAATATGGGAAAACAATTTCTCCTTTCCACTGATGCTTTCCAATCCTTGTTCCACAAAAAAACCCAAATTTTCAAAAAACATTTTTCATTGGGACAAAAAAGTTAGGTGAAATCTTCTGAAGAGGAGGAAAGACAGCAAAACAAATGTCACAGGGGTGAAAACCCTTCCCTATGTTTTCCAAAAAGCTTAGAAAAGATTTTTTGGCTGGAGCTAAACACGTTAAAAATGTTCAAAATTACAAACAGATTCTACTTAACAACAAACCTACAGTCCCTGTCTTGTTTGCACCGCCTGTATACTGCTGTTCAGAGTATATAGGGCCTGGTGGCCCCACATCTTTCCTTATTTTAATTTGGGTGCGGGGTTCCCCTTAATATCCATACAAGACCCAAAGGGCCTGGTAATGGACTGGGGGGTACCCATGCCGTTTGTCTCACTGATTTTCATCCATATTGCCATGACCCGACATGACATTAAACCCGCAAGCAGTTTTAAATGAGATTTTTTCCTTTAAAAATGACATTTGGTGCAGGGACTGTTCTAAACATGGGAAACACGCGTCACTTTACAGGCATACTATAGACACCCCCCAGGTACGATATTTAAAGGAATATTTCACTTTTTTTTTTTTACTTTAAGCATCATTAAAATCAATGCTCCCGAAAAAACGGCCGTTTTTAAAAGTTTTTTTTGCATTGATACATGTCCCCTGGGGTAGGACCCGGGTCCCCAAACCCTTTTTAGGACAATACCATGCAAATTAGCCTTTAAAATGAGCACTTTTGATTTCGAACTTTCGAGTCCCATAGACGTCAATGGGGTTCTAACGTTCGTGCGAACTTTCGGTCCGTTCGCGGGTTCTGGTGCGAACCGAACTGGGGGGTGTTCGGCTCATCCCTAATCACCACCATTACTAGCATAAAAGAAAAAAATAAATAAAATTCCAGTATATACACTATACCATAGTTTGTAAACACTATAACTTTCATGCAAACCAAATAATAAACACTTATTCAGATTTTTTTTTATCAAAGACATGTAGCAAAATACATTCATGAAGAAATTTGATTTTTAAAATTTTTTTATTGGATATGTTTTATAGCAGAAAGTAAAAAACATTGTTTATTTTTTTCAAAATTGTTTGGTTTTTTTCGTTTATATAAGAAAAAATTAAAACCCAGTGGTGACCAAATACCACCAAAAGAAGGCTCTATTTGTGTGAAAAAAATTATATCAATTTCATTTGGGTACAGTGTTGCATGACCGCCCAATTGTCAGTTATAGTAGCGCTATGGCGAGTAGCAAAAAATGGCCTGTTCATGAAGGATGTAAAACTTTCCAGAGGGCAAGTGGTTAAAGTCAAGCACATTTTTAAACATAGCCATTCGACCTTAAAGTGGTTGTAAAATCAGGAGGTTTTTTATTATTATTATTATTATTATACAGGATTTATATAGTGCCAACAGTTTACGCAGCATTTTTTATCTTAATGCATTCTATGCTCAATGGGTATTTTTCTGTGCTTGCTGAAAATACAGGCTCCATGGGTATTTTTCTGTACTTGCTGAAAATTCTTAGCCAGAAAAAGAAATCTAGAAATCTTTAGCCCCAATATCTAAGGATGGGTAGTCTGCTATATACAGCATATCATGTTTGTTTATGGTTTTAAATACACTTTAAATAAAAAATTTGGTATAGTTTATTTTTTAAGCAATTTTAATGATGAAAAAGAGACAGAGACCATAGGAATCCTTATATTAACCACTTCAGCCCCGGAAGGCTTTACCCACTTCCTAACCTGTCCTGGCCTGGCCATTTTTTTCAGTATGGCACTATTTTACTTTAACTGACAATTGCATGGTCATGCGATGCTGCACCCAAATAAAGATGTCCTTTTGTCCAACAAATAGAGCTTTCTTTTGGTGGCATTTGGTCACCTCTGCGTTTTTATTTGGGACTGCGACATTGTGGCGGACAGATCGGACACCTAACTGACATTTTTGACACTTTTTTGGGAACCAGTGACATTATTACAGTAATCAGTGCTAAAAATATGCACTGACATTGTACTAAAGGCACTGGCAAGGAAGGGGTTAACATCAGGGGCGATCAATGGGTTAAATGTGTTCCCTGGGTGTGTTTACTTACTGTATGGGGGATGGGCTGCCTGGGACAACACACAGATCCGTCTTCCTGCATAGCAGAAAGACAGGATCTCTGTGTCATCCCCTGACAGAATGGAGATCTGCCTTGTTTACTTTGGCAGATCTCCGTTCTGTCTCTGTGGGGAATGATTGCGGGAGGCCGGCGGACATCGAGTCGTCGGACCTTCTAATTGGCTGCCCCGCTAGCCAATCGACGCACGCCCACAGAAAGGTGCGTACAAGTCGACGTACACCTATGGCGATACGCGCAGCCGAGCCAACCTGCCCAGTATAATTGCGGCGGCTGGTCGGCAAGCCGTTAATCTTTATATTTTATTTACAATGGGGAGGGAAAGTATTCAGACCCCCTTACATTTTTCACTCTTTGTTATATTGCAGCCATTTGCTAAAATCATTTAAGTTATTTTTTTTCCTCATTAATGTACACACAGCACCCCATATTGACAGAAAAACACAGAATTGTTGACATTTTTGCAGCTTTATTAAAAAAGAAAAACTGAAATATCACATGGTCCTAAGTATTCAGACCCTTTGCTGTGACACTCATATATTTAACTCAGGTGCTGTCAATTTCTTCTGATCATCCTTGAGATGGTTCTACACCTTCATTTGAGTCCAGCTGTGTTTGATTATACTGATTGGACTTGATTAGGAAAGCCACACACCCGTCTATATAAGACCTTACAGCTCACAGTGCATCTCAGAGCAAATGAGAATCATAAGGTCAAAGGAGCTGCCTGAAGAGCTCAGAGACAGAATTGTGGCAAGGCACAGATCTGGCCAAGGTTACAAAAAACATTCTGCTGCACTTAAGGTTCCTAAGAGCACAGTGGCCTCCATAATCCTTAAATGGAAGATATTTGGGACGACCAGAACCCTTCCTAGAGCTGGCCGTCCGGCCAAACTGAACTATTGGGGGAGAAGAGCCTTAGTGAGAGAGGTAAAGAAGAACCCACAGATCACTGTGGCTGAGCTCCAGAGGTGCAGTCGGGAGATGGGAGAGAGTTGTAGAAAGTCAACCAACACTGCAGCCCTCCACCAGTCGGGGCTTTATGGCAGAGTGGCCCGACAGAAGCCTCTCCTCAGTGCAAGACACATGAAAGCCCGCATGGAGTTTGCTAAAAAACACCTGAAGGACTCCAAGATGGTGAGAAATAAGATTCTCTGGTCTGATGAGACCAAGATAGAACTTTTTGGCCTTAATTAGGGGACAGGACGACTGGTTGCAATCAAGGGAAAGATGAGTGTGGCCAAGTACAGGGATATCCTGGATGAAAACCTTCTCCAGAGTGCTCAGGACCTCATACTGGGCCGAAGGTTTACCTTCCAACAAGACAATGACCCTAAGCACACAGCTAAAATAATGAAGGAGTGGCTTCACAACAACTCCGTGACTGTTCTTGAATGGCCCAGCTAGAGCCCTGACTTAAACCCAATTGAGCATCTCTGGAGAGACCTAAAAATGGCTGTCCACCATGTTTACCATCCAACCTGACAGAACTGGAAAGGATCTGCAAGGAGGAACGGCAGAGGATCCCCAAATCCAGGTGTGAAAAACTTGTTGCATCTTTCCCAAAAAGACTCATGGCTGTATTAGATCAAAAGGGTGCTTCTACTAAATACTGAGCAAAGGGTCTGAATACTTAGGACCATGTGATATTTCAGTTTTTCTTTTTTAATAAATCTGCAAAAATGTCAACAATTCTGTGTTTTTCTGTCAATATGGGGTGCTGTGTGTACATTAATGAGGAAAAAAATTAACTAAAAATGATTTTAGCAAATGGTTGCAATATAACAAAGAGTGAAAAATTTAAGGGGGTCTGAATACTTTCCGTCCCCACTGTATTTTATTTCAGGTACTTATATAGTGCCGTCAATTTATGTAGCGCTTTACATATACATTGTACATTCACATCAGTCCCTACCCTCAAGGAGCTTACAATCTAAGGTCCCTAACACACATTCATACATATACTAGGGCCAATTTAGACAGGAACCAATTAACTTACCAGCACGTCTTTAGAGTGTGGGAGGAAACCGGAGTACCCGGAGGAAACCATATTGAATGGCATCCATTTCATTAGACCTCGGTAACAGTAATTATTTTGATGGTGGTTTGAAAACAGGCATTACTGTATATTTATGGGTACTTGCACATAGTGCTGATGTATAAGAATCAAACATTCCTGGCAGAAGAAAACTTGAGGATAGTCTGTATAGCACTTGTGCATTTTTGCATGTACATTTACACATACAGTATGTGAAATTTCTTCTAGCATTATTTTAATCAAGGGAGTGTGGCGTATGTACATATACAGTATGTACATTGTAAGAGCGGGGTGATTAGACTCAAGTGTTGCATGCATTTTCAAGAAGTTGCGCCAGTCCAAAACTGCATTTTTAAGGGCATGGCAGCCCACTTTTATTTAAAGGAACGGAAAATTCACAAAAGACAGCAGGTGTTCCACCATTACTGTAACTTGCACAATACTTCAGCCTCCTGGCTTACTCACTTGCCACACGGCTGCTTCAGGCCTCAAGCCTAGGCCTTATATCTGCTCCTCAGACCAACACAAAGGTTTCTTGCAGTCATGCTCTGTCATAGCTTACTCATGATTAGCTCCTTGCTGCTCTGTTACAGACTAAATCTGCCTCCTGCAGACATGTACGCTCTGGCTGCCCCATGCAGTCTCTCTGACTACTAGAGAGGATGGTAGTCCTCCTGACACCCATTCACTGACCTCTTGTCTGTTGGTTGGATCCCTGAGCTCTATCCCCAGGTCAGTTATGAATCCAGCCCACACCTGAGCAATCAGCGTGCTTGCCTCTCTAGAAATCTGGCGTAAACTGCTAAATTAAACAGTGGCACGGGCTCGCCTCTCTGCAACCTACAGTTGTGTGAAAAAGTATTTGTCTCCTTCCTGATTTTTAATTTTTTTGCATACTTCTCACACTTAAATGATTCTGATCATCAAACAAATTTTTATATTACACAAATATAACCCGAGTAAATCCAAGATGCAATTTTTAAAGTATTATTTCATTTATTCAGGGAAAAAAGCTGTTCAAACCTGCCTGGCCTTATGTGAAAAAGTAATTGCCCCCTCCCATGCTGAATCACAAATGAACTGTGATTAACCACAATTTTTTTTGGAAAGCTGAGTTAAATTTCACTTGCCACACCCATGCCTGATTACTGCCAGACCCGTTGAATCAAGAAATCACATAAATAGAAGCTGTCTGACAAAGTGAAGCATGCTAACAGATCACAAAAAGCCACAAATCATGCCACAATCTAAAAAAAATCAAGAACAGATTAGAAAAAAAGTAATGTACATGTATGGTTCTAGGAAGGGTTTCAAAACCATTTCTAAGGCTTTGGAACTCAAGTGAACCATGAGGAGAGCCATAATTCACAAATGGAGATAACTTGGAACAGTGGTGAACCTTCCCAGGAGTGGCCAGCCTAAAAAATTACTCCAAGAGCATGACGACGACTCATTCAGGAGGTCATAAAAGAACCCAGAACAACACCTAAAGAACTGCAGGTCTCACTTGCCTCGGGTAAGATCATTGTTCATGATTCAACAATAAGAAAGATACTGGGCAAAAATGGCATTAATGGGAGAGTTCCAAGGCCAAAGCCACCGCTGACCAAAATGAACACAAAGGCTCATCTCACATTTACTAAAAAACATCTTGATTATCCCCAAGACTTTTAGGCAAATATCCTGTGGACTGATGAGACAAAAATTTTACTTTTTGGAAGGTGTGCGTCTCGTTACATCTGGCATAAAAATAATACAGCATTTCATAGCAAGAACATCATACCAACAGTCAGATATAGTGGTGGTAGTGTGATGGTCTGGGGCTGCTTTGCAGCTTCAGGACCTGGACGACTTACCATAATTGATGGAACCATGAATTCTGAGCTCTCCCAGAAAATCCTAAAGGAGAATGTCCAGCCATCAGTTTGTGACCTCAAGCTCAAGTGCACTTGGGTTATGCAGCAGGTCAATGATCCGAAACACAACAGCAAGTCCACCTCCAAATGGTTCAAACAAAGCAAAATTTAGGTTTTGGAGTGGCCTAGTCAAAGCCCGGACTTAAATCCAACTGAGATGCTGTATCATGACCTTACACAGGCCATTCGTGCTGAAAAATCCTCCAATGTGGCTGAATGAAACAATTCTGCAAAGAAGAGTGGGCCAAAATTGCTTCACAACAATGTGAAAGACTCATTGCCAGTTATAGCAAATGCTTGATTGCAGTTGTTGACTCCAAGGATGGCACAACCAGTTATTAGGTTTAGGGGGCAATTACTTTTTCACATAATGCCAGGCAGGTTTGGACAGCTTTTTTGCCTTAATAAATGAAACCATCATTTAAAAACTGCATTTTGTATTTACCCAGGTTATCTTTGTGTAATGATAAAACTTTGTTTGATGATCTGAATCATTTAAGTGCGACAAATATGCAAAAAAATAAAAAAAAAACAAAAAGGGGGCAAATACTTTTTCACCCAACTGTATATGTGTGTATAAAAATAAAGATACTGAACAGCAACACAGAATATTTTTTTTTTTTACTAATCTATACACATCACAAGTTTACATGCCTGTGTGCATGGGCCCGTTGGTGCTTTTTATTTTTTCAAACGAGCTGGTGTAGAGCAGTCCTGAAAATTCTTTTAGGGAAGTTTTTTGTTTTGGAGTCCCCTAGAAAAAAGTAAGAAACCAGATTTATGCCATTGGCAGACCCAGAGATCCTAGCTACCTGTATTGGTTTAGGTGGACTAATGCCGCGTACACACGGTCGGACTTTTCGTCTACAAAAGTCCAACGGACGCTGACGGACTAAAGCTGGCTGGTAATCCGATCGTGTGTGGGCTGCTTCGGACTTTCAACGTACTTTTTTAGCCTCAAATCCGACGTACTTTAGATTTGAAACATGCTTCAAATCTTTACGTCGTAATTACGACGGACCCCGAAGTCCGCTCGTCTGTATGCTAGTCCTACGGACAAAAAAACGACGCATGCTCATAAGCAAAAACTAAACGGAAGCACTCGGTCTAGTAAAACTAGTGTTCGTATTGTAGGTAGCACATTCATCAGGCTGCAAAATCTGTGATCGTTGAATGCAGCGCATTTTATTTCTTCTTTACGAATGCTCTAAAGAACGAAGGTGTTTTGCTGTTCATAATCAGAGTTCTCCCAAACTGATTTCTGAATTCTTTTTCTCTTTGATCTCATGAATGATATAGTATGCTTTTTATAAACAATGTTTCCATACTAATAATACTTTTTCCCTTTTTTTTTTTTTTTTTTTTAGGTTTGTAAAGTTACCACAAAGAACCCATTATTCTTTTTTTTTTTTTTTCTAGTGATTATTTTTTAATT